>SJYA01000470.1:323081-348269 GCA_006410615.1 Neotragus moschatus
AAAAAAATAAAGTCTGACACTGTTTTCACTGTTTCCCCATCTATTTCCCATGAAGTAATGGGACTGGAT
This sequence comes from Neotragus moschatus, assembly GCA_006410615.1. NCBI lineage: Eukaryota > Metazoa > Chordata > Mammalia > Artiodactyla > Bovidae > Neotragus > Neotragus moschatus. The sequence goes on from SJYA01000470.1 coordinate 323,151, forward strand.
GCAATGATCTTCATTTTCTGAATGTTGAACTTTAAGCCAACTTTTTCACTCTGCTCTTTCACTTTCATCAAGAGGCTCTTTAGTTCCTCTTCACTTTCTGCCATAAAGGATGGTGTCATCTGCATATCTGAGGTTACTATTTCTCCTGGCAATTTTGATTCCAGCTTGTGCTTCTTCCAGCCCAGTGTTTCTCATGATGTACTCTGCATAGAAGTTAAATAAGCAGGGTGACAATATACAGCCTTGAACTACTCCTTTTCCTATGTGGAACCAGTCTGTTGTTCCATGTCCAGTTCTAACTGTTGCTTCTTGACCTGCATACGGATTTCTCAAGAGGCAGGTCAGGTGGTCTGGTATTCCCACCTCTCAGAATTTTCCACAGTTGATTGTGATCCACACAGTCAAAGGCTTTGGCATAGTCAATAAAGCAGAAATAGATGTTTTTCTGAAACTCTCTTGCTTTTTCCATGATCCAGCAGATGTTGGCAATTTGATCTCTGGTTCCTTTGCCTTTTCTAAAACCAGCTTGAACATCAGGAAGTTCATTGAAATGAACTTTTATGGCCATAAACTCAAAGGTTAGCTTTCTCAGATAACATCTATATGTGTTTGGATTCTGAAGACAGTTCTCAAGTTATGGTGCCGTCTTGGTGTGTGCCTTTCTTACCAGCTGGAGAAAAACTGAAACTTGTTCAGAGGAAAATATCAGGATTGAAAGGAGATCCAAACGACTTAGACTCATTGAGACTGTCAGAGAAGAGAATGTTCTCTGTTCAAATATTTGAAAGTTGGGTAGAGGGTATGTGGACGAGGACGTGGGTTATTTGTTTCTCCAAGCCATTAGAACTAGGATCAAAAGTGATACTATGATGGGGCTGATTTACCATCAGCATATTCTATTCTGTGCATACATTCAACAAGCACTTTTGGTCATTTCCTGTATCTGAGCCACAGCAGAAGCTTGTCTGAAGAAGGAATTGTATGTACATTTTTATGCCTCTTCAAGAGAAGCAGTAAGCAGTTGTTAGTGCTTCTCTTAGGGTCTTGAAAAATGTCTGTACTTGCAAGGAATTCTGAAGTTTAAGCATTATTATGTTTTCTATCAATCCACTCCTGATTCAGTTCCCTCTTCCCTGTCCATTCTCTCCTCCCTTATTTGAAAAGAAAACAAGCAAATGAGCGTAAATACCCACACCCTCTTCTCCTTAGGTGAAAGAGAAAATGCTCATATTTTTTCTAATGAATGAACATTGTATCCTGGAGATGGACTGCACAGCAGTACACTGAATCCTCTTCATTCCTTTTCACAGCTGCCTAATGCTCCAGTGAGAGGATACACCATGGTTTATTCTCTATTAACAGACATTTGATTCATTTTCAGTCTCGTATTCTCTTAATAGTGAGTCAATGAATGGCCTTGAGCATCATCTTAAATTTTTTGCCAGCCTATCTTTGGGATAGCACCCTAGAAGTGAGATTGCTGGGCTGAAGGGTCAGTGCGTCTAGAATTTTGTTGGAAACTGCTGAGTTCTCTTCCATGGGGCCTGTGGCTGACGTCTCTCTTAGTACTGGCCTCTCCCCCATCTGCTCTTTCTTCACGCACTGCCCAGCAGTGTGGCCCACCGACTCCCTCCACAGTTGCCTGAATCCAGACAAGTCAAAGAAGAGAGAGCATCTCAGGGTGACATGACGGCAGGTTGGCAAGGGCCCTGAGTGGAGACATTTAGCTGCCAAGAGGGTTTCTAAACCTGGAACTGTCCAGGGCTGCCAGGAGTCAGTAAACCTTTGTGATCTACCTCTGTGTTGGGAGAGGATTCATGACAATATCGATATTAATCATTTGAATGATAATAAGTGACGAGGGAGAATGGGTAAGGCCAGTAAAATGGGTGAGGCCAGCTGTGCCTCCATGCATCAAGGGAGGAGGGGAGAGGGCCTCCAGACCCCAGGGCTGGGAGGAAAGGACCTCAATCCTTCCCTCCAGGGAGACCCTGCCATTCTTCATTCGTCTCAGCCAGTATGGCCACACTCCCAAACAAAGGCAGTAAGCTGGACAGCAGCTGCCAGGAACTTATTAGCTTATTTATAGCACAGGCTACTCTTACCCTCACCCCTGTGAAACTGTGTGAAGAGAACAAGTCAGCAGGAAGGGCCCACGGCCATCTGCGATTCTGTTTCCACAACAAATGCCTCACAGCTGCAAGTCATCTGCTGGGCTCCCGTCTGTTCTGCTTGGGCGCTTGAGCTGATGGCATTCAGCTGGGGCAGGGCCAGTGGAATCCCAACCCTCTGTCACCTCATCCTTTCCCAGGAACAGCCTGACACCCAGACAGCCCTGGAGGTCACCCTCTGTCCGGAGAGAATAAAAAACAGTGCTGAGACTTCCCTGGAGGTCCAATGGTTNCACAACTGCCTTGTGATGAAGGAAGAAGCTCTTGAACACCTGTGAAATCCTGTCTGGGTGGCAAAAGACATGCTCATTGGCTGAATCATCAGCACAGTGCTGCCATGTGTTGGATTAGGCCCTGATTCCCCCACAGTTCTCCCTCTGTTTTCCTCCCTCAAAAGGACCCTGAGCCCTGAAAAGAGGCTGTGGAACAAGAATATGGACTGCCTGCCCTGGCTGACTGCAGGCCTCAGATGGTCCCATCTCTGTGGCTTCCCACCCACCATGGCTGGACGTACACTCAAACCATAAACTCTGACAATGGCCACACATCCCTGTGTTGCTCACAAAGAAGAGACACATGGTGGCACTGGAGGGTGATGTCACATCAATCAAAGGTATGACCAATCAGGACAAGTTAGAGGTTTAAACCTAAGTTTTTTGACCCACAGTCCTGTGTTCAATGAGAAGCCCAGGTGATTCAGTGGCAAAGAATCCACCTCCCAAATGCAGGAGCTGCAGGAGATGTGAGTTCTATCTGTGTGTCAGGAAAATCCCCTGGATAAAGAAAGGCAACCCACCCCAGTTTCTCTTGCTTGAGAAATCCCATGGACAAAGGAGCCTGGAGGGCTACAGTCCATGGGGTCGTCAAGAGTGGGACACGACTGAGGAGACTGAGCATGCCTGTGTTCATTCCATTATTCTATGGGCTCCCCCTTCACAGCCCTCAACCCCATCACATCCCACCCCTTGAAAAGTCACTTCAGTCCCAGATCAATTGGTGTGAATGGGCCAACAGTGACATTTTTAAATTGCAGACCTTTGGCTTAATAAATTCAAGACACTCTTCAGGTCTCCATAGACACATGCAGGCGCTAGTAAAAGAAAAAAAAAGTCTCTCCTGGATTTTCCCTCTAATCTGAATTTATTCACCAAATTTCTCCAGTATCTCTGCAGAAGCTTTTACAAATTACCACTTGCAGCCCTGCTAAAGGATGAAATGATGCCCTCTTTTAGGCGGTGCTGTGGGCTCTAAAAGCACAGACACTGTGCCAGTGAATATGTGCCTGTACTGAATTTCCCAGCTGAACATCCTCAGAAGCCGGGGCGGTTGCTTTTCCACACCAGCAGGCAAGATCTGTGGTCCCTGAGCTCGTGGGAGGGCAAAGTCCTGTAGAGAGGCCATTGTTTCCCTTGCCTTTGCAGATAGCATGAGATCAACTAAATGATGGTGGCCGATCTCCAAGACCAAGTGCAAGAGCAATTAGGGGTACCGTAATGGGAAACAGTAAATTGTAGAAGATATTTGCAATCTAGCCAACGTAAGTCATGCTTTTTCTGGGAAACTGAAGTACTGAATGTTTGAGAGCCTAATGGGTTTTGAAGCCTCAGTAAGTGTGTGGGGATAGGCGCCAGGAGTGAGCAATCACTGTGACCGAAAGCCACCTCAATCCATATCTGAGATCCCCACTGAGAATGACTGGAAAGGCTCCAGGCTCTGGCAGCCATAAAGTCTTTCAGATTTGGGAGGCCCTGGGGAAGGCCCATCCTCAGTGATCTCCAGGCAGTCACAATTAAAATGTAACCTCTTGTCAGACACCGATGTAGGTATTTACATATGTCATCTTGGCAAAGCCTCACCACAGCACTACTTGGACAGGTGCAACACGCTTATTTCAAAGATGGGGAAACTGAAGCTCAGAGAAGTTATAACCATGCATCTATTAAGAGGTAGAGAGCAAAACTGAGTTTCAGTTTTATCTGATTCCAAAGCACATGTGTTTAACTATCTCAAGAGGTCACCTTACCTTCATTCATTCAACACTCAACAATATTTAGTGAGAGTCTTCACTGTGCCCAGGCTTTGGCTAAGTATCCAGGCTTCGCTGATGAAAGAGATAAGGGATCATACCTTCCTGGAACCCGAAATCTAATGAGTGAGTGTCAGGTCTGCCCTTATGGTTGAATGGGTTGGGTCCTCCACAAAGTCTTGGCCAGAGCCAGGGCTGGGGGGTGGGAGGTAAGTGGGTGCTGAAACCCAGTTTGCATCCTTCTACCTGCCCACAGAGCTGCATCTTTCAAAGGAAGCAATTTTTAAATATTTTCCCATAGCTTTATGTAAGCTATCTGGAAGTGCCCACCTTCCCTACACATTTCAAGTTCATGTCACTCTAAAAGACATGACTTGACATGGTGTGACAGGGCCCATGACAACTTTCAGGGTCCAGGGAACGTAAACCTGTACCAGGCCAGGTTCTGGACAGTAATGAGGTCAATAGCAAACCCAAAGAGAGTGTAGTCTGGTCCATTTGACCTCCACTAGTGAAGCTCACACCCACTTCCAGGGAATCCTGACTAATCAACCAGGACTTGAACTAATTCCCTCCAGAATAGTGCTTGCAAGAGGGAATCTTCCAGCCATTCCCAAAGATAGCACCTTCTCCAGATAAGGCTGAGCCTCTTGCTTAGCCCTGGATCTGCAGGTCTTCTTCTCACAGCTGCCAGGCCCAGGGATGCTGTAAGGAAGGCTTCCAGAGATATTAATTGCAGGGAATAAGCCAGAAGAAAGGTCAAGGTGATGTCAAGTTCAAAGCCCAGAAATAGGAGGAGAGTATCCCTGCTAGCAGAAATAGAGGCTAAAGAATGAATTATTTGCATATGCCAGCTTTTAAGTTCCAATCATATAAGGGCTTGTATTTAAGGAGACTTCATGCATGAGATATTGTGTATAATTCTTCCCCAAACCCTAATATGATTCCCTTCTGATAGATGAGGAATTAACACCCAGACAAATCGTTTGGCCAAGGTCACATAGCTAGGAACCCAGGTCTCCTTCACTGCAGGCAGATTCTTTACTGTCTGAACCACCAGGGAAGCCCGGAAGTAGAGCTGGGAAGTGAGACATGGGTCCACTTGACTTGGGTCCACAGAAGACACGTGATTGTGTTTCAGCTTCCCAGGTGACGTCCTCAGCTCTAAGGTAAGGATAAGGGAAGTGAGATAAAGGAAGGACAGCAGTGAGGCAGATGGAGAGAAGGGGAAGGAGAGGAAAGCAAAGGGAGCAGAGGGCTGACCTAGTAAATTCTCACAGATGAGAAAGAAAGACTGAGCTGGCCAAAAAGTATGCTTGAGTTTGTTCACAAGATGTTATGAAAATAACACGGAATGTGTTACCACAGTTAGCTCTAAATGGAGTTCATGGGTCTCAGCACCCAGGGCAGAAAATATCTGAGTCAGAAAGGAGATTTTGAGCTTCTCTTCCAATCTCTTTTTACATCCAAGGGAAATGAAGCCCTGAGATGACTAGCCTCTCCCACAAGACTCCCCAAGCTGTCCCAGAGGCAGAGCCAAGGCTGAACACTGGGTCTCCCGGCTGTTGGGTCTGATCCTTTCCATGACCCCCTGCACAGGCAAGATCAGTCTGACCAGTGACCATGATGCTATAAACAGCTGTGGTCACCCACCATCCAGTGCCTAAGCACCTGCCACTTGGCACCCACCTTCGCTATGTGGCTTGCAGAAAACACTGCCCGGTCATGTGAGCTTCAGAGGAATGGAAAATTCCAGGTCAGTGAACAACCCTCCCTGCAGGTATCCTTCTTCATCAAACCCTGCCTTCAGAGGCTCCCAGGCCCTCTGTCCCACCAGCAGTTAATATTCCACTTGTGAGACTTGAGGGAACAAAGAGCACGCACGGAGCTGGCCTGGAAGGGCCAAAGGTAGGCTGCCGATGGCGTCTGATGCGGCTCATAAATAAGAACAAATGTACTTTGGATGAGAACGCGGCTTGGCCTCCTGCAGAACAGCTGGGCAGGCTATTCATAGGCAAGCAGAGCGTGCTATTTGCGTCTGCCTGGCATTTGAATGAGGCTCCCCTAACTGTGGCTGCCTGGCCGAGCAGATGTGAGTCACGAGCCTCATTCACGAGTGGGAGTGGCAGGGGCAAAGGCGACCTGCCTCTCCAGTGCAGCTAAGGGCATACAGGGCCAGGAGGGGTGTGTCCAGGCATATCTCCTGCCCCTCTGGAGGGCCTGGGATCCAGAGAGCCCATTTTGTAGGAATGTCAGCCTGATCCCTAGAGGGTTTTGTAGGAATATCAGCCTGATCCCTCTCCACGTGGGTGCCATGTGTCCTTGGACCCTTCTTGATCACCTTCTTCATCCAGCATGTTGAGTGTGTGTTAGTCGCTCAGTGGTGTCCAACTCTGCAATCCCATGGACAATAGCCCACCAGGCTCCTCTGTCTATGGAATTCTCTAGGCAAGAATACTGGAATGGGTTGCCAGGCTCTTCTCCAGGGGATCTTCCCGACCCAGGGATTGAACCCAGGTCTCCTGCATTGCAGGCAATTCTTTATTGTCTGAGCTACCAGAGAAGCCCCAGTTCACCTTTGTCCAGGCTCCAAGGCAAACATAAGAGACCATCCACAGCCCCTCCAAGGCCCCCAGGGAGGCCAAGCCCCCTCACCAGGCTGTGCTCCAATATCTCAGGTTTCTTGCAGGAGAAAGCCAAGTGGAACAACTGTGGAAGGGTAGTTCCCAGATGTTGCACTGAGCCCCCATGCCACCTGTTTCCTGGCCACCATACAACAAGCTTTCGTGCTGGGGACTAAAGTGCTGAGGCTGGGGGCAATGAGTGTGAACTGACATATGGGTGATTCTTTCCCATCCTTAGCACCAGCCACCCTGGAGATGTCACCCACTGCTGCTTCTCCCAGTTATGCAGTTAAGCATAGTCTTGGCTGGACCTGAGACAAGAATATGCCTTAAGGAGGGTCCACTCTGGTCCAAAGTCACCCCAATAGGTCCACCCTAGGCCTGGGTACCCCTCATCTAAGGAGCCCTGAAAGAGTGCTCCCAGGGCCTCACTGCAGAATCAGCTCCACTCATAGCAGCCTTAATGGCTCATATCCGTCTCAGGCCCAAAAGAAAAATCCAAGCTGTACACCCCAGGCATCAGGAAAGGGCCAGGTCCTCCTTCCTGGCGGTCTCCACTTCCCTACATTGTTTCCCCCGCTCCTGCTCTCACAGACTGGAAGGCCCTGAGGGTTCTGCACATGATGATGCTGGGGGCCTGTGCACACCTAGGCAAGCCTTAGGTGTGTTTGGAGCTCATCCAGCTGTGGATGGCTCAGCTCCCCAGCTGAGCCAGGAGCTTCTCCAGGGAAGCTGGTGCTGTGACTTCCCCACACAGAAACTCACAGCTGGCACACACGCGAGGAACTCACATGCGTTTAACATCTGACCACATCTCCGCAACACCTAGACTTTGTTCCCAGTAGGGAGGGACCTCTCACTGTGCATTTCTGTGGGGCCTACTGTCAGCTCGGAGTAGGTACCTACTTACCATGGTTAATCTGACTTGTCTACCCTGAGGAAATACGTTTGCAAGTGATTCAACATTATGGCCTAACAGACACAGACAGGACCATCTGATGCAAATTTACACTAATGAACATATTATGGCAGATGCTATGGACTCAAGGACTGATGCAAATTCCACCTTCAACAAACTAGTAACCTATTTAGAAATTATACTTTTCCAGCAATCCTACTCCTGGGCATATATCTGAAGGAAACTCTAATTCAAAAAGGTACATATCCTCCAATGTTTATATCAGCACTGTTTACAATAGCTAAGACATGGAAGCAATCTAAGTGTCTGCCAGCAGATGAATGGATAAAGAAGACGTGGCACATATACGCAGTGAAATGCCACTCAGCCATAAAAAAGAATGAAATAATGCCATTTGTGGCAATGTGGATGGACCCAGAGATTATCAACTGAAGTCAGACAGGGAAAGATAAATATCATATGATATCATTCATACGTGGAATTTAAAAATAATGACACAAATGAACATATTTACAAGACAGAAACAGACTCTTAGAAAACAAACTTATGGTTACCGAAAGGTAAGTGGGGGGGGGAATAAACTAGGAGTTTGGGATTAGCAGATACAAACTACTATATATAAAATAGATAATCAAAAAGGACTTACTGTCTAGCAAAGGGAACTATATTCAATACCTTGTAATAAATTATAGTGTAAAAGAATCAAAGACCTATATATATCAACTGAATCACTTGGCTGTACACCAGAAACAATGTAACACTGTAAAATCAACTACACTTCAGTTTTTAACATTAAAAAAAAGAAATTATACTTTTTAATATTCTTTGTGAGCAAAGATGATTCACACATAGACGACATGGTGTTTAGGCTGTTTACGCAGAAAAAGAGCAGGGTCTCCTGCTAAATCATACCTTCATTCAATGTTTATGGGCATCTACCTGGCACCAAGTTGCTTACTCAAATTAAACAAGGCTTAGGTGAGTGCTGCACGGATAACTCACAGTCCAGTGGGGCCAAAGGCGTGTTTAAATGAATGCCTTACACTGGGGCAGGTGCTGCTGAGAAGCATGGCCTAAGCTCCTTGGAGGTGGGGGAGAGAGATGAATTCTTCCTGAAGTCAGAAAACAAGGATAGAGTTTGAGAAGGTCTTCCAAAGGAAGGGCTGTTTGAAGGATGGACAGATCCAGATGAACAATAGCAAATTCTAGGCTGGAAAGTGAAAATGTTAGTTGCTCCGTCCTGTCTGACTCTCTGTGACCCCATGGACTATAACCTGCCAAGCTCCTCTGTCCATGGAATTGTCCAGGCAAGAATAATGGAGTGGGTTGCCATTCCCTTCTCCAGGGGATCTTTCCTGGAGATCAAACCTGCATATCCTGACTTGCAGGCCGATTCTTTATCGTCTGAGCCACCAGGGAAGCTGGAGGATATTAACGAAGGCATCCAAACCCAACTGTGTTTTGGGAATGGAATTGTGTCCCCTGCAGCTACTATGGGTGATGGCTGGATGATGGTGTAAGATCAGGCGACACCTTTGGCTAAGGGATGAGTCCTTTGCTTCTCTTGAATAAGTCTGCTTGTCTTGAGGATACTTCCCAGTCTGAAATCGCTGCCTGGATCTACTTTTCCTAGAGAAGAGTTGGGTGAATGGCCAGAGCTGGGTGAACGGACTTTCTGTCGTGCAGGGTAGAGCTTTTAGCTGGAAAGCAGGACCCACAGCATGACCAAGGACACCCTGGGGCACCTGGCAGGAGGCCATGCATGACCACACCTAAGGTCTGGCCAGCTAAGTGTGGACAGGTCCACTCTAGCTCTCTGCCCTTCATGTGACTAAGAACCTTATCATAAAAAAGCTGTAAAAATGCCAAACTTTAACCCTATTAAAGTCATACTGTTCTGGCCTTGGCCACCCTGATGGGATTTTACAACTCACCCTCCACAGCAGGAGTCCTTGAATAGCCTGAGGCCTGCCAGAGTCCACGATGAGTGACTGATGCCTTTCATGGACTGGAGCCCACTCCCATTCCCACCCTCCCCTTGCCAATCCCCCACCTTGGCTCACTATGACCTTCCACAGTGGCCTCCTGTTCAGTGACAAGTACAAAGTGAGAAATTTCCAGTGTTCTGGACCCTGGGAGGAATGAGTGTACCCTAGAGGGCTCATCAGCTAACATGGTATTTTCCTTGGGATTAATGAAGCGTGATGGAATTCTTAGCTGCTGTTGTAATGATTAATATGTCAAGTCAATATCACAAGAGAGGTGACCAGGAAAGGGATGCAGGAGTGAGCATGGGGTAAGGGTGGTTAGGGAGGGGGAAAGTGAGAAAGGAAGAGAAAAGGCAAAACTGGCGAAGGGAAAGGGAAGAAAGAGAAGAAAGGGGGAGGGCTGGGAGAAAGGGGGAAGGGGGCTGATGGGGTTTTATTCCATGGGTTACATTGGATCAAACAGGCCTAAGAACTTGGTGGGGTGGGGGGCAGTGGTGGCAGTCCTCCTGCCCTGGGCCGTACTGGAAGAAAGCTGGGTTGAGTCAGTTCAAAACGAGCGCTCTCCTGGGAGTGGTTGTGAACATAATGTTCTGCTTACACTGTGTCATTGGACGTCACGGGCGCTTGACAACTAAGGGGTGTGTTTTCTCCCCAGAAAAATATGCAGAAAGAGAAACCAGGCAACTAGTGTCTAGGGGCTCACCAAACACCTAACCTTCATAAAAGAGCATAAATCAGCCCTGGACTTCCCTGATGGGCCAGTGTTACAGATTCCATCTGCCAATGTAGGGGACGTGGGTTGATCCCTGTTTGAGGAACTAAGGGCTTCCCTGGTGGCTCAGACAGTAAAGAATCTGTCTGCAATGCAGGAGACCTGGGTTTGATCCCTGTTGGTAAGATCCCTTGAAGAAGGGAATGGCTACCCACTCCAGTATTCTTGCCTGGAGAATCCCATGGAGAGTGGAGCCTGGAGAGCTATAGTCCATGGGGTCGCAAAGAATCCAACATGACTGAGTGACTAATAATTTTGCTTGGGGAACTAAGAACCCCACATGCCACAGGGCAACTAAGCCTGTGTGCCACAACTACTGAATCTGTGCTCCAGAGCCCGTGAGCCACAAGAGAAGCCGCTGCAATGAGAAGCCCGCACAAACCACAGCCTCCACTCAGCTCAATCAGAGAAGGCCCACATGCAGCAATAATGACCCAGCATGGCCAAAATAAACAGGATAAATCAAGAGAGTAGTATGGAAACGTGCACTCAGTTCAGTTCAGTTGCTCAGCCGTGTCCGACTCACTGCCATAAGTAAAAATAGAGAGCCAGTGGTAATCTGCTGTACAACTCAGGGAACTCAAACCCGGGGCTCTGTAACAGCCTAAAGGGGTGGGATGGGGTGGGAGGGAGGTTCAAGATGGAGGGGACATATGTATACCAATGGCTGACTCATGTTAATGTACAACAGAAACCAACATTGTAAAGCAATTATCCTTCAATTAAAAAGAAATTTTAAAACTAACTTAAAAAAAAAAAATCTCAGCCCTGCATCTAACTGATGGTTTCAGCAGCTGGAAGTGTGTCATATGTCTCAGCACCCCTCTGCAAATGGGGGGGGCCTTCGGCAAACAGGTTTGAGAAGGGGACAGTGGCATCAGTCATGTGCTTCCTTTCTGCCAAGCCTTCACCTTGCTCTGCAAGGATATGACCCAGCTCCTCCGACCCTCAAGCCCACAGCTGAGGCAAACCTCAGGAGACTACACTCACTGGTCCCCTCTCCCACTCCAGGCCATCCAGATGCTCCCACAAGAGCTAGCATCCACCCCGTGCATGCTTGTGCCCCAAGTCCTTGAGGCCAGCTCACAGAGAGGCTGNAGCCTTCACCTTGCTCTGCAAGGATATGACCCAGCTCCTCCGACCCTCAAGCCCACAGCTGAGGCAAACCTCAGGAGACTACACTCACTGGTCCCCTCTCCCACTCCAAGCCATCCAGATGCTCCCACAAGAGCTAGCATCCACCCCGTGCATGCTTGTGCCCCAAGTCCTTGAGGCCAGCTCACAGAGAGGCTGAGGGACGGTGGCCAAGCTGCCAAAGAGAAAGATATTTGCAATGTAAATCAGTCCTGCCAAGCCAGGCTTTTTCCTCTCCTGCTGATTATTTGTATCAGGATGTATTATAATAATTTCATATTCTGCATAATATGAGCTGGCTCTGTGTAAACACCCTCGCCTTTATTGAAATCACCTGTCAATTACAACAGGTCTCTGAATTCTCTTTTCTGTCCTTGCGTCCACTCTTATCCATCACATCATGGGCCAAGTGGTTCAAGTTTACAGAACCCTGTGTACTATCCTGTGGACCGTTACATGTAGTAGCTTTCCTAAAAGAAGAGGGGAGAGAATCAGGTTCTGGGTGCCCTGTAGTAGTTAAAGTATCTCTGTGATCGGAAAACAGTACAAAGCTCCACTACAAGCCCAGACTTACATACCAGCAGAAACCTGGCTTACATTTCCAGCAGAGGAAAGAATTACCTAATTCACAATTGCATTTTGGAATATATTTTTACACCTAATATTGATTTATCTATTCAGCTCTTTGTCCACATTAAAACCATTGGTAAGTGGACTTGACTTCAACACAACCACTTACAGAGCAGCTGTCCCAGGGGCTCACCCGTGTGTACTGAGCCCCTACCTACCCACCCAGGGCTTCACGTGGGTCCCAGACCATGTTTCCTTAAGGAAGGAGGTCCTGGGACTTCCCTGGGGGTCCAGTGGCTAAGACTTCGTGCTCCCAATGCAGGGGGCTCAGGTTCTATCCCTGGTCAGGGAACTATGAATAGATCCCACATGCCACAACTAAAAATTCCACGTGCCACAACGAAGATGGAAGATTCTGAGTGTTGCAACTAAGACTCGGTGCAGCTAAATAAATAAACAAATATTTTTAGAAGGAAAGAAAGGAAAGGTCTTGCAGGGCAAGCTGTCTGGCCTTCTGACCTCCACTCGTGGGGACAGGCAGGATTACATGATGATAACTCCATCAATCAACAAAGAAGTCATGGTCTCAACATCCCTTCCCCACCCTACATGCCTGGGTAGCATCGTGGGAAGAGGCAGCTGGGGCTCCTCTAAGGAGGAAGGGACCCATGGTCTAAAACTACCATGTTTCCAATTCTCAGATGGGAGCTTTCATATTTCTACCACCTGCTGTAGCATACCCACGATAACTATTAGCTGTTTCCTTGATGGCCAAGTCCAGCATAGCATAAACCCCTAGCCCCTGTGCCTGGCGCAGTGCCTGATACCCACTGGCACTCAGTTAATGCACTGTAGGTGGTGGTGGTATCAAAGCACAGGGGCCAGGTCAGGTGAAGAGGAGGCTGGTTACAAAGGATCACCAAACATGGCCAGCAAGATGTCATTTCGTTAAAAACACTGTCTCTTGGGTCTTTGACAACAGGTGGGAGAGAGGGCTCCCAAGGGAGAAATCAAACAGTCCCTTCTTTTTCCTCCTCGCTTCCAGCTCTGACTGCTCTCCACTCTCATGCCCAGCGTCTGCCTCCCAAACTCTGGACTAAGCTCCGTGTTCTGGGAAGGGTGGAGTTTCTTACAGGAAAGCGAGTGGCAGGGGAGGTGAAAAGGGCAGTCTGGGTGGGGTGCTGGTGGGGCTGAGGCCACCGGGGCCTCTTCGGGCACAGGCAGGAAGGAGCAGGATAAGACTGGCCAGGGCGGGAGGTGGAAGTCTGTAGGGACCCAAAACGGGGTGGAGAAGCCTTACCATCCATCTTCCCATCCCCCCCCCNGACCTTCCACAAAAGGGGTAGCACCTTCTGGGCTTATGTTTGAGGGGTTGCCTAAGGGAATGGAGTGGCGCTGGTAAGGATGCCTGTCATCTCTCCCATTTTTTTTTATTTTAAGGATCAAGTGTGAGTGGCCATGAACATCGACTTTAAATTATCTAGACAAACCTGTCATTTCTCAGTGAGGAACCCCAGTCCCAGAGCAGCAAGGTGGCTTGCCCAAGATCACACGGTCATAGTGTCAGGCAGTACTTAGACTGTTCCAGTTTCCTGGCTACTATTTTCAGCTCCACTGTACAAGCTCTCTAGGTTAAAGGCACCATTAATTCCCAAGGAAACATCTAGTTTGGGGAAATATGAGGTCATAGGGGTTACACGTAGATTGTGTGTTTATTCTTATGCTGGCCATTAAAATTTATTTTATGCTATACAACCCAAGAAGGAAGACATGCAGTCAATTTTCAAAGTTTAAATTTTACGTGTTCCATCTGCTATTTAGATTTCCCCCCCTTTGTTCAATGTCACCTTTTTTTCCTTAGAAAGGTATCAAAATGGCTTTTCCTTACAAACTACTATACATAAAATAGATAAACAACAAGGTCCTACTATGTAGCACAGGGAACTATATTCAATATCTTGTAATAAACCATAATGGAAAATAATATGAAAAAATATATAGATGTAACTAAGTCGTTTGGCTGTACAGGAGAAATTAATACAACATTGTGAGTCAACTCTACTCCAATTTAAAAAGTTTTAATGGCTTTTCCAATTTTCTGAGATGTCTTACCAGGAGCACCCATCCTGACTCCAGCTTCTAACTGGCTAGATTTTAGTGCAGTAGANAAAATATATAGATGTAACTAAGTCGTTTGGCTGTACAGGAGAAATTAATACAACATTGTGAGTCAACTCTACTCCAATTTAAAAAGTTTTAATGGCTTTTCCAATTTTCTGAGATGTCTTACCAGGAGCACCCATCCTGACTCCAGCTTCTAACTGGCTAGATTTTAGTGCAGTAGACAAGACTTGTGACCATAGGCTGCTGAAAAGCCCTTTGTGTGTGGATTACAAGGGGGGCACTCAGTTTCCCGTTCATTACACCAGGCGACTATTTTGAGTTGCAAGGTTAAGGCCCGGGGCAAAATGTTGATGGAAGGGAACATGAAGCACCAAACTGGTCTGTTTTTGTTCCCGACAACCCACTTAACCTCCCTCAGCGGGTGAAGGTTATGACTACAGCCAATTCTCTAGTGACTGACTCCAGAAAAAGGACATGAGATGAGAACCTGGCACTCGTGGGACTGCTGGTCAGCGGTGCCAAGACAGAGATGGCATTGTTCAGGGAAGCCTCAGGAAGTCAAATATCCAGAGACAAGTGTGCGTGGGCAACTCACCCCACAGGCTGCAAGAGAACATACTTTCCCCCGCTGACCAGCCTGTGTCTTTACCTCCACAAAGGCATTCAGAGGACTTCTGCAATGTTTATTCCCTTCGGTCACATGCAGCTTCTCAGCGGGCCAGGAAAGGAAGGGATCAGTGTTCCTGTAGGCCCGCTAAAAGCTTGGGTGCCTCGCCTGTTGTCACATTTAGGTCCATTCCCACATTGAGAGAAACAGTTTCTCCTTTCACTTTCTACAGACGAGGAAATTTAGGCGCATGGAATTTGACTTTGGCCAGGCCCAGCCAGCTATTAAGCGACAGACTGAGGAATCAAACCTGGGTCTAGGTTGACGTTAAAGGGTATTTCCAGGGCCAGAAATGGGAGTCCTTTCCACGCTGATGTCCAGCCCTCTGATAAAAGACATGTTCACATACTGAAACATAGGGAAGTCATTCTGGCCTATACATGAGTTAACTTGAACTTTATAACTTTATGCTAACTACAATAGCTTGCTTGTGGCCTATCAAACATACGTGGTAATTCCGTTTTAATCATTAAAGAAAAGGGCACCCTGGCCAGAAGTAAGGAATGTCAATGTTAGAAATAAAGATCAAATACGCCTCTTCCTTTGATGATAAGATTCCTTTCCCAGGTGCCAAGACCATACTATACGTGCTGCGTGTGTCCATGCTAGTCTGTTTTTCTGAAACTTGAAAATATGTGTCCCCCAGTTTGTTTAATGTTCTTTGTTCTGACAAGATATAAAACTGTGCTGAAAACCCTGCTTCTCCAGAGCAGTTTCTCAGAATAACTTGGAGAACAAGCTTCTGGGCTAGTCCTCAGTTTGGCTCAAATAAAACTCTTCCCTGTTCTTGTTATTGATTGTTTATTGTTTTCGTTGACACCTCCTCTAAGGCAAGGCAAGTGGTACTGGCCACTGACCAGATGCTTCTGGAAGCTTTGTCTCTCCACTTACTTCCAAACTCAGTTTTATTCTGACCTCTTTCACTCCATATCTTCACCCTGAAAACCCTTGCAAATGCACTTTCCCCATGAATGGTTCCTGGGCACATAGTTTCAAGAGCTCTCTCCCCCATTCTCTCTTGCCCTCTGACCCGCTCAGCCTGTGTTCCAAGCTCAGCCTTCATCGGGACTGTAGTTCAGCTCACTGAAGCTTGCAAGTATACTTGGAAACTCCCAGTTGTGCTCTAAACTCAAGGGTGTGGGGAACAGCCTCGTAGAGCCTTGAGAAGGCTTAGCATAACAAATAATAACAGGTACTGAGTGATTACTTGGTTAATTTTTAGGAGAGGCTGTGGGAGTCTCCTCCTTTTTGCCTTCAGCCTTTCCCAATCAGGGTCTTTTCCAATGAGTTGGCTGTTCGCATCAAGTGGCCAAATTATTGGAGGAGAAGGTGTCAAGAGGATAAGATGGTTGGATGGCATCACCGATTCAGTGGACGTGAACTTGGGCAAACTCTGGGAGATGGTGAGGGACAGGGAGGCCTGGTGTGCTGCAGTCCATGGGGTTGCAAAGGGTAGGACACAACTGAGCAACTGAACAACATAGGAGTCTCTGTGATTCTCTTAGGTAAAGAAGTACAGAAAACTCAGACACGTGGCGGCTATCTCTGGCTCTTTCGCCAAGACTCACCTTTGCATCACATAATCCTACACAGCATGTATAATCCTCTCCCCAACCTTCTGGAGCTCTCAGAGGAGACAGCCATTTCCCTGCACTAAATCCATGCCTCCAACCACCTGCCAGTCCTGGGCAAGGGACATGGGGTGGTAGGGGGAACCCTGCCCTCTGGGCCCTGGGGCTTGGCTGAGGGGTCCCGGCTTTCTGGCAGCCTTACCTATTCCTTTGGCCCTTTCCCAAGTCTGGGTGCTCACACCAAGCACCTTGCCAGGACTCTGTGATGAGGACCTAATCATACTGGTCACCACTAACGCCTCAAATCTCCTCTGGGGACATATCTGCCAGCACAAACCCTAGATCTCATTTCTTTCTTCCTGGGATCCTGCCTGATTCCTTTCCCCTTAACTTACCATCCTTCCTCTCTGAGCACCTGTTTATCTCCAGCACCAACACCCGCGTGGCATGTCTGCTCCCATCTCTCACCCCTCCTCCCTCCCCCAGGTCCCTGAGTCTTCAGAGTCAGCACCGCCCCTCCACACAGCTTGCTTCCTCCTTTCCTCCTGTCTCTCCTCCCAGCCAGGCTCCAGGCACGGAGAGCATTGTGGCCCACTGCATGCCCTATCCTGGCCCCCAGAATGCCCGCCCACACCGGGGGACCAGACCTACCCCTGGCTCTGAGCATGCACCTGCCTGTCTCCCTCACTCAGCTGGGAGGACCCCAAAGGTGCCACCACCTGTTACCTTGGTTCCCAATAACTGGCCCTGTGATCACTATATAGACAGTGGTCAATCGCTGTTAACTGAAGGTGGAAATGAACGGCAATTAAATTAATGGCGTTGGTTCTGTTCACAGAGTCGGACACGACTGAAGTGATGCTGATGTGAACAGCAGCAGCTGTTCTCAGTGCAGGAGATCAATCTACATTCACAGTTTAGGGCCTTCCCTAGTGGCTCAGAGTTAAAGAATCCGCCTGCCAGTGCAGGTTCAATCCCCCACAAACCGCGGAGCAGCTAGACATCTGTGTGCTACAACTATTGAGCTTGTACTCTAGAACCCAGGAAAATCAACTGTTGAGCCCACGTGCCACAACTACTGACTGCACACCCCAGAGCTCATGCTCAACAGGAGAGGCAACCTCAATGAAAAGCCCCCGCTCTCTGCAACTAGAGAAAAGCCCAAACAGCGCTGAAGACCCAGCACAGCCAAAAATAAATACATAAAACGGCATTCACAGCTCAGCTCCTGCCTGGAGGTCCTGGAAGCAGACTTGGAAGTATGGACTAGCAAAGGTGCTATATCTGGAGGGCCCTAGGTCTATAAGACAAGGACCCAGACGGGGCAGTGACTTGCCCAAGGTCATCTGGTGTGAGTCACAGATCAGACTGGACCCGACTGTCTGATTCCACCACAAAGGCACTTCAGTCATGCCTTTAGAGTAGTAATATGCTTGCTTTGCTTCTAAAAGATCTTGTAATTCAGACCTGACTCTCCTCCCAGTGATTTCTAAATAGTGAGGGCTGTTCTTGGACTGCTAACTCTAGCCAGCACTGATGAATCCTCTGAGGAGGAATGCACACAGGCAGGCAGGGATGCTGGCATCCTGTTCGGTCCAGCACGATTCACAATCGCAACCTGTGCAAGGTTGAGATGACACACTTGAGGCGTTCCTCTCTGCCTCCCAGACCTGGCATTGTATCTCTCCCACCTTGCTACACCCTTCATCCACAGCCCGTTGGAGGCTGTTCTGGCTTCCCCCACTCCTGCCAGCATCATTCCTGTTGAACCTATTAGGGAGTTATTGTTGTTTGCAGCAAACAGCTGATGCCTCTGGAAAATGTAGCATTTCCTCATCTCTGTTCCATTTATCTTGTAGTTGATACATTTTCTCTTCTTTATTAGCAGGGGCACTTACTGGAAAACTAGATCTCTGTCACTTAGTGGTTTCATCTGTTACTCCTGTTCAGAACCCACCTGGAGTCAGAATCCCATCTCTTTGACAGAACAATTGGTTGCTATGGAAACTATTGTACCACCCTGGGCACAGGCTTGTCTGCAGAGCAGCAGAGGTGGGGGAGGGATAAGGTGTAACAGGATTCTGGGCGTGACCTGTTAGACTAGTGATTGACTTTTCTAGGCCACTCTCCTTCTGCTCCTTTTCCTCCCAAAACACTGTGTGTGTGACTTCACTTATCTATACCCTGCCCCCAACACCCGCACCCCCCACAGCCCCCACCACTAACCATTCCACCCAAATTTGAAAATCTTCCCCCACCTTCTCTCTTCTGCCGCCAAGTCCAGCTTAGAGCTCGCTTCCTCACTCTGTGGTTAACCACACCTGAAAAGCCCTTCTTCAATCTAAACCTCCCAATTGTAGTGAGTTTGCATCTAATTTATTTGAATGGAATCACTTGCTTAGTTTCTCATTGTGCTATTTTTTTCCATCCTTCTTATCAAGCTCCTATACTTTCTCTCCCCATTGGTATTCTGGCCCCATCAGAGCACACCTGGGCCAGCTGTGTGCACCCTCCCACAGACCCCAGGCCAGGCTCTGCTGACCACACACACAAAAGTGCAAGTGTTAGTCACTAAGTTGTGTCCGACTCTTTGTGACCCCACAGACTGTAGCCCATCAAGCTCCTCTAGCCATGAATTCTCCAGGCAAGAATAATGGGGTGGGTAGCCCTTCCCTTCTCTAGGGGATCTTCCTAACTCAGGGACTGAACCCAGGTCTCTTGCATTGCAGGCAGATTCTTTACTGTCTGAGCCACCAGGGAAACTCTGCTGACCACAAGTTCTTGATAGATGCTACTCCTTGACTCCCAGAAAGAAGACAGACTCAGCCCCCAAGTGTGTCCGATTAAATTTACCTAGTCTTATTTCTTGAGGATCAATAAGCCCAGAGCGATAGACAAATCATATAGCTCTGGATATCATTTTGAACTTTTGACAAACGAATGAAAAGGAAAAACTCTAAAGCTTCAGTTGCCTGAAATACCCTCAGCTGATAATGAATGAAAAAGCAGTGCTTTGTTACTTAGAAATGTTTTATTTTTGTGGGTTTTAAATCAGTTTCCTGTTTCAAGTTTTTCTTTGGTCTCATTTGCCTGTCACCTGGGACAAACGCAAGGAAACGTTCACCCACGAGGCCCCGGACCCGCTTAGGTTGAAAGTGGCCAAACACCCTCTTCTGCATTTTCACGTGAAGGGCTACACATGACCGCCCAGACTAATGGCAGCTCCTCGTGCCTTGGAGAGCCTGGAACCCTTCCAGAGCACTCTTTAGATGAGGTTAAGCTTACAAACCTGAGTGTGGATTTGGGGTTATCCCTGTGTCAAATGGGCAAGGTCCCTTTAGCCAGCGCCTGGGCGCGCAGGGCCAGTGAAGCCTCCTCTTGCTGGGCGTGGCTGTAGGTGAACAGAGCTGTGCTTGATCACAGGGTGAAGGAGACAACGTTGGATTTGGGGGTCCAACCTCCTTTTTCCGGAACCTGCCCTCCAGTCCCCTGTGGTGGGAGTAAACCAGTGGACATGTCCCCCTTAGCTAAGAAACGGGCAGAAGTCGGGGGCCTCCAGGTGCGAATCAACCTTGGAGCTGGACGGAAGCCACTTCCCAGAAACTCTCTGGAAGAATGCCAGGCATGCAGACTGCAGCTGCTAGGGAGGGCACCCTGCACTCATACCATGGCCGAGTCTGCTCATGAGAAGAGGTGCTGACCCTGAAGGGCCCAGCACTCCAGAAGTGGGTTCGGGCGTGGGTGCAGGGGTGGGCAATTGCGCAGGTCCCAGGAGAGAAGACCCAGATGTGGGAGGGGCCTGCCTTTGCCCCCACCCTCAGGGCTATTTCCCTTGTGGGGGCGGGTCCCCTGAGGTCTAAGGAGGCCTTGGCAAGGTGTCCTCACCAGGTGAAAGCCCAGAACAAACACCGAACCTGGATCCCTCTGGCAGTGGGGCTGCAGAAGAGCTGGCTTTGGCCCATGGCGGCTGGGAGAAGGGTCTCAGTCGGGGATACCCTTTTAACCCCAGACTTGTCACCCCAGGGCCCATGGGGAAGCTTGCCCTTGACCTTCCCAGTGGGTGCGGAGAAACCCTCGCACGCATCTCAGCCCGTCTGCAGCCCCAGCTTGAGAGAAGGCCTCTGTTCCCCATGGGATGAGGGTGTGGGTAGTGACACTGAGGTTCCCTCTTGCTCTGCCCTGACTGTAAGAGAAGAGGAAGTGCCCCAGTGGCATCACCCATGGGACAAAGTCCTTGCCCAGCTTCACTGCTCATGTTTGTTACAGTTACTAAAGGGGTCTAGGGCACTCTCCGAAATTCCCCAGCTGCTCGAAGGAGAGGCCAGAACTCCAACTCAGGCTGTGGGGCCCGAGCTCAGGTGGTGCGGAGGCCACGGAGGGCTACTTCTGAGTTGGCTGCTCTGGAGACGAACCACAGGCTGGCTTTAGAGCCTTGAGGGGTGCGGGGCACAACGGGGAACCCAAGACGGCCAGATTCCAAATGTTCCTTGAGCATCTGGGTGAGGTGCTTGGTCTTTTTCCAAAGAAATAATTTTTTTCTGGGAGAGAGGGAAAACAAAGCTCAAAAACCAGAGCCACAGAAATAGCCTGAGGCTGATCAGCCCTGACAGGCCAGTGGCTATGGTCTCCCACTGACAGCCTTGTCTGAAATAATAGAGGAACTGGGCGCACCAGGCCCCATTTGCAAAACAGGTACCTTAGGCTCTGTCAGCCCAGATCCAGGAGCCAGACACTTCTTCAGATGCTGCTTCACGGGAGGGGAGGGAGGGAGGGAGGGAGAGGGAGAAAGAGAAAGAAAGAGAAAAAGAAAAGAGAAAGCAAGGAGGAAAGAGAGAAAAGAGCACAGAGAAGTGGAAAGGTGGGGCACCCAGCCAGGAGAAGAGGACTGGGCAACCAGAGTGCCTGGGCCAGGTCTGGCTGGAGTTGGAGTAACTGCTTTATGGGAAAGATTGAAAGGTTAATATGAAACCAGCTGATGCTGAAAGAGAACAATTAGGAAGATTTAAGAGGCTTCCTATTAGATTACTGGCTGCTGGAGGATAGAGTTTACAGCTTCCAGGAAAGAAGTCTGGCTCAGAGAAATCTTTTTCATTGATGGTTCTTGGTTGGGTTTTACTGATACATTCTTTCTTCTGGATAATTTAGAGAAAATGCCCATTTATCCAGGTGAGATTCTCTCCTTCCCTCCCCGACCCTCCCCTTCTTCTCTCTTTCTGTGTGGCAATGTCTAATTATCTTCAGGTTCTGGAATGAGTTTTAGGGTCCCACCTGTACCATTTCCCCCCAGCGAGACTTGTGATGCTCAATAAGAATATTCTCTTCAGTGCTGGTTGTGTTGCGGGGGTATTTCAGGCCGGTAAGTGGTTTCACAGATCAATAGCTCAGCCCAGGAAAGATGTTCTGCATGTGTACTCAGTTGCTAAGTGTAGCCCACCAGCTTCCTCTATCCGTGGAATTTGCCAGGCAAGCACATTGGAGTGGGTTGCCGTTTCCTCCTCCAGGGGATCTTCCAGACCCAGAGATCGAACTCGCGTTTCCTGCATCTCCTGCATTGGCAGGCGGATTCCTTACCACTGTGCCACCTGGGAAGCCCCAGAGATGTTCTGAGGTAAGACGTCGAAGAGTTAACTCAAGTGTGGGGAGCCAGCTAAGGAGACTGGGGCAGGGGGTTCCCGAGCTTCTGCAACCCGGCAGCAACTTGGTTTCCCCCAGGGAGCTTTTAACATAACAGACTCCCAGCTCCACCTGGACCAACTGAATCAGAACCTGTGTAGGAGCCCTTGGGAGTCTGTAGACAAAGTTCCCCAGGCAACCTCAAGACCAGCCAGTGTGGGAACCACTGGCCCAGGGGCACAAGGAGGAAAGGCAAGGGCCGGGGCCACGGGCCCTTTGCAGTGTACTTGGTCATTTGTGCGACTTCCTAGGTCCCATCCCAGCTGGCGGGTTTCTTGGAACAGACACTGTGTTTCACTCATCTCTATAGCCCCTGCACAAGGCTGACCACATCCAGTTTTCAGGTTCACATTTTCAGAAGCCTGGATGGTAGAGACCCAACTTGCACAAGACCACAGGAGCCCTGAGATGGCAGGGCCCTTAGAGACCCTCCAGTGCAGTGGCTTGCAAACTGTGCCCTGGGGTTCCACCGTGGAACCTCAGAGACCACCAAGAGGAAAGGGCAGAAACCCATGGAGGGGTTCTTCAGGCTTGCCTCCACCTCCCCCTCTTCAGCCTCTTCCCCTCGTACTCTCTGTTACCTCTAAAGAGGAGCAGAATATGTCACCTAAAACGTGCCATTGTGACCTATAGGTCATTTTGAATTAGGATTTAAGAAACAGCCAGTGCAAAAAGACACCCTAACCCTCTTTTGTCCTCCTGAAAGCAATCTCCCATTGGAAGGACCCTCCTTGTACCAGGAGGAAGGAAGGCGTCCTTATCACCAGAGACAGGAAATTTTGGGTCCAGAAGGCAGTATAAACAAACCCGGTTAGCTCTTCATCATTTATCCCCTTGGCTTGTCAACTCTTGGCTTGTCAACTCTTCACAAATGTATTATTTCTTTATCTAGAAGGCCTAGAAGCTTCTTTTTCTGGTCACTTCAGGTCTTCATTCTCCTGTGAAGACATTCAATGTACATGTAAAAAACTGATAAAATCCATATGCTTTTCCTTCAATTTTCAGACCCAGCCAGGTTCCCTAAGATGGTGAAGGAACACTTCCCCTCTTGGTGCTATTTTTTTTTTTTTTTTTTTTAATAATGACCCAGAATGGAAACAACCCAAGCACGGGTATCCATCTGAACGGGTGGATACATTTTATTTTTAAAAAATTTATTTATTCGTGGCTGTTGCTAGGAGAGGGCTTTTTCTAGTTGCAAGAAGTGGGGGCTACTCACTGGCTGCAGCGCACAGGCTTCTCATTGTGGTGACTTCTCTCGCTGCAGAGGTAGGGCTCTAGGCGCACAGGCTTCCGTAGTTGCAGCACTCGGGCTCAGCAGTTGTGGCACACAGACTTAGTTGCTCTACGGCATGTGCAGTCTTCCCAGACCAGGAATCAAACACGTGTCCCTTGCATTGGCAGGATTCTTATCCACTGGACCACGAGGGAAGTCCTTCCTATGCTATTGCAATCACCTATTTGGCTTTCCAGCTCCCACCCTCAGCAACCCTCAGTCCCAGTTCCTATCTATTTTCCATCCAGTGTCCAGAATAATTCTGTCTAAACATAATGCTAGTCAGGTTGCTTTTCATTCAAGAGCCTACGGTGGATTTCCATTTCACTTACCCACAGTCTGAGGTCCCCACACATCCTTGCCTGGCTGCCCCCTGCTCACCTGCTCCAGCTACACTGTTGCCTTCGTGCACTGAACAGGCTGTAACCACACTGTTCCTTCTGCCTGAAACACTCTCCCCCCAGATGTCTGCCTCGCTGCTTCCTCTTTTCCTGACCACCACATACCATAAATGGTGCTCCATCCCATCAACCTCCAGTCCCTTCCTTTGCTCTGCTGAGTGTCTCCTCTACCAGGACATAAGCTCCAGGAGGAAAGGGACTTTGCTTTGTTCATACTGTATGCCCAGCACCGACAACAGTGCCTGGCAGATAGTTCGTTGTTATTCAGTCCCTCAGTCGTGCCCGACTCTTTGCAGCCCCATGGACTGCAGCGTGCCAGGCTTCCTGTCCTTCACCATCTCCCAGAGTTCACTCAAACTCATGTCCATTGAGTTGATAATGCCATCCAACCATCTCATCCTCTGTCGTCCCCTTCTCCTCCTACCTTCAATCTTTCCCAGCATCCGGGTCTTTTCTAATGAGTTGGTTCCTTGTATCAGATGGCCAAAGTGCTGGAGCTTCAGCATCAGTCCTTCCAATGAATATTCGGGACTGATTTCCTTTAGGATTGACTGGTTTGATCTCATTGCTATTCAAGGGACTCTCAAGAATCTTCTCCAGCACCACAGTTGCAAAGCACCAGTTCTTTAGTGCTCAGCCTTCTTTATGGTCCAGGTGCTCCATTAAATAAAGCTGTTTCCTGAAATAATCAGGTTGGTTTTCCGTCTAAAATCATTCTGTACGTTTTCTCCTTTATGCATGTCTATATTTTCTGAATTTTCTGCAGTCACTCTATATCACTTTTAGCCACAAAATGAGCAATAAATGAAGTCTTCTTCAGGACCATTCTTTAGGGGACCCTCTGGGGTCTGATTGGCACCAGGTCTGTCCTTGGAACCATAAGGAAACTAGGAGGAACCACTGGCTCCTGCTGGTGAACTGGGAGCTTAGTCGTGCCAGGTAACAGCATCTTGTCTTGGAGTTAGTGGGAGAGCTGAGGAGGGGAGAGTAGTGAAGACATAACCAACAACAGCTGTGATACACGCCCCTCCCTGCTCTGCGCAGTACACACGCAGACACAAACACTTCCAAGGCCCCAGCCTCCCAGGCCCACCCCAGAGAAGGCCCTGCTGTGCTGGGCCGAGGTTTCGCTGGCACCACCTGCATCACCCCCTCCCCCCCCCCCCCGCCCCCCCCCCCCCCCCCCCTCCCCGCCCCCCCCCC
>SJYA01000470.1:348365-384922 GCA_006410615.1 Neotragus moschatus
CCCCCCCCCCCCCCCCCCCCCGCCCCATCTCTTTTCTTTAGGGGCCCGCTCTGGGCCTGGTACCTGCCGCCTCCGCTCCTTTGAGCGACTGAATCTAAAACAAAGGAGCAGCACTGAGGCTCGGGGGGGCAGGTCTCAGGCCTGCGGGAGCCCCTCGTCTGTCTCTGTGTCAGAGGCCCTGCCCCCTCAATGTGGGTGGCACTCCCAGGTCGTCCCATGACTCGGAGTTCCTGTTCACAGGAACTCAGCAGTTCCAGAAAACGGCACAGCCTCATGCACTAGAAACGATTCCGGAAATGAAAGCCCCTTCACTTGGTCATTTTCTGGTGGAATCTTTTCTGATCTGCTTTCGTAAAGCCCATCTGAAACAGACGTCGGAAAAGAGAACTAGGAGGCCTCGTTTCCTCTCCAGCCCCAGAGCTTCCCTCATGAGGGTAACTCAAAGCCCCAGAACCTGGCTCCTGCCTGTCTTCTTGTGAGGCACCAGCCAGGTCCCACCACCTCCAGGGACAGAGCTGCTGTCTTCTGGGCTAAGACGAGCCCGGGACACTAAAGAGCCCAGCTCTGTCAACTCCTACAAGGAGCCAGGTGGCAAATACTTTAGTCTTTCTGAGATACCTACAGTCTGGTGTCTGTTGCCTCTGCTTTTTTCCCTCTAAAACCATTCTTAGTTCTTAGAAATATAAAAACCATTCTTAGTTCACAGCCCTTACAAAATATAGACTGTAAAGCTGGGCAAGGTACAGCCCTTGAGACAAATGCAGCCCCCCACCTACTTTTGTGAAATGAGGTTCTATGGGAACATAGCCACACTGGCCTATGTGGCTGCTTTCAGACTGTAACAGCAGAATGGGGCAGTTGCAACAGACTATAACTTTCCTGGTGACTCAGTGGTAAAAAATCCTCCTGCCAATGCAGGAGATATGGGTTCAGTCTCTGGGTTGGGAAGATCCCCTGGAGAAGGAAATGGCAGCCCACTCCACTATTCTTGCCTGGAGAATCCCATGGACAGAGGAGCCTGGCAGGCTACAGTACATAGGGTCACAAAGAGTCAGACACAACTGAGCACACACACATACAACGAGAAGCCTGACAAAGACTGAAATAGTTACTATCTGACCTTTTATAGAAGACATTTGCCAAGACCTGCTTCAAAGTGCTAATATAAATGACTCAGGTATTCCAGCTTTTAAAGTACTTCACACACATTCCTACTTCTTACTGGAAATATTTTTCGAAATTAGTAATTGTTCCATTTTACAGATGAGGACACTGAGGACTGGAAAGGTTAAGGCTTACCCAGGGTCACACTGCTCATGGGGATTTTGGACCAGACAAAGCTGCTCTGGAAAGAGCAACCTCTGAAGCCTGGAGTCTACCTCTTGATCTGCTCCATCAGGGAAGGAGGCAGTAAAGCAGGTCCCCGGTGCAGCCTCAGAGAGAGACATGGAAAGCCGCCGGGCTGACCTGCACAGGCACTTCTATGAGTCTCATGAAATGTGCAGGGACATCCTGGTGGTCCAGGTGTTNCCTCTGAAGCCTGGAGTCTACCTCTTGATCTGCTCCATCAGGGAAGGAGGCAGTAAAGCAGGTCCCCGGTGCAGCCTCAGAGAGAGACATGGAAAGCCGCCGGGCTGACCTGCACAGGCACTTCTATGAGTCTCATGAAATGTGCAGGGACATCCTGGTGGTCCAGGTGTTAAAAGTCTGCCTTACAATGCAGGGGACACAGGTTTGATCCCTGCTCTGGAAACTAAGATCCCACTTGCCATGGAGCAACTAAACCTGCAAATGCTGTGACTACTGAACCTCTGTGCTCCAGAGGCCCTGTGCACAACTAGAGAGCCCGTGCACTGCAAGGAAAGACCCTGAGTGCCACAATTAATTAAAAGAAAAAGTCCTCAATGCAAGTCCATTTTGTGCAAGTCCTCTGCACAAGAAGTGCAGAGAATATCTTCAAGGGCTGTCTGTGCACAGGGAAGGCTACTGACTGACTGGCTGGCAGGAAAGCAGCCCTTTCAAATCCACATTTGACTTCTGTAAATAGTTAACAGGTAGTCATACCACTGTGAAGAGCAGGGAGCCACAGCAATCCTCTCACGGAGTTCTGGAGAGGGCCCTGCATCCCGCAGCCTCCCAGGACTGCTACTTCCTGCAGAACTAAAGATGGCAACGCCATCACTGGTGTGAGAGAGACTCCCAGTGGACACTGGTGGTATTGCCACCCCTAAGAATCATTTCAGAAACACCCTCAGGTTCCTAGGAGCTCAGTTCCTGGGCTGGAAGTGTAAAGGGCTGGTGTCATCTTGGAGTAATCGTCCCAGTACACTCACTCACGTGAAACTAAATGATTGTTGTCCTACTTCAAACCCTCCCTGAGGAAGGCTGGTGTGCATGCTCACAATGCTGCCGTTTCATAGAACGAGTTAGGAGTGCTTCCTTCAGGCCTTTGTGACCTTTCCTATGCCTTTGGAGTCTTATCCGTGGGGTGTGTCTGACTCCTGAAAACAGCCTTTGTGAAGCTTTGTTTGTGTTTCCTTCAGTCCAGCTTAGCTCCAGAACCTGTTTAGTGTGTCTAATGAAGTTGTTAGTTTTGGCTGTTGCCATTGTTTGTGGGTTTTATTATTATTATTATTGGAATTAAACACCACAATTATAAATTAAGATCCCCAGTATTTCTAGAAAAGTCAGACAACACTGGTTCTAAGGGTTGAAGTCAGTGGTGGAAACTAGGGAGCTGGTGCCCCCTAGAAGGATTCTCCTGTTTGCCACAGTCCTCACTGCTCCCTGTTACCTCTTAGACTCATGTGAGTACCATGACCCTCTCCTGCAGAGCTCTCATTCCTCGGGATGGAATTCCACATGTATTGATTTAACATACTCCTCAGATGATGAGTTCAATGATGCCATTGCGGAGATATTTTATTTTTCTATTCTTTTTTAAATTCTAGTGCCTAGGTGGCTAATTCATGTTTGCTAAGGGAAAGTGGTGGCCAGAGGTACAGGAAAGGGAAGAATTACTAATGACTTTCTGCAGCTGAAACAGAGAGAACTTAAATGACTTGCTCAGACTCACAGAGCTAGCAGGTGACACAGCAGAAAGTCGGANTCTATTCTTTTTTAAATTCTAGTGCCTAGGTGGCTAATTCATGTTTGCTAAGGGAAAGTGGTGGCCAGAGGTACAGGAAAGGGAAGAATTACTAATGACTTTCTGCAGCTGAAACAGAGAGAACTTAAATGACTTGCTCAGACTCACAGAGCTAGCAGGTGACACAGCAGAAAGTCGGATCCAAATTTCAAAGGCACATCTCTACTCCACTTTATCATTCTCTGTTCTGGTGCCTCTGGGGCCTCTTTGGACTGTGATGAAAAATTGCACCCTGGAAACTTGTTATGGCTTTGGAGGCATGCCCGGCCTGGCTCCTGACAGAGCTGGTGTCGTGGAATCGGGCTGCAGCTGGGTCCCTCTGTCACACGCAGGGGCAGCACAACCCTCTGGGCCCCCTCCAGGTGGGCTCCTGGGGCACCATGGCCACACTTAGTGGACATGTAAGACCCGGGATAATCAAGCTGTTGGAAGAAGAAATGTGACCATCTGCCACGTTCTTGGGATTCCCAGGTGACTCAGTGGTAAAGAATCTGCCTGCAGTTTCGGAGACCTGGGTCTCCCTGGGTCAGGAAGATACGCTGGAGAAGGAAATGGCAACCCACTTCAGTATTCTTACCTGGAGACTCCCATGGACAGGCGAGCCTGGCGGGCTACTGCCTGTGGGGTTGCAAAGAGTAGGAGATGACTGAATACACACAGTATTAGGTTGATTTTGACATAAGACCTGTCAGAAGCATGTTATTCTCCATTTACAGATGAAGAAACTGGTCCAGAGATTGAGTTTCCAAAAGTCACACAG
Source organism: Neotragus moschatus (assembly GCA_006410615.1). Lineage (NCBI taxonomy): Eukaryota > Metazoa > Chordata > Mammalia > Artiodactyla > Bovidae > Neotragus > Neotragus moschatus. Next base: position 352,274 of record SJYA01000470.1, read on the forward strand.
CCAGTCAGTGCAAGAATGGGTTTTTAGACTTGATGTGTGAAATTCCTGAGCACATTGTTACACCATGATACATGACAGCCTTGAAAAAGGACAGACCTTATTCATGTCCAGAATATAAGAAATTAACATCAAAAGAGTAAGGAGAGGGCAGGACCTAGGACCCAAGGAGGAAGGGCCAGTTGGAGGTCGGGAAGCAGAGGCTGCAGGAGTGAGGGAGGAACTGGGGCTGGGCAGAGAAGGACAGCAATGATGAGCCTGGAGTTCAGCACACTGTCCTCTTTCTCCCGGCTGGGCCCTGCCTTTGCCCCTCAGTTCGTGCGTGCTCAATCGCTTCAGCTGTTTGACTCTTTGCAAACTCATGGACTAGGCCTGCCAGGCTCCTCTGTCCATGGGATTCTCCAGGCAAGAATACTGGAGTGGGTTGCCATGCCCTCCTCCAGGGGATNATGATGAGCCTGGAGTTCAGCACACTGTCCTCTTTCTCCCGGCTGGGCCCTGCCTTTGCCCCTCAGTTCGTGCGTGCTCAATCGCTTCAGCTGTTTGACTCTTTGCAAACTCATGGACTAGGCCTGCCAGGCTCCTCTGTCCATGGGATTCTCCAGGCAAGAATACTGGAGTGGGTTGCCATGCCCTCCTCCAGGGGATATTCCTGACCCAGGGATCGAACTCATGTCTCTTGCAGCTCCTGTGTTGCAGGTGGATTCTTTACCGCTGAGCCACCAAGGAAGCCCCTTACACCTCAGACTTCTGAGCAAAAACATGTTTTATCTCCACTCTCTATGGAAACATAATTTCTCAGCAATCAGATGTCCTAGATCTGGAAAAAGAAAGTGGTGGTCCAGAGGCTTGGCTGTCCAGTTCAAAGGAAAATGCAAGGGTGCGCTCTGCGAGGCTCAGGAGCTCAGGCTTCCCACTGGGTGACTTTGGGCTCTTGTTCTGGAGTTCAGTTTCCTCCCTCTAGAGGGAGGGGCTAGGTGGGATGGCCTCTTGTACTCTGTAGTTTTATGCTTCTCCAGCCCAGGCCTGGGGTGCAGGCAAGTGAGATAAGAACAAACACAATGGTGATAAGAGTCATCCAAGAGATTGTTTAACTGATGACCCTGGAGCCACTGAACAGCCGGAGATGGTGTTTGAAACTTATCTCACCGGTGTGTGCTTTGAACTTTGGGAGTTTCTCATTGTCCATGAGAAAAACAATTGTAGAAATGAATAGTCTGCTGTGTTAGCTTAATGGCAAAGGTCTGAGTGTTAGGCCCCAGTTCAAAAGATCAGGTCTTGGGTAGACAGCTGACCCTGTTTGAGCCCCAGACGCCTTGTTTTTGGAAGATGCACACTTCACAAGGTGGCCAAGGGGTTAGATGAGTTTCCATAGAGGGAGCATCTAGCAAGGGACCTGGTAGAATTCCTACAAATCATCTGTCCTCCTTCCCCGCCCCCTCCCCCCACTGGAGACAGAAAAAACCAAAGTGAAGAATGGAGCTAAACTGTGAATTCAAACTCATCAAGTGTTCGTGGAGCCCCAGTTGGGTTCTGCCCTCCTCTTCCGCATATTGATGTGTTCACNGTTTGAAAGTTTTATGAGTTTCTTTCATTAAAGCCAGGAAAGTAACAGTCTAATTAATTCTGGGGTTGGTATACGTAAAATATTTAAATGTGAAATAATGTTAAGTTTTAGTATTAATTAAAACTTTTCAGTTTTTCTTTTCTTTTTTTTTTTTTAATAACACTGTGGAGCTTGTGAGATATTAGTTCCCTGACCAGGGATTGAACCCTGGCCCACAGCAGTGAAAGCACGGAATCCTGACCACTGGCTTGCCAGGGAATTCCTTTTTTTCGTTTTTTAAAAGCTGTTTTAATGTTCTGGAAAAATATGACTTGTTAAGAAAATACGTGCACACACAGGAGCACACATTTTTCTTTTGCTGTAGGGATCTTATATGGGTTGTTTCTCACTAGATGCGTGATCTCAGTAGACGCATGTCAGCTAAGCAGCGTTACGAGTCATCTCTTCCCAACAGGCCTCCAGAATTTTCACAACCGGAACTACTTTCATCCAAATGAGTAAGAGGAACCTCCATGCTCTCCCCATGGTGGCTGCACCAGTTTACATTCCCCCCAACAATGTATGAGGATTCTCTTTTCTCCACATTCTCACCAACACTTGCTATTTCTTGCCTTTTTGATAACAGCCATTCTAACAGGCGTGAAGTNTCACAACCGGAACTACTTTCATCCAAATGAGTAAGAGGAACCTCCATGCTCTCCCCATGGTGGCTGCACCAGTTTACATTCCCCCCAACAATGTATGAGGATTCTCTTTTCTCCACATTCTCACCAACACTTGCTATTTCTTGCCTTTTTGATAACAGCCATTCTAACAGGCGTGAAGTGATATCCCAAGGTGGTTTTGATTTGCATTGCCCTATGATTAGTGATGCTGAGCATCCTTTCATGTGTCTGTTGGCCATCTGTTTGTCTTCTTGGGAAAAATGTCTTTTCAGCTCCTCTGCCCATTTTAAAATTGGGTGTATGTTTTTGCTGTTGTTACTGTTGAGTTGTATGGTTTCTTTACGGATTTTGGATATTAGCGCCATACTGGATATATGATTTGCAGATATCTTCTCCTATTTGATAGGTTGTCTTTTCATTCTGTTGATGGTTTCCTTTGTTGTGCAGAAGCTTTTTAGATTGACATAGTTTCATTTGTTTATGATCCAGCTCTCCCACTTCTGCGTATTTATCCAAAGAATCTGAAAACACTAGCTCACAAAGATAGATGTATCCCTATGTTCATCACAGCATTATTTAAAATAGGCAAGAGATTAAAAACAACCTAAGTTCTCATCCGTGGAGGAATGGATAAAGAAGATATGGTATACATATAGATATATAGACATACACACAATGGAAAAAAATGACATCTTGCCATTTGCAATAACATGGATGTACCTTGAGGATACTATGTTAAGTGAAATAAGTCAAACAGAGAAAGAAAATAACCCATGATTTCATTTCTGTTTGGAATACAAAAACAAACAAACAAAAAACAAATGAAATAAACAAACCAAATCAAACACAAAGATATAGAGAATGGATTCCCTGGTGGCTCAGATGGTAAAGAACCTGCCTGCAATGTGGAAGACCTGAGTTCAATTCCTGGGTCAGGAAGGTCCCCTGGAGAAGGAAATGGCAATCCACTCCAGTACTCTTGCCTGGGAAATCCCAAGGACAGAGGAGCCTGGTGGGCTACAGTTCATGGGGTCGCATGAACACAACGAAGCAACTAACACTAGGCTACCAGAGGGTAAAGGGCTAGGGGAAGGGGAGGATAAAATGGGTAAAGGGGACTGACTGTGTGCTGACAGCTGGAAACGAAACGTTTGGTAGTGAGCACGCTGCAGCGTTGACAGAAGTAGAAATATGTCGTGCTCATGAATTTACGAATGTTATAAACCGATGTCGCCTCGATAAAAAACACATTTAAAAATAAATATTAAAAAGGGAAATGAGGGCTTCCCTTGTGGTTCCATGGTAAAGAATCCAGCTGTCAAAGCAAGAAACAGGGGTCCAGTCCTTGGGTCAGGAAAATTCCACATGCCACAGAGCAACTAAGCCTATGTGCTGCAACTGTTGAGTCTGTGCTCCAGAGCCCAGGAACCACAGCTACTGAGCCCACGTGTGCCAACTACTGAGCCCACAGGCCTAGAGTCCGTGCTCCACCACACGAGAAGCCACAGCAGTGAGAAGGCGATGCACCGCAGCTAGAGAGCAGCCCCTGCATGCTGCAAACGGGGAAAAGCCTGCGACGCAAACAAGACCCAGCACAGCCAAAAATAAATAAATAGAATTAAAAAAAAAAAAAGATAAAGATGTAAGACGTGAGAGGATCGCAGGAGTCTGGTGAGGGAGGTGGTCTTGATTGGGTCACTTTTCAGTGATTCCCAAATCAAGACACATAGGCCTACTACTTTGATCATTAGTTTTCCATTTTCAGGAAGGGATTTTTTCCCCTAATATTTATTTATTTATGTGACTGTATCGGATCCTTGTTGCAGCATGCAAACTCTTAGCTGTGGCATGTGGGATCTAGTTCCTGGAGCAGGGATCAGACCCAGGCCCCCTTCATTGGGAGCGTGGAGTCTTTAGCCACTGGACCACCAGGGAAGTTCCCAGGAAGGAATCTTGAAAAAAGAAATATTGAGAGAAAGAAAACAGATCAAAAAGAGGAAGAGCCAGGCAAAAGAGGAAGGGCTTTCTTATTATGCAGACGTCAGACATTAACACGGGCAGCCCGGACCTCCCACACACTTGCTCACTTTGCTCTCACTTCCGCCATAGTCTGTTCCTTCCATTCTGACCCAGAGGAATGGGTACCTCCCAAGATGACACGTGCCACGACCCCTCACAGGATGCTGAGCTGAGCCAAGCCTCTGACTACATGGCCCCGGTGGCCAGTGCCACGCTTCCTGGGAGTGGTGTACAAGCCTGACACTTGGTGAGGGGTTAAAGCTGAGGGTGGATGTTAGGAGACAACCCTGGTATCACACAAAAGCACTGGAGCCAAGGCTGAGATTTTCGGGCTCCTGCTTCTGGTCCCTTCACTGGACTACCTGTTGAGTGGCTGGTCCAGTTCCCTTCCCTTTCTGAGCCCCAGGCTTTTCATCTGTCTAATGAGACCTAGGTTCAATTCCTGGGTCGGGAAGATCCCTGGAGAAGGAAATGGCAACCCACTCCAGTACTCTTGCCTGGAGAATCCCCTGGACAGAGAAGCCTGCCATGGGGCTGTAAGAGTTGGACACGACTTAGTGACTAAACCACCAATGAGACCTCTGAGGACCCCTACAGCTTTGAATCTAGAAGGTAGAACTCAGCATAATATTTGGTGCCTTTGATAGGCAGTCAACACAAGTGGTTAGAAGCAAGCCCTCCCTCAAAAGAATACCTAAATTATGGATAAATGTTTCCTTTGCGTGAACATAAACTTGGAAAAGCATTTCCAAGGACTCCCAACTGTATGTAGAAAATAGACCACAGGCACCTGTCCTTTCACAGTGTGGTTGGTGGTCAAGAGGCCTCAGGGGCCACACTGCCTGGGTTTGAATCCTGGTCTGACTGACCTCAGACAAGTGCACGTCAGTTGTCTCATTTCTGAGACAAGGAAAGTTCTAGGAACTGCTTGTCCCTTGGAGAGGGCTACCAGTGGAGACAATTTTGGGGAAGAGGGGCCAAGATGCAGAGATGGGTGTGACTAAAACCTAAGGCTGAAGGCTGAGGCTGTAGGGTAGACAGTTGATGGTGGAAAGGAGGTTCCAGTGGCTTTGCAAGAGGACACCCCCAGGAGGAGGACCGGGGTGGGAAGCACAAGGCAGTGTGGAAACGGGAGTGCAGAAGAAGGCAGATGCCCCAGGGACGCGTGCGTGGGGCAGAGCCTGGCTGAAGAGGGAGGAGGGAGAGACAACGGGACAAGCTGTCTCAAGATCCCAAATTAAACTCTGGTTTAAGGGGCCTTCATAGATTCACTTCAGCTAGTGTCTGAAGCTGGTTCTTTGCTCAAACTTCCAAACAGGAAGTTGTCTTTTGACCTGGTAACTTTGGGTTCTGGGTAGAGAAACACAGAGTCCTGGGAGGAAGAAGTTGCATACATAGCCTTTCAGCCTCCAAAGAGCTGAGCCCAGGCTGAGAAGCTGATGGGGAAGTCCTGCTTCAGGATAGGAGGCCAGTCCCCTTCCTATTCTTTTTTTCCTGGCCAGCCACTAGACTTGAGGGATCTTATTTCCCAGACCAGGGATCAAACTCGTACCCCATGCAGTGGAAGCTCACAGTCTTAACTGCTCGGCGTCTGATTAAAGCTCCGAGTCTTCCCGTGAGGGAAGTCCCAGTTCCTTAGTTTTTTTAGTGATGACAGTTTTATTAGGACATAGTCCACATACTATACGATCCACCTATTTTAGTCTCTTCAAAGTTAGGCAATCACTTTTAGAAGGTTTTCATCATCCCTCCAAAGAAACCTTGTACTCAAGAGCAATCACTCCCTCCCCACATCCAACATCTTTCTCCCAGCCCTATTTGGAAATTTTGTATAACATGTGATCTCTTTTTAAAAACTGGGGTGCATGTATGTTCAGTCATGTTTGACTCTTTGAGCCCGCCAGGCTCCTCTGTCCATGGAATTTTCCAGGCAAGAATACTGGAGTGGGTTGCCATTTCCCTCTCCAGTATATTTGCTTTATAATGTTGTTAGTTTCTCCTGTACAAAGAAATGAGTCAGCTGTATGTGTACATATATCCCCTCCCTCTTGGGCCTCCCTCCCACCCCCCAGTCCCACCCTTCAGGTCATCCAGAGCACTGAGCTGAGCTCGCCACATTGTACCGCAGGCCCCCACTAGCTAGCTCTTTCCCACACGGCAGTGCACACTGGCTTCTTCCACTTAGTATATTTTTAAGGTTCATCCACTTTGCAGCATGAATCAGAACTTTAGTATTGTGAGTTTTGAAAAACGTTGTTTAATATTATACAAACACACCATAGGTACACTCTGTTGTAAATATTATGGGGTCAAGAAATAACAACGTTAACTCCCCTAAAGCCCTCACACCCCTTCACAGTCAGTATTCCCTCCCCACCCCGCCAACCACTTAGAGTAAGAATGACTTTTTTCTTTACCATATATCATCAAACACTTGCATTACTAAAGACCTTTATTACTTTCTATATTGAGTATTATTCCACTGTATGGATAGACCACATTCTATTGATCTGTTCATCTGTGTATGTGTATTTGGAGAATTTCCACTGTTTGGCTGCTGTGAATAATGACCTATGAATATCCACGTGCAAGTTTCTGTCTGGATGTATTTTCTTGGGTATATACCAATGGGTGGGATTGCTGGCTCTTATGGTTACCTCCTTCTTCCTTTGCATACACTTCCATTTTAGGCCGTGGTATATATCCCACAAGTGATCACAGGTCTGCCTGCGCTGCCACACTATGAGCTTCCTTCATCTTGAATACCCTGCCAAACCTAGTACTTGCGTGTGTGTGTGTGCAAAGTTACACAGTCATGTTTGACTCTTTGCAACCTCAGGCTCCTCTGTCCATGGGATTCTCCAGGCAAGAATACTGAAGTGGGCTACCATGCCCTCCTCCAGGAGATCTTCCCGACCCAGAGATGTAGGTTCACATCTCCACATCTCCCGTACTGCAGGTGGATTCTTTACCACTGAGTCACCAGGGAAGACCAACCTAGCACCGAGAAAGCACTAAACTATGTAAGGGGCTCTCCACTGCTTCAGATGATGCTTACAGGCAAAATAAGAAGAGGTCTGTGAACTGACCATCCGACTTTACAAGAGGGCCTGGCAAGCTTGATCTTGGCAAGATCTCGGTAAGCTTGGCAAGCAGTGAGTGAAAGCCTGACTGACCTGTGTTTAAGGAAGAATGGGGAGAGAAGAGTCAGAAAAAGAAAGTACAGATCATTCTTTTGAGGAATTTTTCATAAAAGAGAGCAGAAACGTGAGACAAGAGCTAGATGGGAAAGTGTAGTCAAGAGTATTTTTCTTAAAGATATGAGAAATGACAGTATGTATGATGTCATAGAANTGGGAAGATCCCCTGGAAAAGGGAAAGGCTACCCACTCCAGTATTCTGGCCTGGAGAATTCCATGGACAGTCCATGGGGTCGCAAAGTGTCAGATATGACTGAGCGACTCACTTCACTTTCACTGTGAATAAAGAGAATTGACTGTGTTTCTAAATAAATTTATATGCACAAGGCTGATACATATCAGGTCCAGTGCTTTTTATTAAAAAGTAGCAGATATTTCACTATTTGGCCATCCCATCCTGCCTCTGGCAGCACGACTTGGCATTGTGTGCTTGGCAGGGCAATGTGGCAGCCGTGCACAGCAAGCCTTAGAAATGTTTACCGTAGGGCAGCTGCCTACAGTCTCACTGAATCACTGCCACAACGCTGGATTAGTGAGTGATCCAATGTTTCGGAGACTCAGGTTTCTCTTGACCTGATAAATATGCCTCCTAGGGCAACTGTGAGCATTAATTGAATCGATACATGTAAGAACCCTGATTAGTTATTGGGTGCTCAGTTGCTCAGTCATGTCCAATTCTTTGTGACCATATAGGTCACCAGGTTCCTCAGTCCATGGGATTTCCCAGGCAAGACTACTGGAGTGGGTTGCCATTTCCTTCTCCAAGGGATCTTCCCAACCCAGGGATTGAACCGGAGTCTCCTGGATTGGCAGNGAATCGACACATGTAAGAACCCTGATTAGTTATTGGGTGCTCAGTTGCTCAGTCATGTCCAATTCTTTGTGACCATATAGGTCACCATATAGGTCACCAGGTTCCTCAGTCCATGGGATTTCCCAGGCAAGACTACTGGAGTGGGTTGCCATTTCCTTCTCCAAGGGATCTTCCCAACCCAGGGATTGAACCTGAGTCTCCTGGATTGGCAGGTGGATTCTTTAACAGTGTGTCACCTGGGAAGCCTGTTAGCTATTACCATTAACCTAGTGGAATCTCTACTAATGTCCTTTGATTCTGCAGTTCCATCTCTTAAGATGCTAACCTACAGACAGAGTCAGTGATGTGCCTCTCTTCTCCCTCCAAAAAAGGCACAAAGATATTTACTACAGTCTTACAGTATCAAAAAGATAAAACAAGCAGTGTCCACAACAGAAAATAATGATGGTTCATCAGGTGGACTCCATCCACCTACCAAAAATCTAAGGGCAGAACACAGAGGATATGGCAAAACAGTCACCACACATTGCTCAGGGAGAGGGTAGGGTCACTAACAGCAAATACAACATTGATAAGAGACAGGGGAGAGGAGGGGAGGGGAGGAAAGGGAAGAGGAGAGAAGAGGAGACAGAAAATGAATGAATGAGTGAGGATATGAACACACACCCTTTCCTCTTAGTTGGAGCACAGGTGGGTTAGAATGAACAGGCATTGGTTTGATTTGAGAGGTCCCTGGTTAGGAACTGTTAAGTTGTCCCACATACCTAGTCTCTCCTCTTTAGTAAAAGAATTCAGATTTGCAGCTGGGCATACTCACCTAAAAAATTAGTTTCTCAGCCTTTCTTGTAGTGAGGTTTAACCACGTGACAAGTTTTGGGCAATGAGATGCAAGAAGGGTTGTGTGGTATTTCTTGAAAGTCTCCCTGGAAGGGGTAAGACATACTTTTCCCTCCCTGGGTCCCATTCCTGAGACAGCAGGGGAGGTGGCAGGAGCCAGACCACACTTGGGGTTTCTGACAACTGCATAAAGCAGCAATGTGCCCAAGGCTGCCTACCTTCAATTATTATTATTACCTTCTTCAGTTGAGAAAAGTTAATCATTTACCCTTGCTTTCAATTATAGTTAACTTAAAATACTGCGTTAGTTTCAGGGATATAGCACAGTGAATTAGATACATATATAAAGGCTGAGTGCCAAAGAATTGATACTTTTGAACTGCGGTGCTGAAGAGGACACTTGAGAGTCCCTTGGACTGCAAGATCAAACCAGTCAATCCTAAAGGAAATCAACCCTGAATTTTCACTGGAATGACTGTTGCTGAAACAAGCTCCAACACTTTGGCCACCTGATGCAAAGAGTCAACTCATCGGAAAAAACTGATGCTGGGAAAGATTGAAAGCAAAAAGAGAAGGGGGCAAAAGAAGATGAGATAGTTAGATGGCATCACCAACTCAATGGCATGAATCTGAGCAAACTCTGGGAGACAGTAGAGGACAGAGGAACCTGGTGTGCTACAGTCCATGGGGTGGCAAAGAGTTGGACACGATGTAACAACAAATTTTGTATCAATGAAAGGGATGCTATTGTGACAATCTTTTCTCAAGGTATCAACAGGGAAAAGCATCTTACTTGAGCATTCAGTTCTAAGGGCAAAGGTTAAATAAAAACTGTGAGAGGGCAAAATGCTTGAAAATCTTAAAATATCCCACATAATTCTATAAAGGATTTTATTTAGAAATTCTTTCCTTCAATAATAGTAATAATATTTCCTTCAATATTTCAAAGGTAATAGAATTACTTCCTTTGGCCACCTGATGCGAAGAGCTGACTCATTTGAAAAGACACTGATGCTGAGAAAGATTGGGGGCAGGAGGAGAAGGGGACGACAAAGGATGAGATGGCTGGATGGCATCACCGACTCAACGGACACGAGTTTGGGTGGACTCCGGGAGTTGGTGATGGACAGCGAGGCCTGGCGTGCTGTGATTCATGGGGTCGCAAAGAGTTGGACACGACTGAGCGACTGAACTGAACTGACTTCCTTCAAGTATCCTGACTCTTTGAACACCTGAAGCTTTTCAAGATTTCAGCTTGCTTGTTCATTCTGTAGACAGTCAACTTCTTTCTCCTTGTCGGCTGTGCGCACTGCACACACGTCAAAGCCAAAAGCGCACTGGTTTTGTTTCTTCTCAGTGTAAAGCACGCAAACCGCATTTCCACGCTGTATGCCCTGGGTATTATGCAAAACCCGGCACGTGGAAGTGATGAAGGAACGTTTGCTCCAAGTATAATAACGGTCAGTAACTCTGCAAACGGTTTTTTAATATTCTTGGCAATTGTGTTACTTGTATAAATGCTTCGAAAGAAAGACACCTCTGTGAGCTTGGTCTTTCCTCTGTTTTAGAGACCCAATCTATCAGTTAACGAATTGGAAGCCATTTCATACTTTTTCTGAAAGCATTTGTTTGTTTTACTGGAGAAGTCACACTGCTTTGTCTGAAAATGATATCACCTTAATGGCTTTATATCATTATCTGAAAAGTTTTTTAAAAGTTCAATATGTGGGAAACTTAGGGAGAATGGCTCAGGAGCCAAATAAAATTCAAATTTGTTCATATTCACTTGTTGGAAGATATCATTAAAAGGATGTGAATGTAAGGTGACTGGAGAACTGGACCCAGGGCATCAGAAGCCCAGCACAACCACTCCTGTGCTTGAAATGTACATGCTCCGAGCTAGTCCCACCATGCGAACTGTTTTTAAGGAAGCAGCCTAGAGAGAGAACTTCAAGAGCTGTGAGACCATCAGGATGGTCTATGTGACTGAATCGCGATCTCTATATGAATTCTAAGATTTGGCAGGCAGACACAGAGGTCTATTCCTCTTGAGGTCACCCAAGACAAGCCTCCTAAGTAAGCTTCCTTGCTTGTTAAACCTGCCCCCACTAATCTGGAGTGGCTGCCTTCTTCTTCAGTCTCTCCTTGCCCTTTATGAAACCAACATCATTATATTCACTTTTTGCCTTTTTCTGTTTCATTTGTTTAGAAAAAAAATTATGCATAGAATCACCCTGCCCCAGCCTAAGGAGACTCACATTCTCTTGTCTGCCCTAGAATCCAGTCCACACTTGACAACTGTGGTATTATACTGAAATACAGTATTTACTATACATTTCATCTCTTAGGCTTTAATGAAGCTCTTTCAAATTACTGATCCTTCTGTTTGTAAACTGGAGGTACAATATAAAAAAAATAGATAAGGAGAACTGTAAATTACAAATATACATGATACTTAAGCAACATAAAAAGACCATAGCTGAGACAGACTGTCACGCAATTAATCAAGTATTAGCCTATACAAGCATATGGAATGCACTTTCTTGTGGCACATGTGCAAACTTGAAGAACATAATGGTTATGAAGAATATTAGGAAGCAGTGAATACGTGTGGGTAGTTAAGAGAATGGACTCTTAAGCCGAATGGCCTGATTTTAAAACCAGGTTCTACCACTTACAGGTTTGTGGCTTTGGACAAGCACCTTAAACCCCCAATCACATCTTGGTTTCCCCCATAAAATAAGGATAATTATTAGATTGTGTGGGAACAGAAATAACATATATATTAGAATGGTGCTTGACACAAAGTACTAAAAAATACTAGATTTATGTCTAAAAAAAAAGTGCGACTTCCCTGGTAGTTCAATGGCCAGGACTCTGCGCTCCCAGTGCAGGGGGTCTGGGTTCAACCCCTGTTCAGGGAACTAGATCCCACGTGCTGCACGTAAGAGTTCGAATACTGCAATTAAAGATTCCATATGTGGCAACTAAAGATTCCACACTCTGCAACTAAGACTCTGTGTAGCCAAACAAACAAAAAATTTTTTAAGTATCTGTGAAAACTATAACTCATTTTATATTCCAAATTTGTGAAGTGAAAGTTAGCCACTAATCTGTGGTATGAAATTCATGAATCACCAGTGGTCCGTGAACCCCATTTGTATATAGGACCTCTACCATAACCCATGCAGTCACTTACCCTCTGGCACACAGGTTGACAAAGAGATGGAAGCTGATGTTCTGAACAACGGATTGCTAACGATACATTGAACATTCTGTGAAAGATCACTTTCCTCTGAGACAAACGCTTCAGATGAAATCGAGCCACGGTGACACTGTATTGTTGGCGGGCATTCCCACAAATACTGTATGAGGTCACTATCGTTGACCTGTATGCCAACACCTTCCGGGATCTCGCAGGTGAGAGTAATGTTTCCATCACCAGTCAAGAAGCAAAAGGCTGATGGTGGTGGAGGAGGTGCTGGAGGGGGAAAAAAAGGGATGTCTAGTACAGAAAAGAATAATATTTAGACTCCTCATCCACAAATTCACAAAGAACTCGCAACTTCCTTATGAGCTTGAAAAGATAAGCAGACCACTCCTTGAGCACCAAGGGGAGAAAATTCTCTTTTCTTCTGGATCAGATCTACCTGCTCAAATTCAGTGCAGATACGGGCCCCGAATCCCTTATCCTCAATTCTGAAATCCAAAGATGCCTGGAAGCCAAATGACTGTTCACAAATATTTGTTATCATGTTTTACTAAAAATACCTGCTTGAGTATAAAGTGCTCCCCATTAACTAAGTGAAGTGCTTCCTTACACACACAGAGGAGATCATTTATATCACCTTTCTAAAATCTGAAAAAGGCTGAATTCTAAGACATCTGACTCAAATGAGTTTGCTCAAGGTTCTGAGGAGCTGTATTGTGGGCTGGCCCCACTCAGAGGTAGAGTCACACGCCTGCCAGTCTAGAGGCAACACCCCCAGGTTTCTTCTGGAAACGCCTGCTCCTGGAGAAGGCAGGTGGGCCTTTGAGGATGAGTAAGACTCCAGTCATGATGCACCATCATTTCTCTCTAAAGCCTCACAGCTAATCAGCTGACTGTATCAATCACTGGTTTATTTATTAATTCATACACCTTCTTGCATCTCTCCTTTCTACCTAAAACCAATCATAAGAGATTTGAGAAAAAATGTAAAAATATATCGAATATACAAAAATTGGTCATGGACACATTTGGATAATAAAATTTCAATACCTTATAAGTTGCATGTGGATAATAAAATTTCAATACCTTGGAAATAATAAAAAGCAAAGTCAAGTCCATCAAGATGATGCGATACTACACTGTCACTTAAAATATCTTCTAAGACAAAGGAACCCAAGCTCCAACTAATAATCTAAATAACAAATATGTACAACTCATCTTGCCCTCGTCTTCTCCTTCTGAGTTATTTCTGGCTCAGTTAAATAAAACACCCAGCCTGTCTTGTTAGACCCGAGTCATACATGACTTTCCTTTCTGCTTGGGGGCTTCTTCAGGTTTCAGGTTTAATCTAGCTCATATTATTCATTACATGCTGTCTTAAGGTTTGTTCTTTTGTTAAAAGAACTCGCACACACACACACCACACACGAGTGTGTATTCACTGCAGAGTACCTGCTGTCAGTAAGCAGGGTGACACATGGTGAGTCGTGGCAGAAACAGGCATCAGTAAAGCGTGCATTCGAAAGCCAAGGGATAAGGAAGGGGAGAGGACGCTGGGAAGGCCCAGAAGCCATGCTTCACGATTTGGCCAAGAACAGGTCCTGAGCAGAAATGACAGCTGAACCCAGTGCTCAAGGAGTCAACCTGGAGCCTCTTCTAACAATCACTTCAGAATCCCATGGTCTACTGGAAAACCACAGACCACCTTAACCATGATCATTCAAAATCACATTTGCAGTCAGTCTTAGAAGAAAGGAAATTCAGACACATGCCACCTAGGGATGAGTCTTGAAGGCATCATGCTAAGTGAAATATGCCAGTCATGAAAAAACAAATCTTGTACAATTCCACTTATAAGAGGTTTTTAGAGTAGCCAAATACTTAAAGAGACAGAAAATGGAATGATGGTTACCAGGGAACAGGGAGACAGGAGGGAAGGGGGAATCAGTGTTTAATGGGCACAGAGTTTTACTTCGGAAGATGAAAAGTTCACCATGTTCTGTTACAGATTCTAGTTTACTGATCTAGTTCAGCCAATGCTGGGTCTTTCCAGGTGGCACTAGTGGTAAAGAACCCTCCTGCCAATGCAAGAGACATGAGATATGGGTTCAGTCCTTGGGTGGGGAAGATCCTCTGGTGGAGAAAATGGCAACCCATTCCAGTATTCTTACCTGGAGAAGCCCAAGGACAGAGAAGCCTGATGGGCTACAGTCCATGAGATCACAGAGTCAGACACGACTGAGTGACTGACTGCACTCAGCCAATGTCTCGCTGCCCACAGGACCTACCACAGCTATAATCTAACAAACATTACTTACATCTGTCCCTTAAACAACCAGCAAGAAATGTGCCTACTTCATCCACAGGACAATTTAGTTAACTGATATAGTTAATGAATTAAGAGCTCACTATTCTGTAAGAAATGAGAATTCCTTACACGTATGTGGTGACATTTCTATATTTTCACACACACCCCTTAATAAAAAGTCATATACCAGTCCAGACTTGCTAAGGACAGAGCAGTTAATCCTATTTATATGAACATTACCAGCCCCCAGGCAATAAAGGCTGTAAGAGGATGGGGAAGAACTATGAAACGTTGATGGTAGCAATTTTAAGGGGACTTTGAAGGAAGGAGGAAAACCAGATGTTCACCTCTAGAAAACCACAAAGATGCTCTGAACTCAGGAGGTACCAGGAAATCCCCCTGTCTAAAATATCTTTTCTGAAAGGTTCTGGTGTCTCCGGAAGGCTACTGAGTCTTATTATTTCAGTCTTAACAAACCCTCATGGAAGTCTGACTTCCTCATTTCTAAAAAAATAAAGTGTGACTAATCATTTTGACATTCAGATATATATTTTTATAACCAAAGTCTAGATTTTATTAACTCTAACTTGGAAATACCTTCTGGTTCTTTCCTTTCCGAACATCTGCTACCAACAACTCTGTCTACCAGGATGATCATGATAGCTTCCAAACTGGGGTCTTCTCTTCCTAATCCACCGTAAGTTGCTATCATCTGATTAACCTTCCAAAAATACATTTCATTAAGGCACTTCTCTGCTCCAGTATGAGACACAATGGCTCACGCTGCTGCTGCTGCTAAGTCGCTTCAGTTGTGTCCGACTCTGTGCGACCCCACAGAGGGCAGCCCACCAGGCTCTTCCATCCCTGGGATTCTCCAGGCAAGAATACTGGAGTGGGTTGCCATTTCCTTCTCCAATGCATGTACACACGCTAAGTCGCTTCAGTTGTGTCTGACTCTGTGCGATCCCATGGACAGCAGCCTGCCAGGCTCCCCTGTCCATGGGATTCTCCAGGCAAGAATACTGGAGTGGGCTGCCAATTCCTTCCCCAGGCTCTTGACTGTCACAGGCTAAAACCCAGATTCCCAAACCAGAACTTGAAGTCGACACATTTAACATGGAAGCGATTGATCTGGATGGTGGGATGTACAATTGATAGAAATGGGTGCCCTCAGACTGGGTGACTGGTTTGTCCAGGAGATTATGAACTCCTTTTAGATAAATGAAGCTTGTCAAGGTGTGCAGGCATCCCATTAGAACCAGTTGATGCTTCCTGATTGAAACTTACATGCCCTGCATCTTGCGCCTCCCCAGGCTTTTGCTGAGCTTCCTAAGAACTGTCCACTTGGCTTAATTATCAGAATCAAGCACCACTGTTGAGTTAGCAGGCAATTTTAAAATTTTAATTATTTTTAAATTATATTTTTAAACATTTCATGAAGTTTCAAAAAGAGAAATTGTTTTGAATTCAGGTTTATAAACTCTATAAAGGGGCTCTTAAGAAGCATTCAATTCTAATTTAAATTCTGAGCCAATCTTTTCATTTGTTTGCCCTCTAAACTGCCAGATCCCCAACTTGCAGGTTTTAAAGATTCTGTTTCTTCAATAGCACTGACTGGTTCTAATGGGATGTCTGCACACCTTAACAAGCTTCACTTATCTAAAAGGAGGTCATAATCTCCTGGACAAACCAGTCACCCAGTCTGAGGGCACCCATTTCTATCAGTTGTACATCCCACCATCCAGATCAATTGCTTCCATATCTCCCGAGTGCCGATTACCTATTTAAGTCCTTTGCTAGGCTCTGGAGTTACAATGGTAACCAAGAGAGAAATTCTGTCTTCCTTCCAATGTCACCAACACTCAGTAGTTGAACTGGTGAGTGACAGCTGTTCATCCAGTTAGTCATCATATCCTGTTCCACTGAGACCACCACAGACAGGAGGTAGTGAGCACAGACTTGAACTGTTATCTTGCACCCTGTCTCTACTTCACCCCCCGGAAACCATCTTACACACTTTGTCACCAGCTGGATCTTCCTAAGACAGCCTTTAACCAAGAGGAAGCAGGCCTAGAACTATACTCACACCTCGGATAAGATGAGTGGGAACTGTGATGCATCAGAGGGGAGAGATGGGAATGGGCTGAGCTGTGCTATGCTGCAGCAAAGAAAAGGCAGCTATGAGACAAAGCATTGCCAGGACATTTGAGAACAGCAGGGAAGATGAATGTTAGCTGAAGCTACTGTGATAATCATTTCACCATACATGTAAATCAAACCACCATGCTGTATGCCTTAAACTTGTACAGTGATGAATGTCAGTTATTTCTCAATAAAACTGGAGGAAAAAAACAGACATGTAGGTATAGCCATCAGCCTCTGGAAGCCTGTAACAAAGCAAGCGCTTTAGAGATGAGGGAAAGAGAATAACCAGGAAGCATTCGTGAGAAGCACAGAGGAACCTGAATCCTATCCCTAGTTCCATTTTAAAGTGATAAGAGGAGGGAAAATAAAATCCCACCACATGTGTGGGGTACAGGAGGAAGCAGGAACTTCCTGCTTCACAGGTGTTCAAAGAGTTCTGAGTTCATGTTGCCACTACACCCTTTTTCAGAACATTCCCTGCAAGACAAGCGATGCTGCTGCCACGGCCAGCTTGTGCTGTTCTCTCGACCTCAGTAACATCCTCTCTTCACTGAGAGGATGACAGGGAGCTGAAAGTGGCTCCTGGGCACCAGAAAGAGAGGAAAACCCTGACAACACGTGATATAACTCGTTGTTTTATTTCCCATAAACCGTTGGTTAGTGTTAGTCTCTTAAAATACTTGGAAATTTGCTATTTGAACAAACAAAGTTATGGATACTCACCAATCACTCTGAGGTAGAACTCGGTGTCCTTTTTAACACTTGGGGAATCAACTTGATACAGACCTTCATCTGATTTTGTTAACTTGGTGATGGTGAGGTTACCTGACACAATGTCTAAATGAACTCTATCTGCAAAAGACTGAAAAGCTTCGAGTTCAGATTTTTGATGCCATTCTACAACTTTATCTTTCCCCTTCTTCCATATAATCTCTGTTAATGGTTGAGACTTTGAAACGTAAAAGGTTACATCCCCATTCATAGCGCCATAAATATCTTGGGAAGAACAGCTGATGAAATCTAGAGAGGAAAAAAAGAAAGAAGTTGATTAGGAAAAATAATATGACTTGATCAAAAATAGGAAACTATCTTCCAAGATGCCTTTTTCAAGGGAAAATGACTAAGTTTAGTGGTAAAAATTATTCATTAGCTACTTTTTGTACAAAGCTGATAAACTGCTGATAAAAAGTACAGGAACATGCTTAACCCTGTACAGTTTATTCTTTAATGGGAAATGGGGTGGGGGGCCCTTCCTTGGTGGTTCAGTGGGTGAGAATCCACCCAGCAATGCAAGGGGACACAGGTTCGACCTCTCGTCCGAGAAGATTCCTACATGGTGCAGGCAGCTAAGCCCATGCGAGGCAACTACTAAGCCCATTTGCCTGGAGCCTGTGCTCCACAGCAAGAGAAGTCACCACAATGAGCTTGCACACTGCAATGAAGAGTAGCTTCTGCACACCACACTGGAGAAAGCTGGCACCCAGCCATGAAAACCCAGCGTAAGCAAAAGTAAAATAAATAAATAAATTTGAAAAAAAAAAAATCCAAGAAAATGGATTCAACATTTCTGGAGCACCATAGGTGGTTCAGCTGGTAAAGAAGCCACCTGCAATGCAGGAGACCTGGGTTCAATTCCCGGGTNCAGCCATGAAAACCCAGCGTAAGCAAAAGTAAAATAAATAAATAAATTTGAAAAAAAAAAAATCCAAGAAAATGGATTCAACATTTCTGGAGCACCATAGGTGGTTCAGCTGGTAAAGAAGCCACCTGCAATGCAGGAGACCTGGGTTCAATTCCCGGGTTGGGAAGAT
This sequence comes from Neotragus moschatus, assembly GCA_006410615.1. Classification (NCBI taxonomy): domain Eukaryota; kingdom Metazoa; phylum Chordata; class Mammalia; order Artiodactyla; family Bovidae; genus Neotragus; species Neotragus moschatus. Next base: position 370,848 of record SJYA01000470.1, read on the forward strand.
CCTTGGAGAAGGGAAAGGCTACCCACTCCAGTATTCTGGCCTGGAGAATTCCATGGAATGTGTAGTCCACAGGGTCACAAAAAGTTGGACATGACTGAGCAACTTTCACTTTCCCACCAACTACATGCCAGGTACTGTGAGCCATGCTGGGAAAAGGGTGGCAAACAAGACAGGTATTGCTCCAGGCTCTCAAGGGAGAAGACACTGAGCAGGCAAGGAGAACCACCCAGTCAAGGGTCTTTCCTAGGAGATCATGCTGACCTGACACAGGATAATAAAGCACTGGAAGATAAGTAGAGTCAGCAAGATAAGAGGAGGGGTAGGAGAGATGATCCAGCAGACAGGAGTCGGCATGAGTCAGGAACGTGCTTGGCATGTTGGAGGAAATAAAAGCAGTTCCAAATGGCTGGAAGAGAGAAAGGCAGGGGAATGGGTGGGCAATGAGGCTGGAGAGGCAACCAGGGGCCAAATCACAGAGTCTGGGAGTGAGGGGCTGGGCAGAGTCAGGCAAGATAAGCTAAGGATTTGGAATTTATTGTAACTGCAAGGGAAAGTCACGGAAAGGTTTGAAACAGAAGACTGGCATGATATAATTTAAATTTCAGCAGGCTGACCTTGTCTGCAGGCTGGACACTGGTTGATGAACAAGTGTGAAGGCAGAGAAGCCAGAAAACAGGTCAGTGGGGTAGCAATGAAAGAATGGCGGATCAGGAGACCAGACTAGGCTGCTGGCAGAGGGAATGGACAAGTGGACAGACGACATTTGAGAGAGAAATGAACAGGGTTCAGTGATTGGGTGAGAGGAGTTAATTGTGACTCTTGGCTGACCATTAAATGAAATCAGAATGACTAAGAAGAAAGTTGGGGGATGTGATGAAGTTTAAGGTCTCAAGGATTGAGCGCAATGGCACGTCGGAGCCAACTGTAGGTATCCCTGCAGGACTCCATTCAGTGAAGTCTGGTTGATAGCTTGAAATTCACCACAGTGGGAGTGTTTACAGCAAAGAAATTGACTCATGCTTCAAATCAGAGCCTCCTGCCTCCTCCACATCAATCTAGTTGGCAAACATTGACTATCACTATTAGATTGGGATATTCTTGATACCCCCAAACAGGCTTAAAAACATCTTGCTCCAGACTTGACTTTCTTAAGAGAGAAAAGCAGCTGTTAAGGGAAAAGACATTCAAGACAAATTAAAACTTCACTGATTGAAAATTTTGGAGGCGCAATCAGGATAACTGAAAGAGTACAAGAGAAATAAAAAATATTAAATGGACCAACTGTGGGCTTTCTTGGTCAAGCACTATTTCTCCCACCCAACCAGAGCCCGTGAAAAGGCATGAACAGGAGTAAGATTTGAGGTGTGAGAGTCTATCCACACACAACAGCAGAGGCTGGAAATGTCTTATAAATGAACAAATGGATGAGACTAAGCAGGGTGGTGGAGGAAGAGAAGAGTCTGAGTTCAATCGCCTCTTCCTGGCTGCATAATGCTGGCTTCTCTCTTTTCAGGGGTGGGGCAGGGGACGTGAGGCAAGGGGTTGGTTCCCAGGCTTGAGCACAGGAAAAACAAAAGTCAGAAATGGAGCTAATGGTGGAAAATGGGGAGACCAGGAGAAGGCAATGGCACCCTACTCCAGTACTTTTGCATGGAAAATTCTATGGACGGAGGAGCCTGGAAGGCTGCAGTCCATGGGGTCGCTAGAGTCGGACACGACTGAGCGACTTCACTTTCACCTTTCACTTTCATGCATTGGAGAAGGAAATGGCAACCCACTCCTGTTCTTGCCTGGAGAATCCCAGGGACGGGGAAGCCTCGTGGGCTGCCGTCTATGGGGTCGCACAGAGTCGGACACGACTGAAGCGACTTAGCAGCAGCAGCAGTTGAGGAAATAATCAGTCATTTTGAGTCGAAAGAAATCCCTATGATTCAATCACCACCATTTCACAGGTGCAATGACAGGGAACTAAGAAAAATGAAAGAAAATGTTATTGAGTGCTTACCGTCTGCCATCACATATTCACGTACTCTTGTGTCCCTTTTTAATCCTCTCTACATTCCTGTGCAGTCATGTTGCTAATTCTGTATCACAGATGAGGAGACAGGGACCAGAACAGACCTGATCTGGCCCAGCCCCTCACTCACTCACAGGGGCCAGACACTGTGATCTGATCCCTGTCTGCCCCTCCAGCCTCATTCCCCGTCCGTTCCGCTCTTGCTCTCTTCCTTCCAGCCATTCGGAACTGCCTTTATTTCCTCCCACATGCCAAGTACCTTCCTGACTCAGGCCTGCCTTCTTGGAGGCACTGCTTCCTCTACCTGCTTCATCATCGCTCCTCTCCGTCCGTACCCAGCCATCAGCTGACTGATGGATGCTAAGCATAAGCAACTGGTAAGACATCCACATGGAGCTGTCCTGGGCCCACAGGTCTGGGGCTCACAGGGGAAGGTACAGATTTGGGAATCATCACATTTGCAGAGGCTAGTCTACCCTTTCCTTCCTATAGTAAAGTCTTTTCTGTTGCACCTCCAAGACTGATCCTAAAGTAAGTTACTAATACAATCATTTCCAATGAAAAAGAACAGGAGAAAGGAGAGTGAGTTTTTCCTCAAGGTAACACACTGTGAACAAATGAATGAATGAGCAAACATCAGCTAAGGAAAGGAATCAGCACTGAGTTGGTTACTTTGCTGATAACAGTGAGTGGTTAGAAAAGGGACCACTGGGACGCTTAGCTTACTATTCCAGAGGGCAGAATGAAAAGGGCCCCAACTTTCAAGCCAGATGGACCCAGGATAAATACTTAAAAGTTCCTGCCAAGCTAGATTTCCTCAGCCTAAAATGAAAATCATAATGTCTCCTAGAAAAGATTGCTTTGAGGTCTGAATAAGATGGAGAGAAAAAATAATAAGAATAAAATAAATAAGACTGAGAGTCTACACAATGGCTGAAACGAAGTAAGCTTTCAACAGGATTTTCTTTCTTTTTCTTTCAATGATTCGCTGTGAGACTGTGTGAGAACTGGGCATAGAGTGCCTTCTCACTGTCGCAAAGTAGAGAGAGAGAGAGGGAGGGGGGAATGTATCAGTGACTGCTTAAACAGATATTCTATACTAGACAGATTTTTTTTAACTATTGGAGATTTATTTGTTTTCAAGAATATTGAATGATCTTTTCTTTGTAAGATATGAACGTACCTAGTACCAATATGTGGAGTGGTAATTTCCAATTGCAAAGACTCTTGTAGTTTTACAAAGTATCATCATTAAACCCAGTTTGGTAGTTCTCACAGGGCTAGAAGTCCAAAGTGGAACTCAAATATTTTCAGACAAAGTGACATGATTTTTTATTCAGAAAATATGGTCACCATTAACTATTGGGTTAATGAAATGGGCTTCCCCACCTCCCTCAACTCCCAGCCACATTTTCACTTGAGTCCTGAGATTCAGGTTGACTGCTATTTTTAGTTTATTTAATCAAACACTTCTATAGCACTTACTATCTGCTGGGCAGTTGGAAGAGCTCTACAAATATGTATTCAGAGAATCCTCTCAAAAACAGTATTAAGCAGGTATTGTTTTTAAAAGCCTTTGACTGCATGGATCACAACAAATTGTGAAAAATTCTTAAAGAGATGAGAATACCAGACCACTTTACCTGCCTCCTGAGAAACTTGTATGGAGGTCAAGAAGCAACAGTTAGAATAGGACATGGAACAATGGACTAGTTTCAGATTGGGAAAGGAGTACATCGGGGCTGTATATTGTCACTGCTTATAACTTCTATGCAGAGTACATCATGTGAAATGCCAGGCTGGATGAAGCAAAGCTGGATATTGTCTTAACCCTGTTTTGCAGACAGGCACAAAAAGATTAACTGACTGATTAGGTAGTGGCACTGGATTTGAACTCAGTCTGACTCTTCACCACTGCTTCTTACTTGGCTTGTATGTGTGTGCTCAGTTACTCAGTCATGTCCAACTCTTTGCGACCCCATGAACTGTGGGTTGCCAGGCTCTTCTGTCCATGGGATTTCCCAGGCAAGAATGCTGGAGTGGGTTGCCATTTCCTTTTCCAGGACATATTCCCAACCCAGGGACTGCACCTGCATCTCTTGAGTCTCCTGCTTTGGCAGGCAGATTCTTTATCACTGAGCTATCTAGGAAACCCCTTCATAACTGGCTTGCTATATGGTATAAGGTTATTAAAGACAGTGCCATGATACAGCGTATCTCAGGATGCAATTTCTAGAATGTACTGGAACAGCAGTTGTCAGGAATGAGAAAGTCAAACCATTCTAGTTGGGAATCAAGCACATCTCTAAAGCCTACAGGTAAGGCGCAAACTCAGGGGTCCCCAAATCACTGAATATCAGGGCTGGACAGATCCTCAGAGAACCATGCCCTGTTCCACACCCATCTTAATATACACGAGAAAATTGAGAAGGTTTGCTTGAGCAAGATATCAATGAGACCAGATCTTCAAAATGTTACATGGGAACCCAAATTCAAACCCAAGTTTCACAATGCTGTTGCTTTAAAAAAAAAACTTTAGATATTCAATGAGAAACAAGACAGGGCTTCATAATTAAAGACCAAGGGAAACTAAGTTGAAGGGAGGGTCTAAGAGTCTGTACTTCTCACATATGATAGCAAGGAATATGTGACGTGAAAAAAGTAAGGAGGGAAAGGGGATGAGAGAGAGAGAGAGAGTCAAATGCAAGAAGGAAGAAAAGCTAAAGGGGGCATGCAGGGAGAAAACAAGGAGCAGACAAAGGAGTCATAGGACACAAAATCATAGGAGCCACTGAGAAGCCTTTGAGAACTGGCAAATGAAACCCAGAAACAGAGACCACCAATTCAGCAGAGACGCCATGGATGACCCAGGTGTGATACAAAAGGGAGAAGTGGAGACAGTCCCAGCAAGTCTGGCTCATCTAGACAGGGCTCCTCAGCTCCTCCAAGTGGCACGTGGAAACTGCCAGATTTCCTCAGTCTCCAAGAAATGTTGATGCTCAAATTTTACGTGAACATAAAAATCAAATTTTATGGAACGTCAAATTTTATGGAATTAGTTGGCAACTAATTCCAACCTGAGTGGAGGGCTGAGTCAGGTCAGCCCCAAAGACAGGGTCATTCTCCATCTCTGCTGCATCCCACTGCCCAGCACATGAGTGACATTCAATAAATAAATATTGTTTGAGTGAATTAACTAAACTGATTTAAATATAACTTTAATGTAATACAAAAGGTAGGGCTTCCTGACAGAATCACAAAATTTAATAGTCACCCCAAATCCTGAGATTTTTGCAAGACCCCATATCATTGTGGATATCAAGACCCTGACGCTGGAAAGGATTGAAGGTGGTGGGGGGAGGGGGGCAAGAGAGGATGAGATGGTTGGATCTCATCACCGACTCAATCGACATGAGTTTGAGCAAGCTCTGGGAGTTGGTGATGGACAGGGAAGCCTGGTGTGTTGCAGCCCATGGGGTCACAAAGAGTCAGACATGACTGAGCAACTGGACTGATATCATTGTGGAAACTGGCTGAAGAACCAAGACTCGGCAAAGAGGTGGAGACAGTTAACTGAAGCTGCGGAATAAATGGCCAGGGACCCCCTCATACGCAGTCAGAAGAGACCTCTTTCCTCCTCACTGTCTGCCTCCAGCACCAAAGCAAGACTGGAGGGTCTGTCAGCTCCCCACTCCCCATCCCCTTCAAGTTTAGCTAGGTTTCACCTACCACATGTTGTGGGCTTCAGGGCACTGCACCAGATAAGCATACCCACTCAGGACATCAGCCCTTAATCAATGTTAACACCTTGTCTGAGGTTTGAGGACATGTAGTTTTTTCACTTCCATTATTAAGCACAAACTAACGAGTCTTCTGGATTTTGAAGAAAGGTGTTTTTCTGGAGTTTTTTCTTAGAAACGAACAATATGATTTTAAAATACTTCCTTCTCTTCCTAAAATTTTTTCAAGGTTCCACATGGCTGCAGATTTTAGCAGTTAAAACAAAAATTCATTGGATGAGTAGAAAAAAAAATCCCCTGAAAGTTTCAGTACCCAAACATATTAAATCTTGGTATTTCCCCCTGTGTGTATGACATCATAACGACAATTCAGTTAAAAATTCATTCAAGCCAGGAGCTAGGAGGGGCCTGGGCATTTTTGTACCCGAGTGAGCAGCTGGACTTCTCCAGCAGACAAGAGCTTGTGGCCACGACCTTGTTCCTCTTATTTCAGCATCACAGCACACTTTCAATTGACACCCACTTGGGGTAGTGCAACAGCGGCAGCTGGGAAACTAAGTCTCTGGAGACATGAGCACACATGCTCGCAGTATAGAGAGTGGCCACCCTCTCCTCAAATGTCTTGGTTACTGTGATATCGAATAATCTACTCTATGAAGTCCACAAAAATTCTATTCGTCAGCCCCCATGCCCCAGTTCTGGCATAGGAAATATGCTCACTGGATACAATGCTGCTGTTGTTCAGTCACTAAGTTGTGTCCAACTGTTTGGGACCCCATGGACTGCACATGCCAGGCTTCCCTGTCCTTCACTATCTCCCAGAGTTTGCTCAAACTTATATCCATTGAGTCAGTGATGCCATCCAACCATCTCCTTCTCTGTCACCCCCTTCTCCTCCTGCCCTCGACCTCTCCCAGCATCAGGGTCTTTTCCAATGAGTTGGCTCTTCACATCAGGTGGCCAAAGTATTGGAGCTTCAGCTTCAGTATCAGTCCTTCCAATGAATATTCGGGATTGATTTCCTTTAGGACTGACTGGCTTGATCTCCTTGGTGTCCAAGGGACTCTCAAGAGTCTTCTCCAGCACCACAGTTTGAGATACAAAGATAATCAAAAGAAGAGCATAGTCTCTTCATCCGAGGAAGTTGAGTGCAGCTCATTTCTCTAACCTAGCTCTTAATGAATTCAAACTGAATGAGCCCTAGATATTAACAACAGATCATCCAAATGAGCCCTAGACCAGCTCAGTCTCAATAATAATATTTAACAATAGCAACAACATCAGCACTTTTACTGAAGGCTCACTATGTGCCAGGTACTTGTTCCAAGACATAGACAGATGTGTGAATAGATAGGTGGATGGGTAGGTTCATTAAATCCTCAACTTAACTCTGCAAGGTAGGCCTTATTCTTCATTTATTCACTCACCAAATATTTATTGAGTTCCTCCTATGTCCCAGGTACTGTACTAAGCAGTTAGGATATAACACTGAACAAATCAGCCAGAATCCTGCCCTCCTGGAGTTTACATTATTGGTGGGGGTTGGGGGTGGGGGAAGGGGAAGAAAACACTAAATGAAAAAGTGTATTAGGTGGTATTAAGTGCTGTTGAGAAAAATGAAGCAGCGTATGGGGAGGATGATTAATAATGAGAAGGGAAGTTACTGTTACATGTGAGGTAGTTATAGCTGGCAAGTGAGCAAGGCCCAGGAAAAGTAAAGGAATGAGTTTGAGCATGTGGGGAAGAGCATTCAAAGGTAACTGGAGCTCAGAGAGGTTCAGAAGCTGACCACAGTCACCCAGCTGGTCCACAACAAAGCTAGTAACAGACAGGTGGCCAGCTCCAGAGCCCGTACTGTTAGTTACAATGTAAGATGCCTAGATCTTTCCTTGTCAGTTCCACCTACATCCAGTCCCAGTCGGTGATTTCTCTGTTTCCATGATTTCCAAAGGCAGAAATCTACTGGTCTTAGCTACACCACCACAGCTTCCCTGTCTTCATCTACTTCAGCCGCCTGCCTGCCAACAGACAATAAGCCCCCAGGCTCCCCAGTTCCAGAAACGCCACAGAACTCGCCTCACACGTGCTCTCAGCTGTCAAGCTATTTCTCGTCTCCTAGCTGAGTTCATCCAGAATTAAGATGTTTGTTCTTTAAATCAACTTCCTTTTGAGCTTTCCTGTCTCCTGTCATGCTAAAATACTCTTCTTATTATTCCTCATTCTTGCACTTGAGAATGCTTCTCTCCCCAGGATGTTTCCTTCTCAATCTGTGCAGTCCAATTCCACAGCCACTAGCAACACGTGGCTCATAAGCCCATGACATGTGGTTAGTCCAAATTGAGATGTATTGTGAGTATAAGACACATACCAGACTTTGAAGATTAAGTACGAAAAGAGAAATGTAAAATCTCTCATTAATATTTTTTATATCAACTACATGTTGAAATATTGTGAGTATGTAAGGTTAAATAATGGAGAAGGCAATGGCAACGCACTCCAGTGTTCTTGCCTGGAGAATCCCAGGGACGGGGGAGCCTGGTGGGCTGCCGTGTATGGGGTCGCACAGAGTCCGGCACGACTGAAGCGACTTAGCAGCAGCAGCAGCAAGGTTAAATAAAATACACTAAGATTAATTTTACCTGTTTCATATTATATTTCTATTTAACAGCATTACTCTGGCCTGCTCTTTCAATATACCCACATCATATCATGCTCAAGAATCACATTTGCCTTTGATAGTTCTTGTCTTGGATAGTACCTACAGCATGCTGTGGAGAATAAGGTTCTTACTAGAGCTATTTAAGATTCTGAAAGTCTTTTTAAATCTATTCACCAAAGTCTGATTAAAGGTATTTCAATACACTATTGGTTATTTCATTAGAAATTTCTTTATAATCCCTATTATTTTTTCCAAGTACTCAGCTCATAGTTGAGAAACTCTATTACAACAAATTTATGATGACAGCCTTATTAGTTTCTTATTAATATGGATTTCTTATTATAATCTGAATGTGCACATTAAACTTTTTTTTTTCCTACTTTTTAACTGTTATATGGTAAAAACATTCAGAAACTACAGACCAGAGAGCCTGATGGAAATTCAGACACTGATCTTGACAGACATTCAGGGAACATTAGGGAAAATGAAGGTCATTAGGGGGCATTCCCTGGTGGGCCAGTGGCTAAGACTCTGTGCTCCCAATGCAGGGGGCCTGGGTTCAATCCCTGGTCAGGGAACTAGGTCCCACATGCTGCAATTAAGAGTTTACATGCCTCAACTAAAGATTCCACAGGCCACAACAAAGGACAAAGATCTTGCATGCCACAATTAAGGCCTGATATGGCCAAATAAATAAATATATATATTTTTAAGTGAAGGTCACTAGGAACCAAAATGGGCTCGTTTCCTCAGAACAAGCCTATCAAAATAATTTGGCCTCCTGAGGTGGATACTTGCTTGATAAAACAGATCAAGGTCACAAAGGACAGACCTTTGAATTGACAGTTTCCAACTGCAGGCAGAGAGCAGACATGAGTATTTCTGGGCAAGAGGTGCCCTCACTTTCATTGGTTTCATTTTGAGCCTCATAGTCCCTGGGCTAAGAGCTCATCAGCACAGGCACAAGCAGGGTTGAGAAGGAGAAGGCCAACAAATGCAAGGGAAAGGGATTGAAAACAAGAAAACAAAGAGGCCAAAGGAGAGAATCCCATGCCCATAAACAAGACATTCTCCTTTGAGGCTGGCGGATGGGTACCGAAGGCTATCTCCAAAGAGGAACTGCTTGAATGTCTGCCAGCCCTGTTCTGGGGATGGGATCATTATTTTAGTCACACTTCATATTCAAATTTGTCTTAGCAAATGGAAGAGGTTGTATCCTGGCTTCACCTTCAGTCCTGAGAAGGAAGCTTTTATCTGTAACTGCACAATCTAAGGTGCTGCTGCTGTGCCCTTCAGTAAAAACTTCAAAAAGCCTTCTGTACTCGAGAGAAAACAACATGAGAAAAAATCAAAAGACAGAAAACTTGTGCAAACAAGGGCTGATGCATGCAGGCAAACATTCTGCTTTTAAAGAGAGAAAGCAATGCCTACCCTCAAAGCTTGTATTAATTTAAAAACACGAGCGTAAGTCACGCTGGGACCCAGCCTCACCCCACAGCAGGCCGGCAGCTTCCACACCAGGTAGGGCCTGGCAGCCAGTGGAGTCTGGGGAGTCAATGGAGTCAGCTGCCCACAGTATTCGACTGTGCCGCCACAGAAGGGTGCATGCAGCCCATATGGGGGCACCCCTAGAACACGTAGTTCTAGTTACCAAACAGGAAAGAAAGAGTGCTGATGGGCTAAGAGCTCACCAACACAGGCACAAGAAGCACTGAAAAGACCAACAAGCACAAGGGAAAGAGATGGAAAAACAAGAAAATAGGACATCTCCTACACAAGGCCGCTTCTCCAAGACCAGAAACCATAACCAGCTTACTCACTACATAGAAAAAGCCCAGAGAATTAGGTAAGATGAGGAGACAGAAATATAAAACAAACAAAGGAAAAAGACAAACCCCAAAAGAAGAACTGAGTGGAGAGAAACAATCCATTTATCTGATAAAGACTTTAGGGTAATTCAACGAACTCTAGAGAAGAATAAACAATGTGAGAAGTTCACCAGAGTTAGAAAACAGAAAGATTTAAACAAAGCTGAAGAATACAATAACTGAAATTTAAAAACTACACTAGAAGAAATTAACAACAAAAACTTGATTAGAAAATAGGCCGGGGACCTGAATACACATTGTCCAAAGAAGGCAGAGATGGCCAACAGGTGTATGAGAAGATGCTCAGCATCACTAATAATCAGGGAAACACAAATCAAAATCACAATGAGATGCCACCTCACACCTATCAGAATGGCTATCAGCAACAGCAACAAATAACAAGAGTTACAGGAATGAAGTGAAAAGAAAACTCATGCACTGTTGGTGGGAAGGTACAACCACTATGGAAAACAGTATGGCAGTTCCTCAAAAAATTAATAGAAACTTCCATATGACTCAACAATTTCACTTCTGTAAATTTACCCAAAGAAGACAAAAGCACTTATTATCAAAAACATGCACACCAATATTCACTGTGACATTATTTACTATAGCCAAGATGTGGAAGCTACCTATGTGTCTATAGATAGATGAATGAATAAGAAGATGTGGTCTTTATAAACAGTGGAATATTACCCAGAAAGAATGAAATCTTGGCTTTTACAACAACATGGATAGATATGGCAGGCACTGTGCTAAGTAAAATCAATGAAACAGGGAAAGACCAATACCATGTGATTTTACTTATATGTGAAATCTAAGAACAAACAAACAAACATTCAAAGAGAAACTGAGTCACAGATACAGAAAACAAACTAGTAGTTAGCAGAGGGAAGGTGGGTAGAGGGGGGAGTGAGATGGGTGAGGGAGATTAAGAAGTGCAAACTACCAGATATAAAATAAGTAAGTTATGGAGATGTAATATACAGCATAGGGAATATAGCCAATAATACTGTAATGACTTTCTATGGTGACAGGCAATAACTAGACTTATTGTGATCATTTTGTAATGTATAAAAATATTGACCCACTATGTTTACACCTGAAACTAATGTAATATTATAAGCCAATTAAAAAGGGAAAAAGCAAATAACAGTAATAAAGTATACAATTAAACAATTCAATTTTTAAAAATTATAGTAAAAAAGAGGGCAACAAAACAAATTCCCAGATCCAGTTCTTTAAAAGTAGTTGTAAGTCATTTTCAAAATTCCTAAAAGATACCTTTCAAAGATTAAAAAAAAAACAGCAGCAAAGGAAAAGGAAAAAATGTGAAATTTGATTAGATCTTGGTATTTTAAAAGACATTCTTGTGACAATTGAAGGAATCTAAATAAGAGGAGAAGTTAAGTGATATTATGAAATTATTGTTAATTTCAATATTAACAAAATATTGTTAATTTACAAATATTATGTTATTGGATTTATGCCAAAGCATTTAGGAAAAAAGTGTGGATGTATAAAATCGTATAATTATGGCAAAATATTAATAAATGAATATATAAATACACCCCCATTCTTAATTCCATGGCCCAAAGAAAGTTCCTCCACCCCTGCACTGTAGATTTCAATATTGAATACAATCTATGTGACTGGTAATTTGCTGTTTTATATCATTTTACCTGCTTTGACAACATTGCATTGGGCAATATATACATGGTATAAGAGATCAACTATGGTTATACCAATCATCAAAAACTTGCTTATCTGGACTTCCCAGTAGCCTAGCAGTTAGGATTCTAGGCTTTCACTGCCTTGACTCAGACTGAGTCCCTGGCTGGGGAAAGATCCCGCAAGTCACATAGTTCAGAGGGGAAAAGTTGGTAATCTCTTCTTGGGTTGGGAATACATGGACTTTGAATTACGGACTAAGTGCCAACAGGTTCTATTACTTCTCTGCTGTGTGAACTTTGACATGGCACTCAACATACCTCAACTATTTTTCTCTTTAACAGTCTCTACCTTGTAAAACTACTACAACAATTAAATGAAAACAAAAACTTGAAACACTAAGCACAACACTCGACACAGAGCATGTGCTTAATTCATGGCAACTGTTATATCCACCCCATTATAATACTGGATCTAGCTGGTTTTTTTTAATAGGAATACACATTATTTTGACTTGGATTATCTTTCCTAAATAAAAACACACAGACTTTCCAAACCTTAAGTCAAACAAAGTGTATGAACAAGTTTCACATAACAATGAGCTTCCCTTTCCCGGGTGGCTCAGCAATAAAAGAATTCACCTGAGCCAAGGAGCCACAGGTCAGGAAGATCTTCCTGGGTCAGGAAGATCCCCTGGGGAAAGGCATGGCAACCCACTCTAGTACTCTTACCTGAAAAATCCCATAGACAGAAGAGCCTGGTGGGCTACAATCCATAGGGTCGCAAAGAGTTGGACACGATTGAAGCGACTTAGCACACACACACACAACGATGTGAGATAACGTAAGAATTTAAAATGGAGAAATGTTTGACCAATACTTTACCATCTAATAATGTTCAGATTTAACAATCTGTACTGTTAAAAATATTAAAATAAATCAATGAAAGAGACATTTTATTAAGTATTATATGACTTGGTTCCTGTGTACAAGGATCTAAAATCTAGTTGGAGAGATTAGGTCAACAAGAGCAGAATAAGGCAAGCTCCACTAATAAGAGCAAACTAACAAAATCACTGTCTGGGGAGGCAGATTAGCTGTGAGAAGAAGAGAAGCAAAAAGCTGTGAAAAGAAAAGAAGCAAAAAGCAAAGGAGAAAAGAAAAGATATTCCCATTTGAATGAAGAGTTCCAAAGAATAGCAAGGAGAGATAAGAAAGTCTTCCTCAGCCATCAATGCAAAGAAATAGAGGAAAAGAACAGAATGGGAAAGACTAGAGATCTCTTCAAGAAAATTAGAGATACCAAGAGAACATTTCATGCAAAGATGGGCTCGATAAAGGACAGAAATGGTATGGACCTAACAGAAGCAGAAGATATTAAGAAGAGGTGGCAAGAATACACGGAAGAACTGTACAAAAAGATCTTCACGACCCAGATAATCACGATGATGTGATCACTCACCTAGAGCCAGACATCCTGGAATGTGAAGTCAAGTGGGCCTTAGAAACCACCACTATGAACAAAGCTAGTGGAGGTGACAGAATTCCAGTTGAGCTATTTCACATCCTGAAAGATGATGCTGTGAAAGTGCTGCACTCAATATGCCAGCAAATTTGGAAAACTCAGCAGTAGCCACAGGACTAGAAAAGGTCAGTTTTCATCCCAATTCCAAAGAAAGACAATCCCAAAGAATGCTCAAACTACCGCACAATTGCACTCATCTCACACGCTAGTAAAGTAATGCTCAAAATTCTCCAAGCCAGGCTTCAGCAATACATGAACCGTGAACTTCCAGATGTTCAAGCTGGTTTTAGAAAAGACAGAGCAACCAGAGATCAAATTGCCAACATCTGCTGGATCATGGAAAAAGCAAGAGAGTTCCAGAAAAACATCTATTTCTGCTTTATTGACTATGCCAAAGCCTTTGACTGTGTGGATCACAATCAACTGTGGAAAATTCTGAGAGAGGTGGGAATACCAGACCACCTGACCTGCCTCTTGAGAAATCTGTATGCAGGTCAGGAAGCAACAGTTAGAACTGGACATGGAACAACAGACTGGTTCCAAATAGGAAAAGGAGTACCTCAAGGCTGTATACTGTCACCCTGCTTATTTAACTT
>SJYA01000470.1:386913-435396 GCA_006410615.1 Neotragus moschatus
GACTCTTGAGAGTCCCTTGGACTGCAAGGAGATCCAACCAGTCCCTTCTGAAGGAGATCAACCCTGGGATTTCTTTGGAAGGAATGATGCTAAAGCTGAAACTCCAGTACTTTGGCCACCTCATGTGAAGAGTTGACTCATTGGAAAAGACTCTGATGCTGGGAGGGATTGGGGGCAGGAGGAGAAGGGGATGACCGAGGATGAGATGGCTGGATGGCATCACTGACTCGATGGACGTGAGTCTGAGTGAACTCTGGGAGCTGGTGATGGACAGGGAGGCCTGACGTGCTGCAATTCATGGGGTCACAAAGAGTCGGACACAACTGAACGACTGAACTGAACAATGCGAGAACTGAACTTAAAGACTAACTTGTTAAATTCCCAGTGAAGTAGAAAGTTTCAGAGAGTTTTGAACAGGAGTGAAATTGTGATGACTTGAGTGTTTAAATGAATTATTCTGGATGCTGGGTAGAGAGTAGTCCTTGCTAATGAAAAAGGAGAAGCAGGGAGACCAGTTAGGAGGCTGTAGGAACAATGACTAGATGGGGGTGGGTAAGAAATGATGGGGTAGGGTGAAGAATAGGAACTATCAGGATGTTTTGAAGGCTGGGCTGGCAGGATTCAGCAGTGGAGTGGATCAGTGGAATAACATGTGGACAGGACTTAGGTAGTGCTGGGCAAGTAGCAAGGTCAAAAATAGGAACTGTTGTTCAGTTCAGTCGCTCAGTCGTGGCCAACTCTTTGAGACCCCATGAATTGCAGCACGTCAGGCCTCCCTGTCCATCACCAACTCCTGGAATCTACCCAAACCCATGTCCATCGAGTCGGTGATGCCATCCAGCCATCTCATCCTCTGTCGTCCCCTTCTCCTCCTGCCCCCAATCTTTCCCAGCATTAGGGTCTTTTCCAATGAGTCAACTCTTTACATGAGGTGGCCAAAGTATTGGCGTTTCAGCTTCAACATCAATCCTTCCAATGAACACCCAGAACTGATCTCCTTTAGGATGGACTGGTTGGAGCTCCTTGCAGTCCAAGGGACTCTCAAGAGTCTTCTCCAACACCACAGTTCAAAAGCATCAATTCTTTAGCACTTAGCTTTCTTTATGGTCCAACTCTCACATCCATACATGACCACTGGAAAAACAATAGCCTTGACTAGACGGACCTTAGTCGACAAAGTAATGTCTCTGCTTTTGAATATACTATCTAGGTTGGTCATAACTTTTCTTCCAAGGAGTAAGTGCCTTTTAATTTCATGGCTGCAGTCACCATCTGCAGTGATTTTGGAGCCCCCCCAAAATAAAGTCTGACACTGTTTCCACTGTTTCCCCATCTAATTGCCATGAAGTGATGGGACCAGATGGCATGATCTTCGTTTTCTGAATGTTGAGTTTTAAGCCAACTTTTTTATTCTCTTCTTTCATTTTTACCAAGAGGCTTTTTAGTTCCTCTTCACTTTCTGCCATAAGGGTGGTGTCATCTGCATATCTGAGGTTATTGATATTTCTTCCGACAATCTTGATTCCAGCTTGTGCTTCTTCCACCCCAGCGTTTCTCATGATGTACTCTGCATCTAAGTTAAATAAGCAGGGTGACAGTATACAGCCTTGAGGTACTCCTTTTCCTATTTGGAACCAGTCTGTTGTTCCATGTCCAGTTCTNCTTTCATCAAGAGGCTCTTTAGTTCCTCTTCACTTTCTGCCATAAGGGTGGTGTCATCTGCATATCTGAGGTTGTTGATATTTCTCCCAGCAATCTTGATTCCAGCTTGTGTTTCTTCCAGTCCAGATTTCTCATGATGTATTCTGCATATAAGTTAAATAAGCAGGGTGACAGTATACAGCCTTGACGTACTCCTTTTCCTATTTGGAACCAGTCTGTTGTTCCATGTCCAGTTCTAACTGTTGCTTCCTGACCTGCATACAGATTTCTCAAGAGGCAGGTCAGGTGGTCTGGTATTCCCATCTCTCTCAGAATTTTCCACAGTTTATTGTGATCCACACAGTCAAAGGCTTTGGCATAGTCAATAAAGCAGAAGTAGATGTTTTTCTGGAACTCTTTTGCTTTTTCCACGATCCAACGAATGTTGGCATCTTAATCTCTGGTTCCTCTGCCTTTTCTAAAAACAGCTTGAACATCTGGAATTTCATGGTTCATGTATTGCTGAAGCCTGGCTTGGAGAATTTTGTGCATTACTTTACTAGCATGTGAGATGAGTGCAACTGTATATAAATGTATATAATTACATGGCAATTATTATTGAGCTCATGCTAGGTACAAAGCACAATGGAAGCAATTTTCAGAAAATCTCTATGAAGTTGATATTTTATGTTTGTTTTGCAAATGAGGTGCCAGGCTGAAGATTTCTATGTTTTGTTTTTAAAAATGAGAAAGAGGAAGAGCTGGAATCAAATCTAGATATCTTTGAGAGAATGTTTAAATTTGTCTACCTAAGGAAAATTCATGGCCTAAATGAAGTCATAATAGTGGATGAAGTGTGTATGTGTGTGTGTATATAAAATGTATGTATATATACACACACATATATACATGTCTGTGTACACACACATATAAAAGAATAGATATCTACATGTA
This sequence comes from Neotragus moschatus, assembly GCA_006410615.1. Lineage (NCBI taxonomy): Eukaryota > Metazoa > Chordata > Mammalia > Artiodactyla > Bovidae > Neotragus > Neotragus moschatus. The sequence goes on from SJYA01000470.1 coordinate 389,509, forward strand.
CATAAAATATGCATATATTCATATAAATATATAAACATGTATATGTACAAACACATATAAAAGAATACATATATATGTATACATAAAATAACAGCTTACAGGATCATTACTAGGACCTATTAAAAGATCTGGTGCTGGTAATGAAAAGAGAAAGGAGTTGAACTTAACTGAGGATAAGGGGGTAGGTTTATGAATGGAGAATGCTAAATTTAGTTCTAAATACAGTATGTTTGTGTTTGTGGCTTCTATGAAATTTACTGGTGGAGATATTTGGTGGCCAATTAAAATGTAAATCTGGACTTAGAGGTTTCTTGGGAAGTTCTCAGAATATAGACAGTGGGTAAGACCATAAGTCTAATTGCATCATGAGAAATTAGGGAAGAGGAATGAATGTTGGACTCTAGCAAGAAAGAAATCATTAGATATTATACTTTCTTAAAGATTTGTTGACATATAGTTCTATAGATAGTGCGCAAAGAGATGTTTGTTACAAGTTTGCGGTTCATGCTACGTAATTATGCTACATACTTCTTTATTCACAAAAATATGCTAAGGGAAGAAATCATATGTTGTTTTTATCCTCATATCAAATAAAACTTCAATGAATGCATAAAAGACAAAACCTCAATATCTTTATTTACAACAAAATATATATAATCAAAGTAAAAATTTAGGTCTAGTTACAGAAACCATGAAAAGGAAATATGACTTTTTAAAAAATTTCCACCAACACTGGAGTGAGATGAACCAAAAGAAAGAGGAACCTAACATACAATATTTTTAGTGTGAAATGCAAATGATAAAACAGTTGCACAACCTCAGCTTGAGTGTAGCCTAATCTCAACACAGTAGCCAGGAGTGATGCATTTAAAGCTTAAGTAAGATCTTCTCACTCATCTTAAATCCTTTAGTGGCTCTTCTGGCTTTATCCAGAGTAAAAGTCAAAGTCTTCGCATCTTCCTCTAAAGCCTCACCTGAATAGACACCAACCAATCCACTACCTTCCTTTCTATCTCTCCTTGCTAAGTGTGCTCTAGCTACAGGCTGGTGGGCTACTGTGGAAAATGCCAGGCATGTTTCTTCCTCTGGACCTCCCAGGAGCTGTTCTCTCTGGCTGCAATGCTCTTCTTTTTAAGTATCTGCTTAGCTACCTCCCTCATACCTCCAAAGCATTGCTCAAATATCACTTTTTTCTTTTTTTAATAAGTTAGGGCAAGGTCTACCCAGACTATCCTATTTAATATTGTCTCCTTCTCCCTCCCACCTGGGCCAACCTGAATCCCCCTTACCTGACTCAACTTTTTAATCCCTAAACTGTATCTTCTAATATACTAGGTAATTTATGTAATCAGCAAATCAAAGAATCAGCAACTTTAAAATATACCAGTATTTTAAGTAGGAAAAAAGCTGCCAATCAAATCATGATATGCCATCAACTGTTATAGGTACCCAGATATTACAGTCATTAAAAATGTGAAAAATTTCTATCTCAGACTTAACAAAATGCATATTTATTATTATTTATTATGCTTTGCATTTTTTTCCATCTCCCTATGCTGGGATACAAGATTATAGGAGCAAAGATCTTTATATGTTCTCTTTACTGAAAGACTCCAGATGCTTAGAATAGTGCTTGGCAAGTTATAGGTTCTCAATAAGTGTTAAATTTCAATTGTTAAAGTGTTAAATCAAGTGTTAAAATCAATTGTTAAATTTATCATTTAGAGAGAGATCACCCCGGACTAAGTAAAGATTAATCAGAGATATAATGGAAGTCATCCAAGGATTATAGACTGGGAACAAAGTGGCTCAAATACATATGTTACCTCTGGATGAAGAATAGTTCATGACTTTGGAAGGCCACTTTATAAGACTGGGGAGGAGCATATTTGCCATTGTAGACGGGAGCATGTTATGTGCATTAGTTATTACTGTGTACCAAGTTGCTCCCAAACTTAACAGCTTAAAATAACACACATTTATTGTCTCATAACTTCTGTGAGTTAAGAATGTGAGCACAGCTTAGCTGGGCCTTTGTTTTGGGGTCTCTCATGTGCTGCAGTCAAGGTATTACCTGTCCAATTAAAATAAATAAATGTATATTTTAAAAAAAGGTATTGCCTGATCATGTTGCTGTTGCTACTAAGTCAGACAATGTCTCTTCAGTTGGGTGTGGCTCTTTGTGACCCTATAGACTGCAGCCCCCTACTAGGCTCCTCTGTCCATGGGATTCTCCAAGCAAGAATACAGGAGTGTATTGCCATGCCCTCCTCTAAGGGATCTTCCCAATCCAGGGATTGAACCTGTGTCTCATGTCTCCTGCATTGGCAGGCAGGTTCTTTACTACTAGCACCACATGGGAAGCCCTCACCTGACCATAGTCATCTCAAAGCTTGACTGGGGAGGAATGTGCTCTCAAGATTATGTTACTGTTGGCAGGATTCAGTTTCTCATGGGTCACTGGGCTGATAACCTTAATTAATACTTTGCTAGTTATTGGCCAGAAGTCCTCCCTCAAGTGGGCCTCTAGGGTATAGCACCTTGCTTTATTGAAGTGTGCAAATCAAGAAGACAATAGAAAGAATCTCCTGACAATCCTGAAATTACAATCTTCAGTAATATAATCATAGAAATGACATACAGTCACCTTTGCCATATTCTCTTGGTTGAAGAGAGTCCTTATACTCAAGGGGGAGGATTATACAAAGACATGAATATTAGGAGGTGAAAATCACTGGGGACCATCTTAGAACTCTGCCAACAACATTATGTGAAAGCATCTGGAATTGTATGTTTGAGAAGGGTATGTTTGTCTATGGAGGACCTGAAGAGTATGCTTTAGTAGACACATCCCAGAGTGCATATTAAGTGATGTTCTTAAGTAAGAACTCCCATCTCTCACTTTCCTTTACAACAGTGGGTTTCTGATCATAATACCTCTCTGACCACAGCTGATGGGGTAGAAGGTAGACGTCTGACTCAAGACAGTTAAATTCTACTCCATAATTTTTGACTTTGGACTAACAGACTCTAGTTCAGTATTGCTTAGAGAGATGCTATAATCTTGGGAACTGTGACTTGATCTCATCCGTCCCACAAAACGGGAAGCCAGAAAAAAAGATTTGCAGAGAAGAAAGGACAAAGATGTTTAGAGAACCACCGAAACAAAAATAGAATGTCTGATGGATATTCTGTTCACATTTCCAGGCATTCTATAATAAGCTTTCACAACCCCCTTCTATTTTGTTATAAATTTCCACTTCCTTTTTAACTAAAACAAGCTCAAGTTGGTTTTGCAACTTGCAGCCAGAGTTCTTACTAATTATCTCTTTTCGAAGACCTTCAAAGTACCCTTGTTACTGTGACTATGGATATGACACATTATGGTGACGTCGTGTAATAAAGATGTAAGGAAAGCTTGAAGAGAAGCAAAGAAGCCCTTGAGCCATCAGTCCAAATTACAGAATGATTTAAGTTTTTGGCAAAGTGGCTTGTATTTCACTCTTTCAATCTTTATAAGATTTTAAAAGAAAGCATATCATGTAGGGATGTGTTTATAACACCCCCTGTGGAACTAAATAGGCAGGAGTTTGCATGGTGAGAGTTGTCTCAAAGCACATCTAAAGCACAATGGAATCTGTCTAGTCATCCCTTATTCATGGTAATGCAATTGTTTACTCAAAAACCTGAAACAAAAGGAAAATAGCAAGCTATAACCCTAGACTCTTAAAATATGGGCTGACACTAACAAAACAATATTATTATGGTTGAATGCTATTTGTAATAATGCTTTGGTAGAGCTTTTTTTCTGTTTTGTTGCAGTGGAGAAGAAAAAAAAACACAGCATATTCTAGGAATCTGGAAATACCTAGACTATAAAAGAATGAGTAATAAATGAAGCATTGTCTGCATTGCACTTCCTCCATTTAAGTTGTTTAATCAGCCTCTAATCTTATTCCAAAATACCGTTAAACACCCAGTCACCTCTTAATGCAGTACTGAGCCAAGGGCTGAGTTTGGACCCTTTTTAGTGAAGTGTCAGTTCTCTTTCCTTTCTTTCTTGTCTTGGCTTGGACAGGACTTATCTATGCAGCTCCAGTTTCGTGCTCAGTTTCTGTAATGCACAGTGATACCTCACTCCACATGCAATAATCCTAGAGACTTCTTAGTGTATGCTCACTGCATAGGATTGACTTGCTTTCTTATTGTTGACTTGAAGGAGACTGCCTCAACAGGTGAGAATACACGCCAAGCTAAAGGTTTGGGTGGACTCCGGGAGTTGGTGATGGACAGGGAAGCCTGGCGTGCTGCGGTTCATGGGGTCACAAAGAGTCAGACACGACTGAGCGATCGAACTGAACTGTGAACTGAAAGTAAAATATTAAAATAGGGGATAAAACCACCATGTAGAATACCTTCAGAACTCAGGGAGTTAGTTATGTTAGAGAACTTTCCCCTTTGTTCATGTTCTCAGCTAGGACAAAAGCATTGTCCTTGTTTGCTGGAGGAACTCTGTCAAGCCAAGAGTGATAATTTGAGGTAACAGATCTTTCACTAACTGTATGTTCCTGAGCAAGGACAAAGGTTTCATAAGAAAAATCTCTGGGCTTGATTCACTGATGATTGATGTAATCACGCTTGTGGGGGAAAACTGGCCATCTGTGAGTGGCATCCGCTGGGGTGCGTAGGTGTGAGTGGGTTGCACACAAGTCTCCTGGGCAAATTCTGCCAAGCTGTCTTCAGCTCAGAGACTAAATAAAGATGAGAAACTTCCATGCGACATTGAGATAGAGCCATTGTAAGACCAGAAAAGATTGTCAGCTTCATCACAGATCAGAACTGTTATGAAACATAGCAATACCTCTATAATACCGTAATGCCTTGAAGCATATGATGAAAGTCTGTAAATTCACAGTTTCCTCTCAGTTTCCAATGCTGCCACCTTAGTTTCAGATAATTTCATGTACCCACCGCTGTAGATATTCGTGTGTCCATTGCTATAGATGTTCTCACAGTTGTGCCTAACTGTAGTTTCCAATATTTCTCACTCAGATTGCAAGGTTCTGCCAGATTAGTCACCATTTATGAGAACTGTGTCACAATTCAGGGCAACAGTTTACTTACAAAGAAAGTTGATGGCATCAGACACAAGGCTCTTCTTGTGTCAACTCCCACCCATTCCTCCTCCTTTTACTTCACTTTCTTTTTCACTTGTTCATTTCTCCCTTCTCTTCCCCAGTACAGATAAACACACTTTATTAACTTTATAAAATCCGGAAAAAAAAAGTTGAGTTCTAAAAGACCTCTGGCCTGGAAGGTTTTAGATGATAGATTTAGGAACTGTACACGTTTTACTATAAATTACTACTATTTCTAAAGCTGTCACTGCTTTCTCTTCTCCATTAGCATGTCACATTTTTGTCCAAATGTCTTTCTCAAAAACTCTTTGTACTTTCTTTTCAGAAAAATTTATTTGAAAATTAATAGCCTTCCCTCCCCCCACAAATTTAAACTATAATTCTACAATGTTCTCACAAAGTAAGAAATGAAAATGAAAACCTCTGGCCCCTCTACCCAGTGCTATTCGCCAGAATAATTACTATAAGGATTTGGGGTTTAGCATTTTCTTTGTGTTTGCACAAGTAATCTGTGTCCATGCATTATGTATGCTCTAAAATATCCATATATTTATGAAAGTGAAATCATAACTTTGAAAATACCTTCTTTGATTTGACATTCTATTATAATCATCTTGGGGCTTCCCAGGTGGCTCAGATGGTAAAGAATCCACATTCCAATGCAGGAGACGCAGGTTCGATCCCTGGGTCGGGAAGATCCCCTGGAAGAGGAAATGGCAAAGTATTCTTGCCTGGAAAATTCCATTGACGGAGGAGCCTGGCAGGCTACAGTCCATGGGCTCACAAAGAGTCAGTGATGACTGAACAACTCAGCAGCAGCAGCAGCAGTGTGATCATCTTTTTATCTTACTACCAACAGATCGACTCAGCTCTTTTTCAAGACAGCCCAGTACTCCAATACTGCACTTGTGGCATAATTTATTTCATTGTTTCCCCATGGATAAACAAAATAAACTACATGAACAACCTTAAACATATATTTTTTACTGATGAAGAAAGATTTATAAATGTAAACCTGCTTAGTCAGAGATACTTAAATTTTAAATGTTAATTAAATGCTAATTTTAAATTGAATTTCAAAAGATTATATCTATTTATATGCTCACAAACAGTAAATTAAAGGGCCTGCTACTTTGCCAGAGCTTGATGTTATAAAACTTTTTATCTCTTGCCAATCTGATAAGTGGAAGATGCCTCATCCTTATTTATATTTGCATTTTCATGATTAGTGTTCTGGTAGACCATATATAAATATAATATATATAAATATATATATTTTTTTTTCTGCTCCTATCTTCTTCCTCTTCCTCATTTTTCTTGAATTTTGGTTTCTTTTTCAGGACTTCCTTTTTCACTTCTTTTTCTTATTAATTTTTAAGAACATATTGTAAAGTACAAATGTCAACTCTTATCTATCATTTATGAAATGAAATTCCTGTAGATTTTCTATGACCTGTTAACATTTTTATGTTCATCACAGATACCTCCTTGTGACTAACACAGTCAAACCTCTTTATTTTCTGCTCTTTATGGTATATAGGTATCCTGTTTTATTTAGAAACTCCATTTCTGTTCAAACATATATGCAGTTTTTCTCCAATATTTTTCAAGTACTTTTAATTTTATTTTTTAATTTATATTTTTAATTTCTCTTGACTTTGACTTTTTCAAATAGTATGATGATTTAGTTTTTAAAACAGCAAATGTGCCTGCTCAGTCATTTCAGTTGTGTCTGACTCTTTGCGACCCTATGGACTGTAGCCTGCCTGGCTCCTCTGTCCATGGGATTCTCCAGGGAGGAATATTGGAGTGGGTTGCCGTGCCCTCCTCCAGGAGATCTTCTCACCTCAGAGATTGAACCTACATCTCCGTCTCCTGCATTGCAGGCAGATTCTTTACCACTTAGCCACTGTTAAACAATCATACTTCCACAGGTGAACTAATCTAGACACAGACCTTAAACCCTTCACAAAAATTAGCTCAAAATGAGTCATAGACCTAAATGTAAAACACAAAACTATAAAACTCCTAAAATATACCACTGGAGAAAATCTAGATGACTTTGACTGTGGTAATGACTTCTTACCAACCTAGACAGCATATTAAAAAAGCAGAGACATTACTTTGCCTAAAAGGGTCCATCTAGTCAAAGCTATGGTTTCTCCAGTAGTCATATATAGATGTGAGAGCTGGCCCATAAAGAAAGCTGAGTGCCAAAGAATTGATGCTTTTGAACTGTAGTGTTGGAGAAAACTCTTGAGAATCCCTTGGACTGCAAGGAGATCCAACCAGTTCATTCTAAAGGAGTTCAGTCCTGGATGTTCTTTGGAAGGACTGATGCTAAAGCTGAAATTCCAATACTTTGGCCACCTCATGCAAAGAGGTGACTCATTGGAAAAGACTCTGATGCTGGGAGGGATTGAAGGTGGGAGGAGAAGGAAACAACAGAGGATAAAATGGCTGGATGGCATCACTGACTCAATGGACATGAATTTGAGTAAACTCTGGGAGTTGGTGATGGACAGGGAGGCCTGGCGTGCTGCAGTCCATAGGGTTGCAAAGAATTGGACATGACTGAGTGACTGAACTGACGGAACTGAATGACTTCTTAGATATGCCATCAGATAGAACCCATGAAATAAATATTGATAAGCTGAACTTTATTAAAATTAAAAACTTTTGATCTGTGAAAGTGTCAAGAGAATGGGAAGATAAGTCACACAGTTGGAGACCATATCTGCAAAAGATTGTCTAATAAAGGACTGCTATCAAAAATATACTAAGAGCTGTTAAAACTCAACATAAAACAGCCCAATTAAAACACAGAAAAAAATGATATGAACAGACACTTTACCAAAAAAGATACAGGGATGGCCAGTAAACATATGGAAAAGATACTTTACACTCTGTGTCATCAGGAAAGTGAAAATGAAAGCAACAATGAGATACCACTACACACATATTAGAATGGCCAAAATTGAAAACACTCAAAATACCAAATTCTGGCAAGGATGTGGAACAATAGAAACCCTCATTCCTGGTGGGAATGCAAAATGATACAGCCATTTTGGAAGACAGTTTAGCAGATTCTTAACAAAACTAAATATTAACCAAATGATCCAGCAATCTCATGCCTTGGTATGTGTCCAAAGGAGTCAAAAACTATGCCCACACAAAACCTACCATGAATGTTTATAGCAGCTTTAGTCATAATTACCAAAACTTGGAAGCAACAAAAATGTCCTTCAGTAGGTAAATGGACGAATTTCAGACAAAGGAATATTGTTCAGTGGTAACAAGAAATGAGCTATTAAGTAATGAAAAAACATGGATGAATCTTAAATGCATATTGCTAAGTGAAAGAAGCCAGTCTGAAAAGACCACATACTGTATGATATCAAATATGTGACATTCTGGAAAATGCGAAACTGTAGAGACAGGAAAAATGTCAGTGGCTGTTAGAAGTTAGAGGAGGAATAAATAGATGTACCACAAAGGATTTTTAAGGCAGTGAAAATACTCTGTACGATACCATAATGAAGACTCATGTTATTTTAGATTGTTCAAATTCATGGAATGTGTAGCACCAAAAATGAACTTTCATGTAAACTGTGGCCTTTGGGTGACTATGATGTGTCAATGTATGTTCATCAATAGTAACAAATGTATCAGCCTTGAGGGGAATGTTGATAATGCAAGAGGCTATGCTTATATGGGAACAGGAGGTATATGGGAAATTTCTGTACTTTCCTCTTAATTTTGCTGTGAATCTAAAGCAACTCTTTGTGTGGTTTTTTTTTTTTTTTAAAGTCTTAACAAAAACAAATATGCTATGAAAGGAGAACTGGGGACATTCATTCATTTACTCAGCATGCAGGCATTAGATGAATGAGGACTATGTGTCAGACACAGAGAATAAAGTGCACAATAACAATCTTTGCTATAAAACATCTTACTGTCCAGCAAGGTTCAGAAAATTAGTGCACAAAAATAAAGTAGTATGATTCAACACATATACAGAACTGGTATAGTCCAATGAGTGCTATTCCATCAAAGGTGAAGTCTGGGAAAATTACTAATTTATTTCTGGGGTGCTATTTCCTCAAACCATTTTGAGAAATTTTCTCCTGAAACTTCCTTTAGAGCCTTTGACACCTTGTAAACATTTTTAGTGGGATAGATTTATAGTTTTTTTAAAAAAATTTTTCTTTTTTAGTTTGTTTTGCTTTACAATACTGTATTCATTTTGCTATACATTGACATGAATCAGCCACGAGTGTACATGAGTTCCCAATCCTGAACCCCCCTCCTCCTCCCGCTCCATACCATCTCTCTGGATCATCCCCGTGCACCAGTCCCAAGCATCCTGTATCCTGCATTGAACCTAGACTGGCGATTCGTTTCACTTATGCTATCATACATGTTACAATGCCACTCTCCCAAATCATCCCACCCTCTCCCTCTCCCTTTAGAATGAATGAATGAAATGATTTTTCAAAATAGTCAGCTACTTCTCTATTATTAATTTTCTTTTAGACAAGATTAAATTATTATGCGCGGACTATAGATTTGTTCATGTTTTATGTTTATTTTCCCTTTATAGATTCCTAGACTGTGTTTTTGGTATCATGCAACTTCATATTTCCTACAAATTCTTGAAGAGTTAAATCATCTTATGAAACTTACACAGTGTTATATGGCAATTATATCTCAATAAGGCTTTAAAAAATATGAATGGATTATCTCCCTTTTTGGTGTGAAATAGCCCTCTGTCTCCGTTTTAAGGCTTAACTCATTTTGTGCATATTCATTATTATTGTACGCCAACAACCATGGATTCAAACAAATGCCGACCAAAAATATTTGGAAGAAAATTCTCCAGAAAGTTCCAAAAAGCAAAACTTGAATTTACTGAGTGCCAGCAGCTATTTATGTACCATTTATATTGTAACAGATGTTATCAGTGGTCTAGAGATGACTTAAAATATATGCAATGAACAAGGTAGAGATTGTTGCCTTAAAAATACTGCCTAGATAATAGGGGCAATTTGGGAAAGGAATACATGGGAACTTTCTATATTATCTTTGCAAGTTTTTTGTCAATGTAAAACTATCCTAAAACTAATGTTTGTTTAATAAAACAGAAAAAATAAAGTACATGGGAGGAGGTATATAAATTATATGCAAATACTATACCATTTTATATAACGGACTTGATCATCCACAGATTTTGATATCTGTGAGGGATCCTGCAACCAGTTCCCCAAGGATATTGAGGGATGACTCAATATAGCATAATTTATTGTTTTATATTTTTTTTAAAAATAGCCACAGCTGACCTCTACACTTTTTAGTTAGCTATAGAGTTGCCATCTTTTAATTGGAGGTTTTGGCCCATGAGGATTTCTTAACCTATATATCTATTGAGATTGTTATCTGCAGTTTTATATTGTGCTTTATATTTGACGTAGTTTTCTCTTGTATCTTTTCTTTATTCCCTTTGTTTCTCCTTTGTTCCCTTTGTTTCTTGGAGGCATGCTAAGTCACTTCAGTCATGTCTGACTCTTTGTGACACTCTGGACTATAGCCCTCCAGGCTTCACTGTCTATGGATTCTCCAGGCAAGAATACTGGCGTAGGTTGCCATGCCCTCCTCCAGGGGATCTTCCCAACCCAGGGATAGAACCTGCGTCTCTTATGTCTCCTACATAGGCAGGCAGATTCTTCACTACCACCACCACCTGGGAAACTCTTTCTCCTCTTACAGTTGGGTTAATTTTACAAAATATTTTCTTTTTTTTACTGGTCACTTCTAACTTTTACAATATAAATATTTAAATTTATATTTTCCTACCCAAATCCAGAGTTTATCTATATCCTCTTCTGAACGAGATACCTTAGCAATAAAGTTTGGGGACTTTAAATTGAGACATCTCTGAAGAAACATCTCAGCTTCCAGGTTTTTTTTTGACACTGACTGAAACTGGGTGGCTGTTGCAACTGCACCTCAGTCTAGCTTCTCTCTCTGCCCAAATTCCACTTTCCTTGCTTCCTCGTAGCAGTCTGCAGAAAGTTTCCTGAACACAAATCATAGCAACTCAGAATGTGCTCCTGGAAGAGCTAATCCACAACACTCAGGTTGTCCTCTGAGCAGTTTTATACAGTTTATAATGGTTTTAAAACATTGGGCAGAGGATGAGATGGTTAGATCGTATCACTGACTCAGTGGACAGGAATCTGAGCAAACTCCAGGAGAGAGTAGAAACGGGGAAGCCTGGTGTGCTGCAGTCCATGGGATCACAAAGAGTTGGCCACAACTTATCAGCTGAACAACAAATAATGGTTTTCACCTATTTGAGCATAAGTGGAGTCCTTACTTAACTGACTGTCCCTCAGTTTGATTTGAGCTTCCCTGGTGGCTCAGATGGTAAAGTGTCTGCCTACAACATGGTAGACCCAGGTGCAGTCCCTGGGTTGGGAAAATCCCCTGGAGAAGGAAATGGCATTTTGATTTGACATAAATTCTCCCTTTAGATTTGATGGTCTTACAGCATGAACAAAAATTAGTAAAAGTCCAATTTAAATGGCCAGATTTCTAAGAGATTGTTTAAAGATTAAGTTCATTTTTGTGTTTAACATTATTTACAGAGATTTCATGTTCTGCACAAAGTACACATAACAAGGGCAAGTCAGCAATGATACAAAGTGAAATAATTTGATTTCCCGTAATAACATACGGTGGCCACCTGCTGTTTGTGTTAAATAAGGATCGTGTTCAGTAATGCCATCATTTACGAAATGAGAGAGAGTTCCCTATTTTCCACAATATGCAGATTAAGCATAAATGAATAAAGACATGACAGGTTTGGTGATTAAGAGAATGGCAAAGCTCCAAATTCACTAGCTTAGTAAATTCATTATAAGTTGTCGCTTTGCATCCTATGGTACAGGGGCAGTCAGTATAGATTAAACATAGCTATTTATAGTTACTGTCCTTTTGACATAAGGACTACCTAGTGGGACAATACCTGCTTGACTTTACTAAAGAAAATGTAAAAGAACAGGCATAAAAACATACTGAAAATTAAAAAGTAGATTAAATATTATTTTACTACATTACTTAGTCCAGCACCAGTTGTAACTAAGATGTCAGAATAATGGATGCTTAATTGTCCATAACCTAAAAAAAGTCTTCTAAACCTAAGTAAATTATTTCTGAAATAAACCTGAATTATTATGCAAATATAATATGAATCTGAATTAATTCCAAAGGAAGCCATGAATTGAGTGACAAGAATACTGGACTTTGAGATTCTGTTTACCAAGAATATAGTACTGTTCCCCATAGGCAAGTTACTTAACATCCCTGACACTGAATTTCTTCACTGTAAAATATGTGATACCTAAATTATGGTATTATTTTAGTGGATCTAGTAAAATTTAATAAAAATCTTTCTTCCTAGAACAAACTGGGTGCTTAGCAAATACTTGTTTAAATAGCAGCATTATTTACAATAAGGAAATATTTATTTATTACCAACTTTCTTCCAAAACAAGAGTGTACTTTACAGTGATGCATAAAATATGACAAAAGAGAATACAGTGGGTCAGAGGCGATACAAACTTTAAACAACCAGGTAGAAAAAAGAGGAGTCAAGATAAGACTACAGTGATAACTACAAGGGCCTATTGGAGACCTCAAATTTAGCTCTTGCTGGAACTCACATACAAAAGTAGATATCATTCGGTACAGAGATCTTTGCTCAGTAACAGTAATGATCACCCGATCTTGGTATTAAGAGCTGGCAGAGATTTCTCTTGAGGTTCTTCCTAAAGAGGACAATGTTGGAAGTAATAAACAGCCTCCTCAATGGATAAAATACATGCAGTGACAACAACTTTATAGAACAGTTTCTAGGTGGGTTCCTTTCATTACTCCAAGGAGTAACTCAGTCAAAATACTTCTGTGGAGGACAAGCCAAGGGCAAGGCGATTAAGTCTCGCTTATTTTCTGAAGGGCGCTTAGAAATATAGGCGCAAATGAAGCAATTGCATTCTAGGTAACTAGATATGTTTTAGGATATCTGAAGGCAGGAAGGGCCTGTGCCCATCAGGTCAGTTATCTTGAACACTGTTTTTCTCACAAAGAAATTTTAAACAGGTGAAAAGAGAAGTCAGCTTAAGTTGTAATCCTTGGAAAATGCAACAGAAGCTGTTCTTTGTTACTCGTTCTTCTCATTTAACAAGTGTTTGAGCACTGATTAAGAGCCACAGATTGCACTGGGGATACACATTTCAGTATCGTAGTTCTGAAAACGATGTTAATGTGTATGTATGTGTGTATGTCTACATCTGACTCTACATCTGCATTTATCCCTCTGCCTGTTTCCATATCTATACATCTCTCCCAATGCATAGATACCCAGAAATATCAAGTGTTGGTGTCTGTCCCCATCAAATTTAATATAGATAAAGAAGCAATGGCAATTGAGCTTCATAAATTTATGAAATTACCAGTCTGTACTGTATTAACATTCTTATAAGGACCTGTAAATAGTGTGACTGGCTTCCAAGGTGGCTCAGTGGTAAAGAACTGCCTGCCAGTGCAGGGGTCGCAGGAGACACAGGTTTGATCCCTGGGTAAGAAAGGTCCCTCGTAGAAGGAAATGGCAACCTATTTGAATATTCTTGCCTGGGAAATCCCATGGATAGAGGAGCCTGGAGGGCTACAGTCCATAGGATCGCAATGAGTCAAACACAACTGAATGATTGAGCACAAAACAGTTTAACAGAATATGTGCATCAATGGAAAGTTATTGTGTTTGGTACAAAGAAGAGAGATGGCTACTGTTTCTTTCCCTTGCAGTATTATCAAAATTCACCCCACCATTCTAGACAGAGAGCTCCTGAAGGTCAATTAAACATGCAATATTTTAAGAAGTGACTTTCTAGGAAGTGAAGCTTCTCCCTTTAATTTATAATGAAAATGAATTCCCTTAGATGTAAACATTTATAAAACGGAATAGATGTGTTATGTGGACAACATTAAACGTGAAAATGTCTAATGACTTGTTTCAGCAATATCTGCCAAGACCACTGAGGTGAGTTGATGTTTTCTCCTCATCTATGTTGTGCAAAAATAATGAAATTTTGTATACTTTGTCTACCTTAAGTGTGTGGTCTTATTTTTTTTTACTCCTATCATATGAATTTAATTATATCCCCTATTTGTTGGGAAGTCAGTCCAGTCTTTTAGAAACCATACAAAATGGCTTAAGAAGAACTGAGAGAGTATGGAAGAGGCTTCCTTATGAGGGCTGCATGTTTTTAGTGCATAGATTCAGTTGCATCAATTTTAACTATTTAAAATAAAATTCTGTGTTTTTTCACTTGATGGCTTCACACAGATAGTTGGATGTATTGGTTAAAAGACATTTGGATAAATTAAGCTCTATCATAGTCATACTTCCAATTTTTTCTTATTGAACTTAGAGTCCTGCTACTTATTTTGCCAAGGAATAAAACAAGTAAACTAACAGAACCTTTTAAGGAATAAAAGTCACTAAGGGAGATAAAGATTCTTAAGATAGTAATAATAATGATAATAATAATAGTTACCATAATTACATTGAAGTCAATAATGGTAGCTTGGTGGCTAGCATGTACCAGGCACAATGTAAAGCACTTTATCACTAAAAGTTCATTTTCAGTTCAGTTCATTTGCTCAGTCGTGTCTGACCCTTTTCAACCCCATGGAGTGCAGCACGCCAGGCTTCCCTGTCTATCATCAACTCCCAGAGCTTGCTCAAACTCATGTCCATCGAGTCGGTGATGACATCCAACCATCTCATTCTCTGTCATCCCCTTCTCCTCCTGCCTTCAATCTTTCCCAGCATTAGGGTCTTTAATGCTCCACAAATACACAGGGTTGAAACCATTTGTCTAAAAATGTCTTTAGAGTGCCCTCATTTTAAAGAATGAGACCATTTTACTCAGTGTAAAATTCTAGGGGCAAGTTGTACAGTTTTACTGACAGTAAATATGTAAATATCATTTTAAAGATGGTTGGTGTGTCTTATTGTCCATTTAAAAGAATATATACACTTGGCTTCTTTCATTTGGTATAATGTGAGATTCATATATCTTTTCACATGTATCAGTAACTTGCTTTTATTGATGAATGCTGCTGCTAAGTCACTTCAGTCATGTCCGACTCTGTGCGACCCCATAGACGGCAGCCCACCAGGCCNGCAATAAGCAGTTCATGATCTGAGCCACAGTCAGCTCCCGGTCTTGTTTTTGTTGACTGTATAGAGCTTTTCCATCCTTGGCTACAAAGAATATAATCAATCTGATTTCGGTGTTGACCATCAGTCTTTAAGGGCCCACAAAAATTTATCTCTAGAATCCAGCCCTGACTACTTGTACAATTTAATTTCCTATTTACTCTCCAGCATGGTGGTCTCCTCAAAGTTCCTTAAATGTTTGAAACCTATTTCAGAGTTTTTGCTGCCATCCTCTCTGTCTGGAATACTACTCTCCCAGTCACCTGGCCTGCTCCATCACTTCCTTTTAAGTCTACACTCAACTGTTTTCCTTTTTAAAGAAACCTCCCCTGACTACACTGTATAACATACTAACTACCGGAGAGTGACTGAATGAAATATACCTCTATCCCACAGAGCACTATGCAGCTTAAAAAAAAAAAAATTGAGGATGATTTCTATGAACTGATATGGAATGATTTTTCAGACATGTGGTTAAGTGACAAAAACAACCTATAAGAGGATACATTGAGTATGTTACCTATTGTTTGAAAGAGGGAGTTAGAAACAAACATATGTATCTGTTTGTATCTATAAAAAGAAACAGGAAAGACAAAAACAAACAAATGATACCTTGTGGGGGGAGAGAGAGGGATGGAGGAGAATTTCTGAGCATTTTTTAAATGGTCATCCCTCAGTATCCACAGGGTATCGGTTCCAGGATCCCAGTGGATACCAAACTCTGAGGATGCTCAAGTCCTTTACAAAAAACGGCATAGTAACCTATGTGCATCTTCGCATATACTCTAAATCATCTCTAGATTACTTGTGCTATCTAATACAATGTAAATGCTACTTAAATAATTGTAAATACAACATAGTTCAGTCGCCCAGCCGTGTCTGACTCTTTGCAACCCTGTGAACCACAGCTCACCGGGCCTCCCTGTCCATCACCAACTCCCGGAATCCATCCAAACCCAGGTTCACTGAGTTGGTGATGCTATCCAAATACAACATAAATGCTATTTAAATAATTGTCAGAATACAGCAAATCCAAGTTTCGCTTTTTGAGATTTTATGGAATTTTTTTCCTGAATATTCTTGATCTGTGGTTGGTTGAATCCAGAGAGGCAGAACCTGCAAATATGGAAGGCCAGCTGTGTTTGGTTTTTATCTGAACCATGTTAACAGCTTCCATATTTAAAAATTAAATTAAGGTGGGGAAAACCCTAAAATTGAATAGACAGAAACACATTAACTATGTATCCATTTGGTAACATAACCACACGGAAGAAAAATTAAGAGTTCAGGTAACTTGAAAATACAGTGTTCTGTACATATTTAGTGGAATATATGGAAGAATAAAAGTTTTGAACTATATTTAGTAAAACTTGTGCTTGGGAGTAGTATTGGCACAGGAATTATGGAACTAGTTTGTGTTTAATGCAGATTAGGCACATATACTAATGCTCCTAAGAATAGACTTCTTAGGAGGAAATTCTTAGGGAAGAAACAGAAGAACTGGATTTTTGGATTACTTTGTGGTAGCAAGATAAACGCATGACTTCGTGAAAGCTATTTCCTAGCTCTGAGAACTGACAGTGCCTAGAAGCTGTGACTTCAGGAGGCTTGAGCACACCTAGTCTTAGTCACACTCAGTCGTGTCTTACTCTTCCTGACTCCATGGACTGCAGCTCCTCAGGCTCCTCTAATGCATGGGGTTTCCCAGGCAAGAATACTAGAGGGGGCTGCCATCTCCTTCTCCAGGGGGTCTTCCCAACCCAGTGATCAAACCCCTGTCTCTTACGCCACCTGGGAAGCCCTCAGCACATCTAGCACCCAGATCTTAAATGCTGAACACCATTCCCCACTAAAGGCAAGAGGGGATCTAATGAGTCCAAGGCTGAGGCAGGAAAGGTACGAAATGAGTCCAGAACATCTTTCTGTGCCAGCAAGGAAGGCAGTGCTCACAACTGAAGCGTGGAGGGGTTCCCAGTGACCAGATTCAGAATCACCAAGCATCAGAACGGATAACGACAGGAATGCTACCTTAAATGAGACCCATGAGTCCTTACTAGTGCTAAAACATAAAATAAAAAGGGAGGTGCAAAAGCTCTTTGTTACTGAAGACTGTCAATAAAGTATGTAGACAAATAGGGATAGAAAATTACTATCTGCAACAATTTAGTGATAATGGACTCGGGGAAGACTTGTCACTGACTGCTAAACCACTGGGTGAAAGATTGTTGGAGGACAAGATAGTCACACAATCTCAAAGTGTTACTTAATGAATCACATATTATAGACACACCTCATTTTATTATGCTGCATGTTATTGCACTTTGTAGATACTGTGCTTTTTACACAAACTGAAGTTTTGTGGCAACTCTGCATTGTCAGGAAGTAGTCAGCATTTTTTAGCAATAAAATGTTTTTTTAATTAAGGTATGCACATTTTCTTACACACAATGCTATGGCATATTTAGACTACAATATAATGTAAATGTCATTTTTAAATGCACTCGGAAATAAAAACTCATATGACTTGCTTTATTGCGAAATTTGCTTTATTGAAGTGGTTAGGAACTGGGCCCGCCTATCTCCTATATTTACTCACCTCCACGATAGAGAAGTCTGATGGACCTCACTTTAACCAATCAATCGATATTAACATCTCTGATAATCGGCAAATGGACTACATCTGCACCCTGACGAGATGGACACCTGTGCTCAGGAAAGTCCACATCAGAACTTAAGCATGCACTCCAATACTGAGGGACATTTATATAAAACAACTCGTCCAGACCCTTCAAAAATAGCAAAGTCATAAAGTTTAAAAAAAGAAAAATGTTGGCAACAGTTTAGATTTTGGATTCAAGGGGATTAAAAAAGCTTGGGGCTTCCTTGGTAGCTCAGCTGGTAGAGAATCTGCCTGCAGTGTAGGAGACCCTTGTTCGATTCCTAGGTCGGGAAGATCCCTTGGAGGGGGGCATGGCAACCCTCTCCAGTATTCTTGCCTGTTGAGTCGCCATGGACAGAGGAGCCTGGCGGGCTACAGTCCATGGGGTCGCAAAGAGTCGGACAGGACTGGGCGACTAACCACAGCACAAACAGGCACGAGTACCAAACTTGATGTATGATCCAGGACTGGCTTCTGGACCCCATCTGAAAACAGTCTTTTATAAACACTATACTTCCTGACTCTCAAAACGGTGCCAGGGCTTACTGGAGACATATTATTCTTACAAGACCTATGTTGCAATATTTAGAGTTAAGGTGTTGTAAGGGCTGCAATTCTCAAACGGTTTGGCAAAAAACAACAAGAAAAAGTAACTGGGTAGGTGTGGGTGTTTGTCTCTATAAAGAGAGAGAAATAAACCAAATGTGATAAAACGTGAATAACTGGTGATTCAAGGAGAAAGGTGTGCAAGTGTTCACTGTACTGTTTTTGCAACTATTCTAAAGATTTTAAGTTTTCCAAAATTTAAGAAAATTAGTAAGAACTACGAACCACTTCCATTTCCCTTGCTCTGCACTAACCTCTGTATTAGAGTAAATGTTCACCACCACCCAACAANGAGAAAGGTGTGCAAGTGTTCACTGTACTGTTTTTGCAACTATTCTAAAGATTTTAAGTTTTCCAAAATTTAAGAAAATTAGTAAGAACTACGAACCACTTCCATTTCCCTTGCTCTGCACTAACCTCTGTATTAGAGTAAATGTTCACCACCACCCAACAACTGCACATTCACTGCTTTCTTTCTTCACTTTCTCCTCCACTCTAATAACTGTACGCTTCCCTGTGCTGACACACAGCTGACAGTCAGTATGTGTTGAATGACTGATGCTCACAATCATTCTATGAAGCGGATGTTAGTATCCTTTCTCTCACGTGTGTGGTGCTCTCTTCAAAGGCAAAGATACAGATTCACAGAGTTTTCCTTAGCGCAAAGCCTATTCAGAGAATATTCATGCTTGCAGAACTAAATGACCTCTGAATAAATAAATGAATTAGGTGGGAGAGACCACCACGAGGGGACGGTTGAGAGAGTCTTCCTAGATGGAGAGACTGTTTTCAGTGGGAAAGAGCATAGCAACATGCAGTGGTGGCCAAAGGTGCCTTCTGAGACCAGGGAGAGCCCCGCACATCTGAAGGAATTACCTCATCCCTTCAGCCTGGGTATGTGCTTCTTCCTCGCGCTGACAGCTCTGGCCTATGAAACCCTCACAGCCTTCGGGGCCTGTGATGGTACCTGTCCTGGCCCCCTCTGCCTCCAATCCCTCTCAACTACAATCTTTTCTCTTCACTGCTGCCAGATTATTCTAAGTGGATGGGTCTGCTCCTGTCAGGCCCAGAAACAGATCTCTTTTGCCTGCAGGAGAGAATCCCAGCTCCCAAAGGGGACTTTCGGGGTCCCCCATGGGGCCTCAAGATCCCACGGGCACACGGACTCCCCAGTGACACTGATGGTTCCCTACTGCCAAAGTTTACCCTCTACATCCTCCTCCTCTTTCTTTCCTGATCTCCTCCTCCTGGCATCTTTTCCCACATCACGGCATGATACCACCTGTCCTCGGAGGCTAGGTTCAAACACCCTCCCTTCCAGGAAGTTGTTGCTTCACCAGAGATATTTGATTTCACCAAAGATGTGGCTCCCTTCCCTCTGCACACCCGCAGCACTTTATATTTGCCTCTCTTACAACATTTACTTCTGTGCCTTACACTGTAGGTACTTTTGAGTACATGTCGACCTCCCCCACGACCACCCCCACCCAGGCTGTATTCCATAGACGCCCGCCTCCCACAGGCACTCAACACACTCTGAACGCAGAGTGGAGAGGAAAGGCTGATCAGGTGTGTGTGCTAAAGGGCCAGCAGGGGGATTTTCCAAGTGCTAGTTAAGGGGGCTGTTACTATGCTCCAGGGGTTCGGCTATGACTTAACTAGGGGCCTGTGTGGGAAGAGGTTGATGATGTGGGTGAGGAGGTAAAAACATGGAGACAAAGATACCTATCTTATGGGGCTGTCGTGACAATGTAACTGAAGAAGTGTGAAAAGGAGGAACACAGTCCTAGACACTCACACATTCGTCCTTTTCAGTTCAGAAGGGAGGGGAAAGCAGCACCAGCCACACCTCAGAAACTCCGAATCGAGGCCCACTCCTTTCTGCTGCGAGGCGATTCTGAACCACCGCCATGAGCCAGGGCGCGGCAGCGGGCAGGCAGGCGCGGTTGCACTTGGCTTTGGCCGCGGCGCGCCCATCCCAGTGCAGAAGACTTAGCGCGATCCACTGCCGGAGGAGGCCCGCCCCCGATAAGCTCGCGGGCTGCGGAAGCAGTAAAAAGAAGATCCGCTCAAGTTCTGGACGATGGCGTCTCGGGAAGTAGTAACTTAGTCACTGGGGTCGCGCAGAAAAGGCACCCTTTCCAGAAAAACACGAGGTGGAAGACAAGCGGGGTTCGGGGATCGTGGGAGTTAAGGACTCCCAAAGGGAGGAACGAGCGCAGGGGAGGAGAACGAGCCGGAGTCTGGTTTCTTTTTCCCAGACCTCAGAGCCTGAGGAGCAAGTTTCTTTCTGACCATCCTATGGTGATTTGTGGATGACACGACCAGGTCCCGCGCACGTGCCCCCCGCCACCTTCGCCACCCGAACTTGCAGCCGCCTTGGGCCGCGCCGGGGCCCGGGGGCCACAGACACCTCGCGCTACCGGTCCCTGTGGGCTCCCGGAGGAGGCCTCCACTCACCCAATTTGAGGAACAGGCAGACCACTCCAAGGGCCCACCCAGGGGCACTCCCTGCGGCCATGGCGGTCCAGGCAGTTTCTGCTACTGAGTCGCAGCAGCACAACTTGGCCTGCGGGAGAGCCAGCCCCTTAGTGCGCCCCGCCCCGCCTCGCGCGCCCCTCCTCCCCGCGGCGGGCGGGCACCGGATGCAGTCTGGGCGCCGGTCCTTTCCTCTTCTCGCGGACTCGGTTCGCGTCCCAGTCGTTCCTGCCATTGCCGCAGCCACCCGCTTTGCTCTGTGGAGCTCTTTAGCAGAAGCAGCGTGCGTTTTTACAACCGGGTTTACTCTCGTTCCTCCCGCACTTTTCCTGGGCATTTGGGACGCGATGGAGGCGTCCCCGCAGCGGGGGGTATCGGACTGTCGCTCCCCGAAAGCTGCGCCCCACTGGGCGGGAGGTGACAGGAGAACTCCGGTGGGACACGGAGGTTCCGAAGCGCTTTATTCTTCCAGCGCTTTCCAGCAGCTGCTGCTGCTGCTACTGCTGCTAAGTCGCTTCAGTCGTGTTCTTCTCTGTGCGACCCCCACAGACAGCAGCGCAGAAGTTTTGCCTGCCGGTTAAGACGGTGAAGAACTTGCCCACAATGCCGGAGACCCGAGTTCAATCCCTGGGAAAGGAAAATTTCCCTGGAGAAGGGAACGGCAAGCCGCTCCAGTATTCTTGCCTGGAGAACCCCTGGACAGAGGAACCTGGCGGGCTACAGTCCATGAGGTCACAAAGAGTCGGACACTCCCCATTTATGACTCTAAATAAAACAGTCTGTTTGAACTCGGAGAAGGCAATCAAATATTAAAACGAAAGGAAACGGGACATGCTAAACAACCGCTAGAATGTGTAGAGTTCTCTGGTGCAGCCCCAGCCTCCCCACCCCTCTCAAGTGCCTACCTCTCCTCATTCCAGTGCAGTCACCTTTTCCTCAAGACTGACTCCCACCCCAGCACTCCCCTACTCGGAGCTGGGATTTCCAGCCTCGGGTTTCTCCCTTCTCCATTGGCTCTGTTTCACTCTTCCTCGTAACCCTCAGGCTGAGGAGTCAGACCTGTTCACTCCTTCAGTGTTTGGCCTGCCCAAATCTCTGTCCCCCAAGCTGCAGTGGGCGCTTGCAATCTCTATCTTACTGGCTAGTCCTCTCGCCTCAAATCCACCTGCTCCCCAGCTCAGTTACTACGGTATTCCCAGAACCAGCTCCTGGCATGGGCCTCCCTGATAGCTCCTTTTCTTTCAGGTAGAAGCCCCAGAGTGTCCTCTGCTCAGCCACTGGGGCTCAGGGAACTCTTCCTTACCATGTGAGCAGAAAACTCCTCCCATGAACTGGACTCATGAACTGGATCCTCTGGTGTCCTAACAAACACCAACCTGTTTGCCACTTGTGAAAGAGTGGAAATGTGCTTTATTCTTGCTGTGATTGTCATCATCCTCAGGTGGGGACCCCCAAACCACTCCAGATACTTGAACTACACTGTAAGAATCCATAAATTATTTCTTAAATTAGCTATGAAATTGTAAAAGGTGTCTATATCTGTGAAATTTCTGGGACCAACGTACCATACCTAAGCTACCCTGGAAGTGAAGTTGCTCAGTCGTATCCGACTCTTTGTGACTCCATAGGCTGCAGCCTGTCAGGCTCCTCTGTCCATGGGATTTTCCAGACAATAGTACTGGAGTGGATTGCCATTTCCTTCTCCAGGGGATCTTCCCAACTCAGGGCTCGAGCCCGGGGTCTCCTGCATTGTAGACAGACGCTTTACCATCTAAGCTACCAGGGAAGTCCAAGCTACCCTTAGGCATTCCCTANTCCATGGGATTTTCCAGACAATAGTACTGGAGTGGATTGCCATTTCCTTCTCCAGGGGATCTTCCCAACTCAGGGCTCGAGCCCGGGGTCTCCTGCATTGTAGACAGACGCTTTACCATCTAAGCTACCAGGGAAGTCCAAGCTACCCTTAGGCATTCCCTATCATCTGAAGATACTGGGAAGATAAGGCAGGTACAGTGTGTAGCACAGAAAGTGAGGTCAAGTTTCTCCTCTACTCTGGGCTGGCAAGAATTCAGTTTAACTTGGAAAGGTAAGATGGAGTCAGACCTTTAAACTCTAGGGAGCCCCTCAAAACCCCTCAAAGATTTTGAACTGGGAAGTGATATAACAGCAAACATCTGTTGAGTACTTACAATGGGCCAAGCCCTATGTTAAGTGCATTGCCTGCATTAATCTTATTGATGTCCCTGTTTTTACAGATTAGGAAACTGAGGATCAGAGAAGGTAAATGACTTGCCCAAGGACACACAGCAAGGCACAGAACTGGGAGTCCAACCAAGCTTAAGTCCAAAGCGCCACTCTTACCCTTTCGTATAAGATGGGCAACTATGCTACTGTTTGGACTGGGCCAGCAAAACCTGTCAACCCCCTCTGAGCAGGGCCAAGTAAAGGACTGCCAAGTCACCTGGGACCGGGAAGCATCCCCAGGTCATGGTCTCCAGGTACCAGGTAAGGAATGGTTCATTAAGTCTTCCTTGGTTGGCCATGTCTCTGGCCAAATGAATGATGCCAGCTTTCATTAAGAGACATGCTGTGGTTCCAACAAACATTTTCAGATACACCTATATATGCCTGGTAGTGGACTTCATGAATCAAACGTGGCTCAGAAAGGCTGGACCTGCAGTGCATCAGGCAGGTGGCCTACTGAGGACTGGGCACCAGAGGAAGGGCTGGATGTATTTTACATCCTGTAGCCAGTGTGGAGAGGTCCAGTTTTCTCTGCTTGTCACTGTAAAGAAACATGGCCTAGAAGAAGGGAGGAGGGCTTGTTCAGTCTGCCTGTGTGGCATGGATGGGTTGCTGCTCTTCCCAGCATGCCACCCTCTGGTTCTCTGGCTCTAGTTCCTGCCAAACTTGGAACCACACCCAGGAAGCTTAGGAATCCTAGACAGGGCAAAACACTGCCTCTAATCCTGCATACATGAGAATAGTCCTTGCCCCATGTGGAAGTGTATGTTCACTTTATTTAAATAAACACTGGGCAGGTTAGCACCAAGAGGGTGTGTGTGTGTGTGTGTGTCGGGGTAATTTTTATTCCGTAATATTCTGTTTCCCTTTTTCAAATGTTCCCCAGCAGAAAAGACAGCATTAGGAGAAAATTAGGCAAAAATAATACATAAGACTTAACATGGAACCATTCCGGGTACCCAAGAGATAAATAGTCACATTTCAACTCCTGGCCAAGCCAGCAGCTGCAAGAAGTTGATAAGCATGCAGCAAATGGGGCTGGGAAGCAGAGGAAAGCACATATTAAAAGCGTTTGAAAGGCCTGAGTTTTAAAAAGAAGAAAAAGAGGAAAAAAAAAAAAAAGGAAGTACCTCCTTTTGCTTTTTACCTCCATCTAGTTCCTTCTGCACATTCTGTGAGTTTTGAAGAATTACAGTTGGGTTCTAACTAACCACGTGTCACTGCTATAGCTCGTGTCACTGCTATAGCTTTAATCATGCTGTCCTTCTTCCCAATTTGCAGATGTGGTGAACTCCCCTCACCCCCAAACCTCCCAGCATTGGAGTTGTGCCGGAAAGACACGGNGTTTTGAAGAATTACAGTTGGGTTCTAACTAACCACGTGTCACTGCTATAGCTCGTGTCACTGCTATAGCTTTAATCATGCTGTCCTTCTTCCCAATTTGCAGATGTGGTGAACTCCCCTCACCCCCAAACCTCCCAGCATTGGAGTTGTGCCGGAAAGACACGGGTGTGCTGTGTGGCCTCACTGCACAGGAATCCACAGCTCTTGGGTTTTCTTCCATCCTGGAAAAGATGTGCTGAGCATTTTGTCAGGATAATACTAGAGCTGGAGGAAGGTGGTGAGGTCCTGCTGCCAAGACCAAGCAGAAGTTTGTCCCAAGTTCCTGCTCTCTTCTATCAGTTTCCTCTTACCATGTCCTGTCTCCCTACCTCTACTCCACCCACCCCCACCCAAAAGAAAGCTAAATACTGAACTGGCCTATCTGGCCTCTGGGTCTGTGTGTTGAGACGACTCTGGTCTTGACAGTCAGGGGAGATGTCTACTTGTGCATGCTCAGTCATGCTGAACTATTTGCGACCCCATGGGCTATGGTCCATCAGGCTCTTCTGTCCATGGGATTATCCCAGCAAGCATACTGGAGTGGATTGCCATTTGCTACTCCAGGGGATCTTCCCAGCCCAGGGATTGAACCCGCATCTCTTGCATCGCCTGCACTGGCAGGTGGTTCTTTACCACCAATGCCACCTGGGAAGCCCTGTGTGTGTGTGTGTACACACACACACATACGTACATACATACACATACGTTTACTCTGTCAAATATATATATGTGTATATATATACTGGAGAAGGGAATGGCAACCCACTCCAGTGTTCCTGCCTGGAGAATCCCAGGGACAGGGGAGCCTGGCGGGCTGCTGTCTATGGGGTCGCACAGAGTCGGACACGACTGAAGTGACTTAGCAGTATATATATATATATATATATATATAAACATACATTTTTTAGCAGCTGACTGTAAAGTGTCTTGAGGAAGGGTTGCTTTTTATCCTGTATACAAAGGTGCCACTTGGGCTGAGGGTGCGGTGTGATAATAAAGGCCACAATTCACAAACCCTGAGTTTAGCAAGCCAATGTCAGGCGCAGAACTCCAGGCCCCCAGGGCATAGTGCCATAGCTAAGAGTGGCTGATTAAGTGACCAGAAAGGACGACAGTGGACTCAGTCAATGTAAACAGCCATATTTTCAACATAATTTACTACAGGTCTCTGAAGTGTATATAAAACATTTTAGTGCAACAGCTTACAAATAGTTTTCTTTTAAAAAAACAAACAAAAACCAAATCAACAGTTCTCTACATCATGCATGGGTAGTCTGTCTACCCTACTCTTCTTTTCTTCAACAGTAAAACGCAGAGAAACCATTGTTTGAAAAAAACATGAAAACTTGCTACAGAAACCCCCTAGGGAAAGAGGGTGTGGTCATAGCCATGTCCTGGAATGGGCCTAGCACAGTGTTGTTTTTTTATTAATGCAATATTGTAGATGCAGATAAGTCAACGGAGCTGTTGGCCGTTTTCCTCTTTGGGTCTCTCCTGTAGGCAACTTGCAATGAGGTCTCCCAGCCACTGGAGGCCAGCATTACCACTCAGCAGATGCCACATATCCACAGAAATGGCCAAAGAAAGAAGGTCCTTGGGATTTTCATACAAAGCAGAGAAGCTCACCCTTTGAGCTCACCCTTTGATGGTACCCCCTGGCCCAACAGAAAATGCACAAGAATTTTTTTAAAAAGACAATTATTAAAATACTGGCTTCGGTTTCTTTTTTCCTTTCAAATCTCCTGCAAGTGCTTCACTTATTTATATGCAGCACCGGCTTTTCTTTTTTCGATGAACCTATTCAAACTCAAATCTTCATTACATGTCCCAGTTCCAGCCAGCCCTCCAGCATCTTTCCATTCAGACGGATGGAAAGGACATCATCTTCTCATGTTGACTCAGTCTGTAAATGAGGGGCTAGCAATTTCCCACCGAAAGTCCACACCCTGACATGAAGAAATGGGGCCAAAGGCCATCTTATTTCCTCACCACTCCGCCTGTCCTGTACCTCTACAGCGTTGATGCAGCACAAGAAATGGGGATGAGCATGTACGGCATTGGCGGGATTAAGGTGGTGGTGCCTACAGTCGCAGGAGAGGACTGGTATATCTGGGAGGGAGACAACACAGCCTATGTAAGCCCTTCAGAAAACAGCGAGGCAACGGCGTTGCTTTCCCTTGGCTATGACACATCAGAGCACCTGCCAAGCACCCAGGTAAGGATCAGCGTCCACATGGCCTGGAATCCCACAGCCTCCCCTGGCGTCTGTTCAGCCTCAGGATTGGGTTCCACACTCATCTCTTGAGTTAGACTTCGTTCCAGAACTCCTGGACACTTTTTCCAAAGTGGGTTCTCCCTTGGGATTCAAGCTGCAAGTTCATAAGGAAGGGAGATGGCACTTGTGGCCAGCAAAGTATGAGGAAGTAAAGCGAAGTGAATTTGCTCAGACGTGTCCAACTCCTTGTGACCCCATGGACTGTAGCCTACAAGGCTCCTTTGTCCATGGAACTTTCCAGGCAAGAGTATTGGAGTGGGTTGCCATTTCCTTCTCCAGGGGATCTTCCCCACCCAGGGATTGAACCTGGGTCTGCCACATTGCAGGCAGACACTTTACCATTTGAGCCACCAGGGAAGTGGCCAGCAAAGTATGAGGGAAGCCAGGAAAAAAAAAAAAAAAAAAAAAATCTTCGTGGAGCAAGCAAAAGGAAGCACTTGCAACTGAGGATGCTCCGGAGCCCAGGATCTTGCCCAACAAGTGAAAAAAAACAGGTGACATTGGCTTCACCAAGCTTTAAGGGACATCCAAATAAAAAGTCAACAATAAACAACCAAATCACCTAAAGCCACAAATAAGATCTAAGAAAGGGGAAGGGTACAAAGTCCACGCATATGATCATGTTCTGCTGAGACGGGGTAATCCATAAGGATTACAAAGGGCTGTGTCTGGGCTTCCCCTGGGCAGATATTCTTCTGGCAGTGAGATGCAGGTCAAATGGTGAAGAAGAAAGATATCAATATCTTTGAGAAAGATGTAGTCAGAAGGAAGAAGGAAAACGTAGTCTTCATACCTCCAGGGAGGTAGCTATTCCTCCCTGTTCTCCAACGCCAGGCTCTGGAAACCACTGCTGGCTACCGTCCCAATGTTCATGAACCTAAGCTGTCAGCCGGCCCCTGTGCCTTCTGATGGTGTATGTGGTGGCTGCTTGAGCCCCATGTGTTCAGCTCAGTTGCGGGCCCCTTTCCAGGCTCGCTGGCCACTTGCCCTTAAGAGTTTGATAAAGCACCTGGAAACAGAAGCCCACCTGCTAACAGTTATCAGAGACTCCCCTGCAGAACAGACCAAGCCAGCAACCAGCCTTACTTCCTTCTTTCACTAATTGCTGACTTTGATCAATCTGAAAGTCAGTAGCTGAAAGTAACCTTCTGCACACTTTAACTTGCAAAGTGTGTGCTGTTCAGAGTTTCTGACTTGTTCTCCAACCAAGTCTGCTTATTTTTTGGCAAGGACAGGATGAAGCCTATTGCCACCCCCCCTCCCAGACAGATAGGCTGGGCTGGGCACTACCTACTCCTAGTAGGGTTTATACGCAGATTTATCTTGTATAGACACAGTTCTTTGAAGCTAAATTGAATGCTTTCATCTTGACTACAAAGTGGTTCCAACAACTTCAGCTGTGGGAAAAGATAAGATACAAATTGGGCCCATACTACACATAATTTTCAAGTCTCGTTAAGGAAGTAAAAAATGTTGGAGTATATTTTGACCCATGGGTGGGATTTTCAAGTGTGCAAAAATGAAAAAAGCCTTGGAAGAGAGTCCTTTGCACTATAAAGTCTGTCCTTCCTTTTGCCATCAGTTGTATTTCAGAGTAATTCATCCACAACATCATGGAATCCAAAAAGGGTACACCAAAGGGATTGAAAAAGAGTCCCTTACAAAGAATAAGAACCCCTGTAACATCTATATCTGAGAATACTATATAAACCAGCGAGTAGACGTGGCACCGGGAGCTACTCACCACATTACCAAAAAACAAAAACAAGAAACCTAACTGGCAGGATGGCGCCATCTGCTCGAAAATAGCTAACCGACCAAGACTGCCATCTAGCGGCAGTCTGCCTCTGACAGATGGGCGACTCTGAACACTTCCGAAGTCTGACTGTGTTCTGCGAGAGCGCCCCAGAGGTCGGCTGCTGTCCGCTGTCTGGTGGTAGAGCAAGATGCAGCGAGGAGAGTCTCAGCTCCTCCGTGGCTTATGATCACCTGCAGTCCCCTTAGTCTATGGCTCCTGGGTGGATACTGAGCACAGGGGGCTCCAGGCAAGTGGGGGAGTAGTTGAGGTGTGGCTCCTTGATCCACAACAAGGGCACCCCATTCTTCCCCTCGGAGTTCTTGCTGGAGTTCCGGCTCTTGAAGCGCACCAGCAGGATGGTGATGATAAGGATGCCAAAGATGGGGAAAGGGTAGAAGAAGACGAAGTAGAAGAGTGCGTCATTGGAGCAGATGATGGACTGCAGGGTGGAACCTGAAAAGGACAGACAGGGAGACAAGACATGAGGGCCGAGAACCCGGACAGTTGCTCACTCCTGAAGACCCCACCCAGATCCACAGAAGTGACTTGGCAGAACTCCCATACCCACACTATCTTTCCCCTCTTGCCACTTATGGAGGGTGGACTACCCATGTATTTTTTTTTACTTTATTTTACTTTACAATACTGTATTGGTTTTGCCATACATCAGCATGAATCAGCCATGGGTGTAAACGTGTTCACAATCCTGAACCCCTCTCCCACTTCCCTCTCCTACCCATGTATTCTTGTTCTCACACTCGTGTCTCTTTGAATTCATAGTTGGAAGTTCAAACAAAGCCAGGCCTCCATTTCCCACTGTGAGTCAGTATGGCCACTTGGAAAGCCACATAAGAAAGTGTAATTTACTGATTATGTACTCAGCTGTATCTGAGATGGTGAGGACGCCAACTCCACTTCAGCCTGAACCTCCTTGTTGGTTCTATTTTTACATGTCCCTTTGCATTCGGTTCTGCTGTCAATGTCCTCCTTTGGGATAGAACACATTCTCTACCTACCAGCTTCTGAGAGCAGGTTTACCAGAAATGATGGTTATTTGATTAATCTTACCAATTAAAAAGTCATTATGGCCTACTTACACATGTCTGCAGTGTATCTGTGGCTGCACAGAATGCAGTGTTAGTTGTTCCTGGATACAGAAGAGAATGAAACCCCACACCTCTCACCCCACCAAGGACTGCTCTGGACTGGAGCCTGGGCTCTAGGAAACTGCATTTTCTCTGTAAAGTAAGGCTGCTGGATGATCTCTGTGTTCTATCCTACTACAAAGTCGCTCAGTGGTGTCCGATTCTTTGCGACCCCATGGACTGAAGCCTACCAGGCTTCTCAGTCCATGGGATTTTCCAGCCAAGAGTACTGCAGTGGGTTGCCGTTTCCCTCTCCAGGGGATCTTCCCAACCCAGGGATCAAACCCAGGTCTCCTACATAGTAGGCAGACGCTTTACCCACTGAGCCACCAGTTCAGTTCAGCCACAGTGGGCAGATAAAATACAGTCTAAACACTTTCCCTTGTACTTTTGGACAGTGGGTTATTCACCAGATCTTCAGAGGGTCTAAAGTACGATTTAGGGGGTTGGGTGTTTTGTTTTGTTTTTTTTGCTTTCTATTGAATAGCTGTTGCTCATCATTATTAAGAAAATTTAATACACACTTACATAGTATCACATTTCCAAAGTATATGAGACTGGTGATATTAACCACTTTTGACCAATGAAACCTCAATTTCATAAGTTCTATCTAATAAACAGGAAGTTATCAAAGAAAAGAAAAAGCTGATGAAACTCAAAATTATCTCATACAATGTCATGCTGGGAAAAAAGGCTGAAATTTCTAGCCTGTTTTTTAACTTCTACATCATAGGCTAATTCTACTGTAACAAACACCATTTTAGGTCGATCAGTTNACACTTTCCCTTGTACTTTTGGACAGTGGGTTATTCACCAGATCTTCAGAGGGTCTAAAGTACGATTTAGGGGGTTGGGTGTTTTGTTTTGTTTTTTTTGCTTTCTATTGAATAGCTGTTGCTCATCATTATTAAGAAAATTTAATACACACTTACATAGTATCACATTTCCAAAGTATATGAGACTGGTGATATTAACCACTTTTGACCAATGAAACCTCAATTTCATAAGTTCTATCTAATAAACAGGAAGTTATCAAAGAAAAGAAAAAGCTGATGAAACTCAAAATTATCTCATACAATGTCATGCTGGGAAAAAAGGCTGAAATTTCTAGCCTGTTTTTTAACTTCTACATCATAGGCTAATTCTACTGTAACAAACACCATTTTAGGTCGATCAGTTCCATATTTTGACAGAAGATCACTCGAAAGACTTCCTCATTAGAACTAATAATTCAGGTCAGTATGATGAAAACATTGTGTTCTGGACCATTCTGTAGCAACAGCTGCTGGTCAACTGCTGCTAAGCTCTTACCAGATGTTCCGTAACATCACTGCCCTTCTAGGCTGGTCTTCCCAACTAATCATGCAAAATCCACCTAATCCTCCACGTCACCCTCCAAAATAAACATGACCCAGGAGCTTGAGAAAAAGCAAGAAGGCAGTGAGGTACTTAGACTTCATTTTCTTTTCTTCTTCCCCTTCAGTTCAGCTCAGTTCAGTCGCTCAGTCGTGTCCGTCTCTTTGCGACCCCATGAATTGCAGCGCACCAGGCCTCCCTTCCATCACCACCTCCCGGAGTTCACACAGACTCATGCCCATCGAGTCAGTGATGCCACTCAGCCATCTCATCCTCAGTCGTCCCCTTCTCCTCCTGCCCTCAATCTTTCCCAGCATTAGGGTCTATTCAAATAAGTCAGCTCTTCACATCAGGTGGCCAAAGTATTGGACTTTCAGCTTCAGAATCAATCCTTCCAATGAACACCCAGGATTGATCTCCTTTAGGATGGACTGGTTGGATCTCCTTGCAGTCCAAGGGATTCTCAAGAGTCTTCTCCAACACCACAGTTCAAAAGCATCAATTCTTCAGCACTCAGCTTTCATTATAGTTTAACTTTCATGTCATACATGACCACTGGAAAAACCATAGCCTTGACAAGACAGACCTTTGTTGGCAAGTAATGTCTCTGCTTTTGAATATGCCGTCTAGGTTGGTCATAACTTTCCTTCCAAGGAGTAAGCGTCTTTTAATTTCATGGCTGTAATTACCATCTGCAGTGATTTTGGAGCCCAGAAAAATAAAGTCAGCCACTGTTTCCACTGTTTCACCATCTATTTGCCATGACATTGGGGTCCTTTAATGGACCGGAACCTGGTAGTCTGGAGTTGACGATAAGAAAGTGAAAGAGAGCCAGAAGGAGAAGGGGAGAAAGAGAGAGGAAAAAAGAAAGAAAAAAAGACACGAGGACCCAAGCTCTGATGGAGCAAAAGTACTTTAATGATCTTTCTGTGAGCATATATAGGCTGTTGTACAAGAAATTTTTCAACAATGATAAAGATCAGAAAACCAAACATATAGTAACCATTACCAAGGGAATGAGTGATTAATAATGGTCACAAGATCAGGAGACAATCCATATCTCAAGAAAGGGGATCAAGACTAAGCAGTTTTATCATAAAGAGAATGTTTACTGAAGGAGAGTCAAGCCTGTCTTATATAATGACCTCAGTCCTGGGAGCAGCTTGCTGTTCCACTAGTTTCTGACAATAGAAACTGATGGGAACAGAAGATTTATGACAAACAGCACATAGGAATCCTCCTGTTAAATATTCCCTGACAATTTATTAATAATATTTGTAAAAAGGGTTCTGACCATTAGAGTTTGTTTAGTTTTAACAATTTATGCATGAAGGCAATGGTAGACAACAAATATAATTGTTAAGACAATCACCAAAATTACAGTTCCAGACCCGATGTTGTGAGTAATGCTTTGAAACTATCTGCGTGGGTCTAGCCCACGTAGTTGTTCAGCTGAAGTTTTCAAATTAGTGGAAGAGGGCAGATTTTTAGAAAATGTTTCAAAGATTTTTTTTTTTTAATAATTGTACAGTCAGAGAGGCATTATCATATATGTTTTATAAATGAAATTTGATTTGTTCCCAGTTGTAGGCATTATTATTTAATTGAATAGGAGTAACACAAAATTAGGTAGAATTCCAATCACAGTTTAGCATCACCTGTTTTTGTACATCTATTAATTGATCTCCAACCCATTTGATGGCTATTTTTAGTTCCTGTATTTCATCTTGAATATCCTCATCTATCTGAGCCTGAGTGGCCCCATAGTATGGGCATCTTTAGTCCAATTTTGAATAAAATTATGTTTGAATTGGGGTTTGCAAAGCAACACCAGTGATAGCAGCAGTGGTGCAAATAGCTATTAATCCCAAAATGCCACAAATCAGCCATCCAGTGAATCGTTTAGATCACCAGAGCAATTTAGCAAGTAACTGGGAAGCAAGTCCAGCCATGGGATCTCCTTCCCAAGGTCATTGAAGATTTACTGGTAACCACAGACTATGTCAAGATCAAAGAATCAAAAGGGATTCATTTCTTCAGGAAATAGAAGAGTTCAGGGGGCGGTCCTAGATGGGGGAGGAATAGGATGGGGAGACCACTTCCTCCCCCACAAACTCATCAAAAGAACATTTGAACGCAGAGTAAATTCCACAAAACAACTTCTGAATGCCGGCAGAAGACATTGGCACCCAGAAAAGCAGCCCATTGTCTCTGAAAGGAGGTAGGAACAAATATAAAAGATAAAAAGAGAGACAAAAGAGGTAGGGATAGAGATCCATCCCAAGAAGGGAGTCTTAAAAAAGAGAGAAGTTTCCAAACACCAGGAAATACTCTCACTGGCAAGTCTGTAGTGAGCTTTGGAACCTCAGAGGGCAACATAACTGGGAGGAAAAATAAATAATTAAAACCCACAGATTATGGGCCCAATGGTAACTCCCAGCAGAGAAGCAGCACAGACGCCCGCAGACACCCGCATCCGCCACTAGCAAGTGGGGGCTAGGCAGGGAGGCGTGGGCTGCATTGCTTAGAGTAAGGACCGGGCCTGAATGCCCCGAGGGCAATCTGAGGGAACTAACTTGCGATAGCAAACCAGACTTTGGGATAGCTACCACACGAAAACCGAAAACCGGCTCACAGAACAAAGGACTGACTAGAGCTAGCCAGCTGCAGACGGGCCCATCCCCCACCGGAGACAGGCAGGCAAAGGCAGCCAGAGCTGGAAGGGGGCAATCGCGGCCCCAGAGAGGCATTATCTACCAAACTGCAAGCAGGCTTCGTTGCTAACCAAGACTTCTTGGGATTCTGGACGGTCCATATCCGCCTGAGATGGTGCGCCGGTTGTACACCCAAAAAACCAAGCGGCAGGGACAGGGGAAGCGATAAGTCACAGCTACCAGGCTCGCCAAACACCTGGTCACCTGAGCTGCTCGGACCTGGGAAGGGCACAAAACACAGGCCCAACCGAGTCTGCGCCTCTGAGGAGTACCCAAGTATCAACCTGAGTGGCTTAGACCTGGGAAGCGCATACAACCCAGGGCCAGCCTCAGAGAGTTCCCAGCAGAGCAACCTAGAGCCTAAGCAGTGTAGACAGGGAAAGCACACACGCTGTGAGTGGGGGCAAACCCAGTGTGGCCGAGACACTGCAAGCACATGCCAGTGATATTTGTTTGCAGCATCCCTCCCTCCCCACAGCACGACTGAACAAGTGAGCCTAAAAAAGTGTCCACTACCACCCCCTTGTGTCAGGGCAGAAATTAGACATTGAAGAGGCCAGCAAACAGAAGAAGCAAAAACAGAGGGAACTGCCTTGGAAGTGACAGGTGCAATAGATCAAAACCCTGTAGTTAGCAACGACTACATAGGAAGGGGCCTATAGATCTTGAGAAGTATAAGCCAGATCAAGGAACTATTTGAAAGTGAAGTATAGATGGAGAAGTCTTGAGCCGAATGTAAGAATAAGACTGAAAACCAGAGGCAGTAGGCTTAAGTCCAAATCCTGAGAACACCAGAGAATTCCTAACTCCAGGGAACATTAATCAATAGGAGCTCATCAAATGCCTCCATACATACACTGAAACCAAGCACCACCAAAGGGCCAACAAGTTCCAGAGCAAGGCATACCATGCAAATTCTCCAGCAACACAGGAACATAGCCCTGAGCTTCAATATACAGGCTGCCCAAAGTCACTCCAAAGCCAGTGACATCTCATAACTCATTACTGGGCACTTCATTGCACTCCAGAGAGAAGAAATCCAGCTCCACCCACCAGAACACTGACACACACTTCCCTAACCAGGAAACCTTGACAAGCCACCTGTCCAACCTCATCCACAGTGAGGAAACTTCACAATAAAGAAAACTCCACAAACTGCCAGGATATGGAAAGGCCACCCCAGACACAGCAATATAAACAGGATGAAGAGACAGAAGAATACCTAGCAGATAAAGGAACAGGATAATTGCCCACCAAATCAAACAAAAGAGGAAGAGACAGGGAATCTACCTGATAAAGAATTCCAAATAATGATAGTGAAAATGATCCAAAATCTTGAAAACAAAATGGAGTTACAGATAAACAGCCAGGAGACAAGGATTGAGAAGATGCAAGAAAGGTTTAACAAGGACCTAGAAGAAATAAAAANGAAGGCAATGGCACCCCACTCCAGTACTCTTGCCTGGAAAATCCCATGGACGGAGAAGCCTGGTGGGCTTATTAATAAACCCTTTGCATAGTGTTCTTTGTTCTTTCCCTGAAGTTTCAGTAGTATAAACATGGTTCATGGACAAAGAAAGGGCAGTAAATAATCCAAGCAATGTGTGGAAGTTCTTTTTTGGAGGCAGGATGAAAGCCCAAGTTTGTCGATTAATATTAATACATAATTTTATTGGGCCCATGCATAAAGGAAGGATTTCATAGCCTAGAGAAATGTTAATTAGCCTTCCTTCTTCCTCAGGATGAGAGGGCCCCTCCAAGCTCCAAGGAGGAGGCATATGTGTTGAGTCATTAGTGGATACGACTGGTCCTATATCTGTCCATTCTATAACCTACGATAAAAAGGGGGTGGGGATTAGGCCCCCCATAAGCCCAATAAGTGTGATCAATCAAGTCAGCCTGAGCAGGGGAAGCAAAAGCAAGCAAAGCAAACATAGTGAAGAAAAATATTCTCAGGNTCATTAGTGGATACGACTGGTCCTATATCTGTCCATTCTATAACCTACGATAAAAAGGGGGTGGGGATTAGGCCCCCCATAAGCCCAATAAGTGTGATCAATCAAGTCAGCCTGAGCAGGGGAAGCAAAAGCAAGCAAAGCAAACATAGTGAAGAAAAATATTCTCAGGATTCCAAGGCATTCCCTGTTGAGAAATCAGATTTTCAGTTTGATTAGTAAGGGTTTTTATCTGTCCCCAGGTAGGGAGATCATGAGGTCGGTGACGTCGAGGGTGGTTTTATGGAAATTTTTAAAGCTTCCATGGCTTGTATTGGAATTTTTTCTTCCTGGAGTTTTTGTTGTTTTGTCTCTAGGTTGAATGTTGTGGGCCCACTTAGGTTGAATCTTCTGAAGAGGAAGCCATGTGAGTTCGTTGGATCCATCTGGAGAAACAGAAGCATACCCTTTTCCTTGTAAGATTAGTTTCTTAGATTTCCATTGATTAATCTGTCTTGATACCAAATGGGCAAAGGAAGGGAGGTGTCATTCAATGTCTCGAAATGTTTTTCTGCCTTTGTCAAAATATCTCCTTGCAGTAAGTTTAAAAAATTTAAAATAAATAAAGCTATATTAACAACAGTTATAGAAAGAAAGGAAAGCAATAATGATGAAAACATTTCTAGGAAATATTTTAGTCCAAAAAAA
Organism: Neotragus moschatus; assembly: GCA_006410615.1. Lineage (NCBI taxonomy): Eukaryota > Metazoa > Chordata > Mammalia > Artiodactyla > Bovidae > Neotragus > Neotragus moschatus. The sequence continues at coordinate 426,232 of SJYA01000470.1, forward strand.
ATCATCTAGAGATCTGTTTGGGGACTGGTATTTGGTTGCGGTTTTGAATTAATGGGTTGATTTATTCCTCATTCAGTACATACATTTAAGTGGTTTGTGTTATTTGGGGGAAAGGACGAGGAGCAAACAGTCAAACATTTTTTCCTAAGTGAAATTACTGAAAAGCTGACGCAGAACAAGTTGACAAATGAAACGTTGCTCACATCCAAATACCTGACCTTGTCCCTGGAAAAAGAAATGCAGCCTGGCGGTTGTTGAATCTCTCTGTTCAGTGTGTTAAAGAAGATGACTGTACTTTCAAGACAGACTTGAAAAGAAGGTGAATATTTTGTATTTTTGATATTCTTAGGAACAAATAACTTATTTGGCAAATGGTGTCTTTTTTATGTTGTTTTTGTTTTGCATTGTGAAGTAGGCAGTGAAGTTGATGTTATTTTAAGAATCTTACAGACTGGAAACAGAAATAAAGCTATAGTAATAATAGTTATAGGCTTAAAGAATATATTGCATTAGAATCTGGTAAAGTCTGTTCTGGATAAGGAAGATAAAAGTGTTCCTGTGTATTTCTTATTTAATTTTTTACTTGCAGTTACAGTATGTAATGTGTTTAATTATGTCTTGTATTTGTGGATTATAAGGAATGTCTGTAATCTGTTTAACAGAGAATGAATGTACAAATTGTTTGAATTTGCTTAGAAATATAGGCAGGCCATTGTCTGTTTTTATAGAATTAGGTGTTCTCATTATTGCAAAGAAAGTTAATAGGTGGGTTATAATATGTTTTATAGTTTCACCTCGGAGAGGTGTGGCCCATATAAAAGAAGAATTTGCATCAATCGAGACATGTAAGAAGGAAGAGGAGAAAAGTTCAGGGCAAGGAGTTACATCCATTTGCCATAAAATTTCCTTTCATTTGTCTTAAACCTTATTTATATTTTTGTATTCATTTTACTTGCCATGTCTTATATCTTTTTATTAAAAGCATATATCTTACTTTTCTTTAGCAACTATGAAGTGTCTTGTATGTTAGCATTTTATAGATTAATGAATATATTTATATTACATAATATATATATTTTTATTTATATTAATAGTCTAAAATCTCTTTAGTTTTTTAGTAAGAAAAAATTTTTTGTAAGAGGAAGTTAGCATTCAGTAATTCATGTTTTAAAATCTTACTTCATTTGGAAATGACCTAGCTATTTAATAAACTTTTATTATTTAGTTTAGTATAACTCCAAAAACTTAAGTTACCCCAATCCTAAGAGATTATTTTAGATGATTATAATAATAGATTATTCTATTAAAAATATAATTATTTTTAATAGTTTATCTAAAAGTTTTCATCCCATTTATATATTTATATAAAGAATTACCTTTTTGTTGACAAATTTAGTTTACCTTAAACCTAGGCACAATAAAAGTATTATATAATGTTGATGACTTAAGACATGTCTTGATTAGCAAATAATTTATATTTAAATTATATTTATATTTAAATAAACATTATATTTAATTGAATATTTTTCAGTTCATGTGGACTTGAATTTAAATAGAGCTTATTAATTTCATATTATCTAAAAATAAAGACATATATTGAGATATAGATAATTTTAGATAGGCATACTTTTCTGCTTGAAATTTAAAATATCTGTTTTTTTTTCTTTTTTTGAGTTCCATCAATTTGTTTATGGCTGGAATCCTAGATAGAGTGGACTCTGTATCCCAAGGACATGATAAGAGTTAACTTTAGGGTTTTTCTTAGGCCTGTTTTTGTTTCCCAGGCAGAATTGGAGTTCCAAAAAAGTACTTGAACAATTTAACCTTTTCCTAACTGCACATGTAAAAAGAATCGGTTTTGCAATTTCAAAAAAGATTTTATTTTAATCAGTTTTCTCTGGAGTCTAAAGCAATCTTGTAAATAATGTGCCAATTTTGAGGAATAGTAGTAGCTGATGGGATCTCCGGTTGTAATGTATCCATAGGTTTCATAGATGCATTAACCTTTTCTAAGGTCTNTGTAAAAAGAATCGGTTTTGCAATTTCAAAAAAGATTTTATTTTAATCAGTTTTCTCTGGAGTCTAAAGCAATCTTGTAAATAATGTGCCAATTTTGAGGAATAGTAGTAGCTGATGGGATCTCCGGTTGTAATGTATCCATAGGTTTCATAGATGCATTAACCTTTTCTAAGGTCTGTTAAGAGATGCCATTTGTTAGATTTCTTTTTTATAACAAAAATAGAGTTCCAAGGAGAGCAAGATTCCTCAATATGTTTTAATTCTAACTGTGTGTCTATAAGTTCTTAGTAGCCTGTAATTTTTCTTTCATAAGGGGCCATTGCTCTGCCCAAATAGGCTCGTCATTCTTCCAAGTTATTTTAATAATTGCTTTGTTAAATGAGCAGTGGCCCTTAGGCAAAATGTGGAATGTATATGTGAGTTTGCCATAGCGTAAGTCCCTTCCTATTAGATTAAGGGGTGCATCTATCACATAAGGTCTTAATGTTGCAGGCTGGCCTTTTGATCCTTCATATGGGTAGATTTGAACATTTTGATAAATTTCTTGTACTTTGGTTTGAGAAATTCCTGCAATTTGGCAAGAGATTTTTTGTATAGGCCAGGATTTGGGCCATAAGTGTTTGGAAATAATAGTAATATCAGATCCAGTGTCAAGGAGACCAGAAAATCTTTTACTGTTAATTTTGATATTTATTTTTAGTTGGGCATATTGAGATACCAATGATGTCCATAAGGATTGTTTTTGATCTGTACTGCTGAATCTGCCTGTCCGTGTATTATTAGAGGAGTTAACAGAAGTGTAAGGCAAAAGAAGTAATTGAACAATTTTGTCCCCCTTTTTGAATTGCCATAGAATCTGAGATGACATCACAATTTGAATCTCTCCTTTATAATTTGAATCAATTATTCCTGGGTAAACAGTAATTCCTTTAGAAGTCAAACTAGATCGGCCAAAAGACCGAAGGTTTGTGGAAGCAGAGGTCCAAAAAGTCCGTAAGTACTCTTGAAGGGACTGCTTGAGGGTAAAGGAAAAAATCATTTAGGGCTGGTATATTGATGGCAGCATTGCCAGATGTTGAGGGTTTGAGGGAAAAGATAGAATTTGCCTCTTGTTTTTGTTGTAGGGGACCTGGGAGGGAGGGGGGTCCCTGTTTGGAGTTTCCTGGAATAGGTTTTCCTTCAATATCAAATTTAGATTTACAATCTTTGGCCCAATGCATTCCTCTATGGCAGAGAGGGCAACTTTTTGGAGGTTTTTTATTAGCCTTCTTAGGGCAGTCCCTTTTTAAATGGTTTCTATCTCCACATGTAAAGCATCCTTCATTTCCCTTTTTAAAGATAGTAGCCATTGTCTTAGCTAGCATTTGCATCTTTTAAGTTTCTGATCATAGATTGTGACAAGCCTTCAAATAATCAATATTAGTCCCAGTCTCACAAATTGGAGCTATAGCTCTTTAACATTCCTGATTTGCATTCTCATAAGCAAGTAATTTCTCTAGCTGTTTCTTGGTTTCTTCTCCGATTACAGTATGGGAAACAGCAGTTTCTAATCTAGCTAAAAAATTAGCATAACTTTCGTTAGGTTCTAACAAAGGAGAGACTTTTGGAGTTGCGCCTGTTGGCAGAGGAGGAGCATTTGAAGCAGCCAGGGCAGGGCTAATAAGAAAATTTTGAAATATTTTACATTGTTCTAATTGGGCCTTTTGTAAAGTTTTATCATCTACTTGATATTCATCCAATAAGTGTTCAGTCTGTTGTTGAATATCGTGAGGGCTAGAATTACCTTGAAGTGGCAGAATTACAGCTTTCATGAGAGCCCATAGGGGCCAGAAATCAATTGGAATATTTTTTCCCTGCCTGGTGGCTCGTTCAACATTTTCTTTGACCTGGTGCCAAATTTCTAAATCAAAACTGCGTTTATCAGGGAACCAAGGATTACATTTAACCACTGTTTGAAAGCAAGAAGCCTCTATTCATTGACGCAAAACTAAAAATCCCTGAACTTTAAACAAACGGTGAAGTAAAGTAGAGAAATAATGGGCTTTCCAGCCATTTGACCCGTGTCTTAGTACCTACTGACCTCAATAGGCCCTGACCTCAATAAGCCTGGAGTCACTCCGTCCGAAAGGCCATGTATACCAGTGTCCGTGTTCTGGGTGCTACTTGTTGGGGTCCTTTAATGGACCAGAACCTGGTGGTCCGGAGTCGACAATAAGAAAGTGAAAGAGAGAGAGCTGGAGGGAGGGGGAGAGAGAGAGGAAGAAAGAAAAACAGACACGGGGACCCAAGCTCTGATGGAGCAAAGGTGCTTTAATGAGCTTTCTGTGAGTATATATAGGCTGTTGTACAAGAAATTTCTTTCGACAATGATAAAGATCAGAAAACCAAATGTATAGCAACTGTTACCAAGGGAACGAGGGATTAATAATGGTCACAAGGTCAGGAGACAATCCATATCTCAAGAAAGGGGATTGAGGCTAAGCACTTTTGCCGTAAAGAGAATGTTTACTGAAGGAGATTCAAGCCTGTCTCACATAATGACCTCAGTCCTGGGAGCAGCTTGCTGTTCCACTAGTTTCTGACAACAGAAACTGATAGGGAACAGAGGATTTATGAGAAACAGCACATAGTAATCCTCTTGTTAAATATTCCCTGACACCATGAAGTGATGGGACCAGATGCCACAATCTTCATTTTCTGAATGTTGAGCTTTAAGCCAACTTTTTCACTCTCCTCTTTCACTTTCATCAATAGGCTGTTTAGTTCCTCTTCACTTTCTGCCATANATCAGTCCTTCCAATGAATATTCAGGGTTGACTTCCTTTAGGACTGACTGGTTTGATCTCCTTGCTGTCAAAGGGGCTCTCAATTTGAGTCTTCTCCAGCACCACAGTTCAAAACCATCAATTCTTTGGCGCTCAGCCTTCTTTATAGTCCAACTCTCTCATCCGTACATGACTATTGGAAAAACCATAGTTTTGACTATATGGACTTTTGTCAGCAAAGTGACGTCTTTGCTTTTTAACACACTGTCTAGGCTGTCAGCTTTTCTTCCAAGGAGCAAGCATCTTTTAACTTCGTGGCGGCAGACACTGTCCACAGTGCTTTTGGAGCCCAAGAAGATAAAATCTGTCACTGTTTCCCCCTTTTCCCCATCTATTTACCATGAAGTGATGGGGCCAGCAGAGACACTACTTTGCCAACTAAGGTCCATCTAGCTAAGGCTATGGTTTTTCCTGTGGTCATGTATGGATGTGAAAGTTGGACTGTGAAGAGGGCTGAGTGCTGAAGAATTGATGCTTTTGAACTGGGGTGATGGAGAAGACTCTTGAGAGTCCCTTGGACTGGAAGGAGATCCAACCAGTCCATTCTGAAGGAGATTGGCCCTGGGATTTCTTTGGAAGGAATGATGCTGAAGCTGAAACTCCAGTACTTTGGCTACCTCACGCGAAGAGTTGACTCACTGGAAAAGACTCTGATGCTGGGAGGGATTGGGGGCAGGAGGAGAAGGGGACGACAGAGGATGAGATGGCTGGATGGCATCACTGACTTGATGGACATGAGTCTGAGTGATCTCCTGGAGTTGGTGATGGACAGGGAGGCCTGGCGTGCTGCAATTCATGGAGTCACAGAGTTGGACACGACTGAGTGACTGAACTGAACTGAACTGAACTGATGGGGCTAGATACCATGATCTTAGTTTTTTGAATGTTGAGTTTTAAGCCAACTTTTTCATTCTCCTCTTTCACCCTCATCAAATATATACATGTATAATGAAATCTAACTAAAATTTAATCTAGTGGAGCATCAAGTTTATTATAAAGATGAGAGGGTATATGATCACTTTAATTCCTATCGCCATTTTTTTTTTTCCACAAGGGCAATCAAGAGTCAGTTACTTAAACTGGTGTGTCAAATCCTAAATGCCTGTAACAGGAAAGAAAACGGCTTAGCAGTCCTTCATCAAGCTCTGATTTTTCTTCCAGACAGCTAGAATCAACAGTGACACCCTCCCCAGAAAACTTAAAAAACTTACTTGTGTCTAGAACGCGGATGCCAATGGGGGCCGACTCCTCCTCAGTCAGCCGATACCATTCCTTTTGAGGGCTGGGCAGCCACTCCTCCACGCGGCAGGAGTAATTACCCGTGTCCTGGGGGCTGGCCTGCAGCACGGTGAGCCGGTAGAGGAGCGGGGAGAGCATCTGAAAGCGAAGCCTACCCTCCCAGGGGCTGCCCTCTGGGCCAAAGACGGCGTCTGCACCCACGCTCAGCAGGGCTGTCCGCTCTGTGGGGTCCTCTTCCTCCTCTTCATCCACCTCCACTTCCTCTTCCTCCTCCTCCTCCCCATCTTCTGGGCCAGGGCTACCCCTTTTTCCTCCAGCTTTAGTCCTCAGCGAGTACCAGGCCACGGCGAAGCGGGAGTCCTGGCTGGAGCGAGACACGATGCTACAGTCCAGCTGGAAAGCTGCCTTCTCAAACACTGTGGCATTGGGGACCACTGTGTCCACCTGCAGGGCAGCATCTGGGGGAGACGAGGCTGTTTTAGTTTCTGCTCAAAACAATTAAATGTCCATCATGAAATATGTTTTCGGAATACAGTAACATACAAGAGAGTTCCATGCATCTATTGAAAGGAATGAGGGGGCATCGTGTACAGAGAGGAGGAAGGAAATTCAAGAAAAATTGTTAGAGTATGGCACACTGTGTACTCCGCATATCACTCTGCAGAAGAAAATGTGCATGTGTGCTCAGATGCTCAGTTATGTCTGACTCTTTGTGACCCCACGGACTGTAGCCTGCCAGGCTCCTCTGTCCACGGGATTTCCCAAGCAAGAACACTGCAGTGAGTTGCCGTTTCCTACTCCAGGGGGATCTTCCTGACCCAGGGATGATACTCGCATTCTCTTGAATCTCCTGCACTGGCAGGTAGGTTTCTTTACCACCAGCACCACCTGGGAAGCCCCATGGAAGAGAATAGAAAATACATTTTATTCTATTTGCTTGGAATATCTGTGGAAGAATTTACAAGGAGCTAGTAACATGGCTGCTTACAGGAATCCAGAGGGAGAGAGGCACATTTTTCACTGTGACCCCTTGTAGTGGTTGAACAGATTTCTGCCCAAAGTCACGTCCACCTGGACTCTCTGAATTTCCTTAACTGGAAATAGGATCTTTGCAGATATACTTAGTTAAGATGTGCTCATAACTGATTTGGGGCAGGCCTACATATCAGGAGAGAAGAGGGCACACAGAGACACATGGAGAAGGACAAAGAAATGCAGAGACAGACTGGAATGATGTAGCCACAGCCAGGGAACACGGGGCCATGAGAAGCCGAAAGAGACAAGGAAAGACTCTTCCCTGGGAACTTCAGGGGAGCAGGGCCCTGATAACACCTTGATTTCACCCTTCCAGCCTCCACAACTATGAGAGAACAGATTTCTGTTATTTGAAGCTACAAAGTTTGTGCTAATCTGTTATGATGGCCCTTGGAAATGAATTCACCCCCTTAGTAGCTTTTGAATTTAAACTGTGTGCGTGTCGGTTGTTGGCAACAACACAGAAAACCCAAGGAAGTAAACATTCTCCAAAGACTGAAGCCAAACACAGACAATAAACCTGAAAGGGTGCCTTACTCCGAGTATGGAATCCCCAGGAGGATAACATGGACAGTGTCCTCTCAATGGACATAGGAGATGCAGTCCGATCACTAAGAGATAACTGAACAACTAAGTCGTATCCCACAGACGCTACCAGACGGCTCTATCTGTTTCTTTTGCAAGTTTGGGCTCTCTAGAGTAGATTCTAAATAAATTCACTCCCTACCTCCTCCCTTTGGCTGTTTATGAAATGCTCACGCAAGATGCCAATGTAGCATCAACAAAAATAGACCGAATCGGATTCTACTTGGATGATGACCAAATAGGAACCCTTCCCAAGTACTGTCCTGGGCTTTCAATGAATTGGCTGAATTGGCTTGCAGGTGAACACAAAGCTGGTTACCGCCACTAACTTGGGGCTCTGCTAAGCCCCTCCACATTCCCCTCTGCACATTTGGAATCTCGTGTGCACCACTGGACACAAAGCTTAGGAATCATCTATAGGTGATGGGCATGGTGCATCAACCCACCTATCACCAGGGACGCACTGGGGGGCAAGGTTAGGGGGGCGGTGATGGTGGTGGCAGGAGATGCTGGAGGGGCCAGAGGGCAGAAAGTGGCAGGACAGGAAATCGGTTTGCAGGCAACCCAAACTGTCTCACTCATCAGCTTACCCCTCCAGGGAGCACAGCTGATGTGCCAACAGAGAAAGGCTGCGCTGGCCCGAGTGAGGCACTGGACCCATCATGGCAAGGTGGTCAGGGGCTGAACATTCAGTTCCCCAGAAGGGCCTCTTCCATCTAGTCTCCCTTTCTGTCTTCTAGTCTAAGGCTCACAATTTTTTGGAGCCCCTTCAAGGGGCTTCCCTGGTAGCTCAGAAGGTAAAGAATCTACCTGCAATGCAGGAGACCCAGGTTTGATCCCTGGGTCTGGAAGATCCCCTGGAGAAGAGAATGGCTACCCGCTCTAGTATTTAGCCTGGAGAATCCATGGACAGAGGAGCCTGGAGGGGACTAACACTCAAATGCCTTGTTTACATTAATCACTCAACACAAGTTTTTTGAATAAAATTAATTTTTACCTTCCCACAAGCCCAGTCCCCTTAACATGCATGCCTCTCTACCAATTTGGTTTTCTGCATCTGTCCCCTTCTAGAAGAGGCAAAGCCATCTCCCTGGTCAGCCTTTAACACTCTTTCCTTACTTTCCCATGTTTAAGCTACAAGAAAAAAGTTTGTCCCTGCTTCACCTAGAGGTCATGCTGATACCTCCAAGCTGTGACCTAGACCAGTGACTCTGATGTGTGGTCCCCCTCTGGGGGAGGAATGTAGTTTCCCCTCTCTCCTGGTAAACCAAACACAACTACTAATCTATTCAGCAATAGTCCCATCCTGAAGAAGCACAAGCTGGAATCAAGCTTGCCAGGAGAAATATCAATAACCTCAGATATGCAGATGATACCACCCTTATGGCAGAAAGTGAAGAGGAACTAAAGAGCCTCTTGATGAAAGTGAAAGAGGAGAGTGAAAAAGTTGGCTTAAAACTCA
>SJYA01000470.1:435411-450157 GCA_006410615.1 Neotragus moschatus
CCATTGTGTCAATGATGCTATCCAACCATCTCATCCTTTGTCGTCCCCTTCTCCCCCTGCCCTCAATCTTTCCCAGCATCAAGGTCTTTTCCAATGAGGGATTAGGGTACCATTTTAGTTAAAATGAGCTAGGAATGCCTCTCTGAGGAAGAATGAGATAGATGGACATCTATGGTTAACATGTTCTAGGGCGAGAGAATAATAAGCACAAAGGCCCTAGGGTGTCAGGGAAAGTAACCATTCATTCCTTATTCAACCAATATTTACTAAGGGTGTCATACCAGTGGCTGGAGACCCAAAGGCACAGTACCTGTCCTCTAAGCGGTTACAGTGTAGTGGAGAAGAAATGAAAACACTTATTATACGATGCATTTTCTGTGGAACCCCTGGTGACATAGGAGAAACCAGGAAAGGCTTCCTGGAAGAGGTGCTGAGTGAAGTCTTAGAAACGGGGCGAAGACAGGGGAGAAGCATCAGGGGAGGTGCGCTCCAGGAGAGAACAGCATAAGCAAAGGCATGGGGGGCAACACAGCATCCCACAGCCCACTGGGAAGCACCGGCAGTGGTAACAGTGAACTATAGGGCATATAGGAATGAGGGATGGAGAGGAGCTTAAGGCCACATTATGTGAAAAGCGCAAAGAACCAGAACTTTTCAACAAGAAGAAGGGGCTCCCTTCACATACTTGAAAGGGTATGACTTAGACTAATCTTGGGTTCTGGGACAGACCTAATACCTGAGAGGGAAATTACAGGGAAGGGGACTTTCTAAGGACCAGAGCCACCCAAAAGTGGAACCAAGTGGGGTGGAGGCAGTCAGCGTTCCCTCTCTGGAAGTGCGCCAGCAGAGGTCAGACATGGCTACCAGGGAGCAGAGTATACAGGATAAAGGCTGCACTTACAGGATCTGAGAGGGGCCAAGGGGTGATTTGGTTCAGACAGAAAGGGCTCACTCCTGGGCTGGGATTGGGTGAAAAGGAAGAAGGGGGAAGCAGATGAAGGAAACCAGAAAATGCCTTCCAGGCAGGAATCCTGGGTGTGGAGCTGGCACCAGCCCGAGATCCGGGAGCACCAGGGACCCTGCCTTGCTCCACCTTGTGACCCTCATCTGTCCCTTGGGCTTTTCCCTGGTGAAGATGCTGTCTACAATAGCAGAGTCAAGAATGCGTCTCTGAGTTCGCCATCAGTACCAGGACCCATGAGGTAAAGTGGACAGGCCCACCGTGCACTAGGGTGACACTCTGAGCCACCCTTGATCCAGCACGAGCCTGCAGGGCCTGCCACCCCCAGGCAGTCTCTCTGCGCCCAGCCCACTGCCCAGGCTGCACCCCTGCTCCTACCTGGCCGCTTCACAGTGACCTCCGTGCGTCCGGAAACCTCCTCTGCCAGCTTGTACCAGGCATAGTTGGGGCTTAGCAGCCACTCTTCCACATGGCAGTAGTAGCTGCCGCTGTCACTGACCTCGGCTCTCTGGACAGTGAGGCTGAACAGACCCCCGGACGCGTGCCTCTCAAACTGCAGCCTGGCTCTCAGGCCCTCCTCCTCGGCATAGGTGCCGTACTCAAAGGCGGAGTTGTGCGTGGTTTTGAGGATGAGCTTGCCGTCGGCGTCCGAGGGCTTGTGAACATACCAGAGCACCGCGAAGTGGGAGTTCTGGCTGGTCTGGGACTTGACTGAGCAGTTCAGCTGGATGGGCCTGTTTTCCACCAGGGTGAGGGCTCGCTTTGATTTGCTCACCTGCAAATTTGTCACTGCAAAGCAAAAGGGGGCGCTTTAGCAGAATCACCACATACTCCTGGAAATGCGGCCTGTCCCAGGTCCTGCCTCCAGGTTCCCTGTCTAGCACAGTTCCCAGAGGACTCAACACTCATGGGCTTCCCTCAAAGCATGGTTTGGCATGAGCAAAGCAGCACAGACCCCACCTCATCCCAAACAGCCTCTCCTGCCTCTGCCTTGCCTCACCCCCAGCTCAGGTCCTCACTGTCTCTCCTGGCTGCTAAGCCCATCACAGAGCCTCCAGGGAGATTCGGCAAAACACACACCTGCCCATAGCATTTTCCTGCTGAAGCAGTTTCACAGCTTCCAACTGCTCATATTTTTAGAGTATGCCCGCTCCATGTCCCTCATGAGGCTAAAGGTAGGGGTGCTCTGAAGAATAAGAAGGTCCTACCTGGAGATGTTCTCGTCACTGCACCCTCAGATTTGGGCTTCAGAGAGCACTCACTCACTCAATGTTTTCTGGGATATGTGAATGAATGAGTGGGTGAGTGGGTGAATGAATGAGAGTGAGCTGGAGAAATACAGTAGCAGTTGGTGGGAGGGTGCTGGGGTGCTCTTCCTGGGGGAGGGGGAAGGAGAAGGTAGACAAGAAAATGATGAACAATGGGACAGAACAGAGCTAACTCCAGCCTCCCCTTCCCCTCTCTCCTGATCTACCCTACCTAATTAATTACCGTGCTCTCCTTTAAAGTGGCAAGAAGCCACGGTCTAATGAAATATATCTTATGAAGGTAATTGGAGATCTCACCCACTTCATCATTATTATACTTGGCTCTGCTTCCCCTACTCACCATCCTCCCCTTACTGAAAAAGAGGGGGAAAAAAAAATCACAATTCCCTTCGGAAGGGCTTTGTTTCCCTTAGGAAGCTAAAAGTAAAAGCATCATTTTACCCTCACCCTTCTCTTTATACTTTGTGTGCTGAGGACCAAATCAGCTAAGAAAGAAACTCAGGACAAGGCACAGACCCTGATAGGGAGAGCAAGCTGGGCTTCCTCCAATGAGTCTGCCCAGAGGGAAGGCCAGGGCAGATTGGCCTGGGCCTGTCTCCAGCATCCCTGCCGATCAGTCTCTTGATCCAGACACAGGACTGAGGCCACTGGTCATGCCTGGGTCTCTGTCAGCTCCAGCCGGCTGGCTCTCTTAGAGCTGAGAGTGGAAAGGCAGGATCGAGGTCCAAGTCCCATGCCCCAAGGCAACTGAAACTTTCGAAAGCTCCAGACTGTCACCTGGACACCCAGCTAAGCCACAGACAAAGGTTCTGAGTGACTGAAAGGATTCAGCAAGCTAAGTACAGCAGAGTCCGATACACAATACCATGACTACGAAAGCAACTCTCAGGCTGTGTCGTCTGGTGCTAAATCAGATGACACTCTTCACGAAGCCGAATTCACATACCTACAGACCTTCCCAAGGCATCAACACCCATGGTTGAAATAACCTGGGAGAAATCCCCTGGGCCATGACCCCACCCTTCTGGTTTCATCTTTTTTTGGGCAACAAGCCCAGTCTCCTGCCTTCTTCCTTCTTCAAACGCACAAAGTCCTCCACGGTCCTGGAATCCAGGGCAGGCTTCACCAACAAGCACCCAAGCTCTGGAAACTAGATTCACGTTAGCCTACCAACCGACTTTTCTGATCCGATGCCTCTAATATTGGAAACAACCAGCTCCCTTTCCATTCCTTTCCAACCCAATTCACTGCATGCAAATGATATCTATATCAGAGCAAATGACACCACCTGAATTGTCTGGTGCTTGGCCAAAATAACTGGGTTGTTCAGTGTAGAACAGAGAGAGATTTAAAATGTATTATTAATTGGGGCCAGATTATTTCTGCAACTGTTACTAAGGAAACCTCCATTGCTATAGTAACTGCATATGTTAAACTGTATTCCTATGACTAAACTTCAACTAGTCACATGGTCTGAAACGAGAATCCAAGGAAGAGAAATGTTTCAAAGCTTTTCATTTTCTTTTTCCCCTCTTTTCCACGGCAAAATATTGTGAAGTGTCGAAACGCTTGAAAGAGAGGCATTTTTGAAATCTGGTGCATGTCTGACAGGTGGGCAAGGGGTCAGCTCTGCGCCTACGTTCTGAATTTCCTCTCGCGTCTCAAGGACAGGAAGGACCTTTCCTGAAGCCCAGGGGAGATGGCAGCCTGCACCAGTAATTAGGAAACACTCTCACATCCTACCCGGCACTGCCCTGGGCGATGTGCGGCCAGCCGGCACCACCTTCCTCCATAGAGTGGGGAGAGCCCAGCCCCCTTAAGAACAGGAGGCATTTTCATCAGCAAGACGAGAAACATCACAGCATTCACCTCCGAGGAATGTTGTGCAGATTAAAAAGCAATATTCTATAGAAAGAAGTGAGCACAGAGCCTGGTATACAATAAACATGCAGGATGTTTTCACCATTCCCCTTTCTTTTTGGTGTCTGGGCTCAATCCCACATTCAAAGCTCCCTACTAAGTCAAGAACTGCCGATCGTAAGTTGCACACTTCCTATGGAAAGTACTGTCTGTGGACTGGCAGCGTCCGTGTCGCCTGGGAGCTTGTTAGAAATGCAGATGCACAGGGCCCACCTCGGGCCTCCAGAGCCAGACCCTGCCTTTTTCTAAACAAGACCCCCAGGTGGTCCCAATGCGCCTGAAAACCTGAGAAACCTTTCAGCTGTGTGAGTGAGTGGAATGGAATTAGGCGATAAGCACAAAGGTGAAAGAAAAGTCGCCGAGGACTTGGTTAACCCCCAACCATGAGTCAGCAGGAGGAAAAGGTAGGAAGATGGTGAGAGGCTGCAGGCCAGATCCTTCCCACACCCCCCATGTCTGCACAGATACCAGGCACTTCCCAGCTCCCAGAGCTGGACTGTACGCTGTTGGAGAGAAAGGCTCTTTCTGTACCTGGAGAGTCTCCATCTGAGGTCTCCGATCACCTATGGGCCTGCAGCATCAACATCACGTGGGGTGAAGACACTGACTTACAAACACTGTGCCCGGGGCCCCGTGACCTGCGGTTTCAGGAGCCCTCCAGGTGATTCTGATGCACCACGTTTGAGAAATCGCTGGTGTGGCACCGAGGTGGCTGCAGGTAACTCTTTAGATGGCAGTTTCTGCGCAGCGGTGTGAGCAGTAGCCAGAGGGCAGCAAACAGGCAATGAGGAGCAGGAGAGAGGGATGGCTCTGTCTTTGTTAGAGATCTGTGACAGTCATCAGCCACGTTAGGACTACAGGGGGCACTAGCTGGACAGCAGAGGTTTTTCAAATTGAGGGACGTAAGTTAGCCAGGAGACTGGGAGAGAATGAAGGGCTGCAGGAGAGAGAGAGAGAGTGTGTGTGTGTGTGTGTGTGTGGTATGTGTGTGTGTGTGTGGTGTGTGTTGTGTGTGTGGGCATGCATGTACAAATCCAGTCCATCTTCAAAGAAGGAGGGGGACTTCCCTGGCAGGGCAGTAGATAAGAATCTACCTGCCAATACAGGGGACACAGGTTCAATCCCTCGTCTGGGAAGATCCTACATGCCTCGGAGTAACTAGGCCCCCTGTGCCACAATTACGGAGCCAGAAGCCTGCAACTACCGAGACCCATGCACCTAGAGCCTGTGCTCTGCAACAAAAGCCACCAGAATGAGAAGCCTGCCCACCAAACTTGAGAAAGCCCTCACAAAGCAATGGACCCAGCTCAGAGAAAAATAAGTAAATTAAAACAGAAAACTAAGGCTAGAGACTTCTGCAACCAACTTCCCCCAACCCCCCAAAACAGAAAGGAGGGGGCAAAGGCACCTGCCAATCAGCAGTTACCACACCTTAGAGTCCCTACAGCCTTAACACCACCTTGGCCCCCCTCCCTTTCCTCCCCATGCTCATAGCCTGGTTGAGCCCCTAACTGTCTCCTTCTCAGACCTTATACTCCAGCCTCAGTCTCACCAAGGAGAGCCTCCTAGGCTGCAGACAGGACCTCGCTGCTCCCAGTTTAGGGCCTGCTTGTGGCTCCCCACATAGCAGTTCTCAACAGGACAGCAATGCTCTCAGGGAAACCAGGGAAATTGAGATGGGGGGCTGTGGGGGGGTACAGAATGTGAGATGGACTAAAGCCAGTAGATTCGGTAAACCAACCTGGGTTGACTCTGTGCAAGAGGTCTCTGCCTCGTGTCCCGTGTGACTTTCACATGACATTCATCAAAGTGAAAACTCGGTGCCTAGTACCTAGCACTTTTCATTTTGCTATCAACAGGATACATTTTGTTTTTTCCATAGCTTTAACATATGCTAGGCAAATCAAGGGAGGGGTTTCCTCTGTTTTGTTCAGCATTATCTCACGAGCTGCTCAGGATCTTGGAAACCGGTCCAGACAGCAGTGCTGCTCAGAGGTAGCACCACTGACACAATCAGGCGGAGCAATGGGGTGGGGAGCAGGGCCTCTGCCTGGCAGCAGCATGAACTGGGGACTGATCCTCCCGCAGTAGCCGCCCCCGAGCAAGGACATGTTAGAGTTTACTGCTTTATTACAAACTACTTCTAAAAAAATTTCTCCATTCTGCCACCATAAAGGCATTGTAACATCATGGACTCAATGGACATGAGTTTGACCAGACTCCGGGAGATGGTGAAGGACAGACAGGGAGGCCTGAAGTGCTGCAGTCCATGGGGTAGCAAACAGCCGGACACAGCTGAGTGACTGAACAACAGTGAACAACAACAGCAGCAATTCTTAAAGATTACATGAATTTTATTTTAGAGTAGGAAAGGGACGACTACAAACCGTTATTAAAAAAAGAACATAAAGAGTGTGGTCCCAAGACTTATGTGCCCAGCTTAGAATATTACTTCACACAATTATGCAATCCTTTCTATGTGCAAAGCACTGCTCTAAGCCTTTTGTAAATGTTAACTATCTGGTCCTCACCAGACCTATGCAGTAAATATTATCATCCCCAGTTCTATAAAGATACTTGCTCGAAGTCACACTTCTGATAAGTGGTAGAGCCAAGATTCAAACCCAGGCTGTCTGCTCTGTCCTTGCTTCTAACCTTCATGAACTCTGACATTCCATGCTGTCCTGTAGAAGTGGGGCTCCCCTGGCCCCTGCCAACCCAATCTCTCCCCAACCCTAGGCTTCAGTCACAAGCATGCTGCTGCCTCCCTTGGGATGTTCTTTATTCACAACTCTGAGCCTGAAAGCTGTGCTGCTCCTTCCTGCCACCCACCCCCATGCAAACTGATTCTCCGCTCAACCCTGTGGCCTACCCCCTGGACTAGCCTCTGGCCAGCGTGAGAGGCAAGCCCTGTACACACCCATCACTGCAGCTACGGCACCTAGCACAGCAGCTGGCACACAGCAGGTGCTCAAACATGCTCGTAGAAGGCACTGGGAGGGAGGGGCGAGGAGAAACCAGCAAAAGTCAGGAGGCAGAAACAGCTAATTAGGGTAACCCAGACATGCTCTGTCTGCCTTACCTGTGTGCAGACAGAGCACTGACCCTTGCTCACTGGCTCCAAACAGGTGCACCTGGTGTAACCATGACAACCAGGCCCGAGGCACAGGGGGAGGCCGGGGCTCCTCCAGGGCGCTTGCTCTCATGCTCACTCCCGCTCTCAACATCCACTGGGCAGAAGCCACAGGCACACGAGATGGAAAGAGAGCNTCACTGGCTCCAAACAGGTGCACCTGGTGTAACCATGACAACCAGGCCCGAGGCACAGGGGGAGGCCGGGGCTCCTCCAGGGCGCTTGCTCTCATGCTCACTCCCGCTCTCAACATCCACTGGGCAGAAGCCACAGGCACACGAGATGGAAAGAGAGCATCAGGTTCCCCCGAAAGAGAGGAGGGGCCAACCGCTCTGAAGGACAGGACACCTGTCACCTACTAGCCTGTGACAGGGACAGCCACTGTCACAGGCCCCGGACTCACAGAAGTCAAAGAAAAGAGCCCTCAGCTCACCCAACCTGCCAGGTCAGCAATAAGAAATTGGAGAAAACGGATTTGGCAGCATCCAGAGGGTATTAAATATTCATCCCAACTGCCCATCAGCAAAATCCCCGCAGAATACACCCACTGACAAGTCGGCTTTCTACACCGGAGGCTGTCCTGCTAGAAGCTTGTTTATTGCTTTGTCAATTTTAATGCACAATATTTAATAGCCAGACCGAGATACGGTTGTAAATATTTGGAAAATGAGTGCTGACATTTCCCTTCTTGCTTCTGTATTTAGGGATACGTAATTGGAGGGTGTTTTGGATGCTAAAGAAAATCAGAAGGAAGCAAAGCCATGCTTCAAAATTAAAAGGAAAAATAACTGATTAAGAGCTAAGAATCAACTATGCTGAACTGGCTTAAGAGTCCTGCTCAGTGCCCCTGTGGTGTCACACTCTGCCTCCAACGGTAGTGAAGGCTGAGCTACATCAACAGGACAGGAAGGGCGGTGGGGTTCCTTGAAGAGTTCCCAATGCTGTGCATTTGAACATGAAGTGTGCATCTGGAATGGTCAATAATTGGATCCACAACACAATTATCACGCCATCCAGCCAGGGATTTCAAAGAAACAAAGAGCCGTGGTGTGGCCAGGCCAGCCGGTGGCTCTGACAAGGACTGGTCTAGGGCACAAAGCACACAGTCTTCTTGGGAGCAGGTGACACCAGCTGTGGAGGGCTGATAAAAGGACCGCCACGAGTGAGCCAACAGTCCCTGGGTTTCTACTTCCTGCTGTTCGAACAAGCATATTCAACAAAAGCATTTTCTAAAAGGCCGGGCGGTGGGGCGATGATGTTCCTGTGGAAAACACCAGAGCAGGGTTAAGAATCCATGGTCTGATTGGCAAGATGTGGAAGAAGAGCAAAGAGAAGCCAGCACGGGACTGAGCTCTGGTGTCCCCAGGCCTTAGAGCCATCTGGTGGCAGAAGTCAGAAGAAACAGAGGTATTCAAGGAAGCACAATTTAAACTCCTTCGCCGCTAGCAAACTGTGTCTGGAGGAACCTCTACAGGGACTTTGTGATTCCAATTTAAGATAACAAACTTAACAGTCTGCTAAAGGGGTTCAGGGATGGTAAACCTGAGAGAGAGGGTGGATTAAATCAAAGTATATGTTACCAAAGAAGATTCCTGAGGGGGGCGGAAATACCATAATAAAATAAAATTAAGAGCCTGGGCTCTGGAGCCAGACTGCCTGTCTGGATTTGAATCTTGCCTCTGCCACTTATTATGGATCGCTGGGTAATTTGTTTATCCTCTGTGTCAGTGTCCTCACCTATAAAACGGGTGAAACCAGCACCCCCTCGTGGAACTGCATGGACAGAATGAAGAGCATTCTTGTATACAAAGCATTCAGGGTGGTGATGGGCACGCCAGAATGCTCAGTAGAGATCAGCTGATATCACTACTGCAGTTACTTCTTCCGCCACCAGTGCTGAAATACCTCCACACAGCACTCTACAAAGAGAAACTGCTTCTGTAAATGAGATTAACTGAATGCAGAAAGGATCTGCGGAGGGGGGAGGGAAGGGGCAGGGTTGGGCGGAGATGTGCTATGCAGCATGCAGGATCGTAGTTCCCTGATCAGGAACGGAACCTGTGGGAGCACAGGTTCCACAGTGGAAGCACAGAATTTTAACCACTGGACCACCAGGGGAGCCCAAGAAAGAATAATTTCTGATACGGTCTAAAAAAGGCCAAAGTCTCCCTTTCATCCACCCCAACTGCTTTTGAATGACATTCATACCCGGATTGCCACCCCTGTTTCCCACTGTTTTTGGACTCTGGCGAGTCCTGATCTCTCGGAGCCTCAGATATTCCATTTATAAAACGGGCAAGCAGTACATTCTTCTCAAGGCTGAGGGAAGGTGACTGAGGGCCATCTACACCAAGTGTCCAATACAAGCTCTGACTCGTGGTCAGCCCTCCGGTATTTCTCCACTCCTACTTCCCCAAATAAAAGCTCTAGTAACAACCAGGGTGTGTGAGGAAAAGAGTAAAAATGAACACAAAGCCCTTTGGAAAATATTAAGTGCTAAGTGCATAAATATTTGATAAGGAACGATCAGAACACTTAGGGGGATGCACTCTCTCTGGTGCCGCAGTCCCTCCTGGGAGCTGCGCACGCTCAGCCTCAGCTCCCACCGTGCTCTCTGCGGCCCCCAGAGGGCCAGCCAAGTGCATTACCACGCACCTCTGAGCAGAGGCCAAGCACCGGGCACTTGCTCCCAAGTCTCCCATGCCAGTCGCTGCTTGTTCTCGCTTCATGGTGAAATCACAAACAAACTGACCCAGTGTACGCCATGTGAGAGTTGAACATATAGCCCTCAGAGCAGATCCTGGGTCCCCTAACTCTTCAGGGGGCAATAAAAATGATATAATGGAAAATGGAGATATGTGGATATCAGAGCGACCTAGGCTCCTTGTTCCAATCTGTTTCCCATCTGACAAGAAAACTGCCCCTATCAAGGCTCCTAAACACTGGGAGCCTGGGTTTCCTCATTAGCAAAATGGGTATAAAGACATCTATATTACTTCATTGCTGGATGAATATGAAAAGAAAACAGAGGTACTAAGCACAAAGCCTGGCACCCAAGAGGTATTTAGTACATTTCTGTCCCCTTTCCCCTTTAGCTGTTATTGTTTCAGATGCTAAGCCATGCCTGACTCTTTGCAACCCCAGGGACTGTAGCCCACCAGGCTCCTCTGTCCATGGGATTTCCCAGGCAAGAATACTGGAGTGGGTTGCCACTTCCTTCTCCAGGCATCTTCCCGACCCAAGGATCGAACCCACATCTCTCGCATCCAGGCGGATTCTTATCACTGAGCTACCTGAGAAGCCCTACTTCCCCTTTAGTAGCACCAGAATTAATCCAAATCCAAATAACTAGAATCATCAATGAACAAATTCTTTTTTCTTTCCTTAAGTAAATTCCGTCTTAGCTTCTAAGTAATAAGACAAACAAGCAAATATTAGGAATTTATTTGAAAAGGCAGCACCAGTCAAGGTCCTAGGGTCAGTACTTCCTCTGCCTTCTATAGCTGGAACCACGTGATGGGCACTGAGGGGGGTTTACAATCTGACCGTGAGGACAGAGGAGACCACAAAGGATGCAATTACTCAGAGAGGCAGACAAGCGGGTCCCTCAGCATTTTCCGCAACAAGCATTCACACAAAACAGGGTCTGTGCTTAACCCCCCATTAACCTGCAAATCCACTTCAGCAGAACAGCCTCTTCCCTGGCATCTTGTTGTCCAAGTTTCAGCTCTAATTGGCCAGGGAACCATTCCATCACTCATCCAAGTAATTCATTCCAAACAGGACCCTGCTATGGGGCTAGAAGAGGTGAAGGATAAGCCCAGATGCCACTTTGTAACCTCACATTGCTGAAAATAACAAACACTGTGATCATTTGCAGTGGTGGAGCAGACCAGGTTTGGGTGCACACCATGGCTGTGAGCAATCAGAAACACCCTTTTTGCAAGGTGTTCAAACCATCTTTGCAAAGTCGGTGAGGTATCTCTGCAAAGTCTTTGCAAAGATCCCACCCTTCACTGCATGGCTGCTGGTGCTCTCCTGCTCAGGGCCAGGCTCCACCCTCTGCCTGCCACCAACCTAAATGGAGACAGGTACAGACACAGAGAAAACCATAAGAGCAGCACAAACTTACCTTCTCATTAGAGGAAGGCCCTGATTAAGGTGAGAGTGTTTGCATACTGCTCCCTGACTAAGGCCCCCCCCAAATGAGTGTGTCCTTACAGCCTGATGCAAGAGAGATTCCACCTGCCTGGGAGAGGGGAGCTCTCAAGTGCTCTCAAATCCAGGGCAGGAGGGCAGGGCCTGGGTCAGGCAAACAGTGTGGGGGAAACGATTCAAACATGGCTCCATTCACCAGCTACATGACCTGCGCTGATCACTTGACCTTTCCTGGGGTTGTTGTGGAATTTTCATAAAATAATCCCAAGCACCCAGTGCAAAGCAACATTCAGTAGGAGCCTGTATCCTCCCTTTCACCTCTGAGGTTCCTGTCTGCAAACAGGGGACAATGGGTACCTTGTTCACATCATTGTTGCAAGGATCATAGGAGATGACATTAAGAGACAGAGCTTTCCACAGAACAGTCAAGTTGGCCTGCATACCTCACGGATATCAACATCGTCCCACACACACCCAAACACATACTCATACAAGCGACTGGGGAAGTGTTCTGGATTAAAGGAATCTAAAGAGACATGACACGGAGAAGGCAATGGCACCCCACTCCAATACTCTTGCCTGGAAAATCCCATGGACAGAGGAGCCTGGCAGGCTGCAGTCCATGTGGTCACTAAGTGTCGGACACGACTGAGCGACTTCACTTTCACTTTTCACTTTCATGCATTGGAGAAGGAAATGGCAACCCACTCCAGTTTTCTTGCCTGGAGAATCCCAGGGATGGGGGAGCCTGGTGGGCTGCTGTCTCTGGGGTCACACAGAGTCGGACACGACTGAAGCTACTTAGCAAAGAGACATGACAACGAAATACGATCGTGACCCATGACTCAATGCAGGTTTGGAAGGGGAAAATACTATTGGGGGCATTTTCAGGACAACTGGCAAAATGCTAGTATTGTCCTATAATCGTATTAAATTCCCAGAGTCTGACAATGCTGTTGTGGTTCTAGAGTGTGTGTGTGCGCTCAGTCGTGTCTGGCTCTTCACTACCCCATAGAATTCTCTGGGCAAGCACACTGGAGTGGATTGCCATTTCCTGCTCCAAGGGATCTTCCTGACCCAGGAATCGAACCCACGTCTCCTACATTGGCAGGCAGATTCTTTACCACTGAACCACCTGGGAAGCCCGCTATTATGGTTGGGTGGGACCCAGTCCTGATCTTTAGAGACCTACACTGAACTATTTAGGAGGAAGTGTCCTGATGCTGGCAACTTAACTCTTAAATGGCTCAAAATCGACAAAAACTGACACACGGAGAGAGAAACAAACATGCTAAGATGTGAACAACTGGTCATCACAGAAAGGGAATACGAGTCTTGTAGCTTCCTGCACACGGGAAATTTCTCAAACTAGAAAGCTGGGAAATAAAAGCAGCCCGTCCAAGGGCTCAGCACTTGACTCGCCCTGCCTCCCTGCATCTCAGCAGCTGGGAGGGGTGCGTGGGACGCACCCGGGACCCTCACCTGGCTGCAGCACCCGGATCTCCAGGAGGTTGGAGGTCCTCTCGGCCAGCCGCATCCAGCTATTGTTGTAGTTCCTCCGCCACAGCTCCGCCACACACTGGTACTTGCCCGCCTCTGTGTCGCTGGCTCGGCTGATGCTCAGGCGGACGTTGTTGCTGGATTCCGCCTTCTCAATGGCCGTCCGGGTCCGGAAGCTGGACGATCTGTCCCCCCACTGGACTCCTCCATCCCGGGTGAAGGTCACCAGATCATGGAACTCGTTGGTGCCCACCGGCTGGAACCACCACGTCACTGACACAGGGACCCGGGAGAGATAATGGGGTTTGATGATGCACTGCAGGTCGAAGGACTCGTTGTAGGTCACCCCTGGCGTGCGGGAGATGGCAGTGACCGAGAAGCCTGTTTCTGGAGAGAGAGCAGAGAGAGGTAGATAGACGCATCTATCTGCATGGAGACAGACACTTGGCTTCCTCAGGGCAGTGGGATGCAGTGACAGCTCCTGGCAAAACCTAACAGAACAAAGCTCACACACGGGGCTCTTTTTTTTTTTTTTATTAATTGGAGGCTAATTACTTTATAATATTGTAGTGTTTTTTGCCCTAGATGTCCACTGGACAGACAAATGGATAAGAAAGTTGTGCCATATATACATGATGGAATATTACTCAGCTATTAAAAAGAATGCATTTGAATCAGTTCTAATGAGGTGGATGAAACTGGAGCCTGTTATACAAAGTGAAGTCAGTGAGAAAGGAAAACACTAATACAGTATATTAACTCATATATATGGAATTCAGAAAGATGGTAACGATGACCCTGTATGCGAGACAGCAAAAGAAACACAGATGTATAGAACATGGGGCTCTTTTGATGCTCAGCCCAGTATTACTTCTGCTAGCGTGTTGACACATAAACCCAACAATTCATAGGACCTCACAGAAAGAGGCTGGCGGTAATTCTCCTTAAGCAGCACTAGCAAACCCTTCCCAATGAAACCTTCAGTTGGATTTCCATCACATCAATGCCCACTCCACCCCACCCCTGAACAGCAGAGACTGAGTACATGGAGGCGGGACCATCCCTAGACAGCTTGGATTCCACGCTGAAACAGGAGGAAGCAGACCAGTGCCGACTTCCTTCATGCCCGGCCCATCACTGCGCTTGTGGTGGAGAAGCGGGAGGCAGGTGGGGCAGGTGCCCATGCTCCCCGGGCAGGGCAGCTAGGGCTGGCTCCCCAGTCTGACCTCCATCTCCTCATGGAATCCAGGGAAAAGAGGCAGCAAAGGACCCACAGCAGGAAGGACTGATCTTCAAAACGGGGGACTTTGGGCAAAGTGGGGCCCTGCAGGTGTGCTAGGCTGAGTCTCTCCATATTCCAGAATCCCTAACCCAAAATACTGACTGCTCAGGATGGNCCCAGTCTGACCTCCATCTCCTCATGGAATCCAGGGAAAAGAGGCAGCAAAGGACCCACAGCAGGAAGGACTGATCTTCAAAACGGGGGACTTTGGGCAAAGTGGGGCCCTGCAGGTGTGCTAGGCTGAGTCTCTCCATATTCCAGAATCCCTAACCCAAAATACTGACTGCTCAGGATGGGTGATTAAAGTCCTGTCCGCCTTGAGAGTATGATGGACCATGAACACATTGGTTATGATCCTAAAACTGAGAGCAGCCAGAATTTCCTGAGCGCTATCTACGTGCCCTATCTAATATGGTACGGGAGACAGGGATTAAGACCACCCCCATGGAAAAGAAATGCAAAAAACCAAAATGGCTGTCTGAGGAGGCCTTACAAATAGCTGTGAAAAGAAGAGAAGTGAAAAG
>SJYA01000470.1:453433-497551 GCA_006410615.1 Neotragus moschatus
GGGCTCCAAAATCACTGCAGATGGTGACTGTAGCCATGAAATTAAAAGACGCTTACTCCTTGGAAGAAAAGTTATGACCAACCTAGATAGCATATTCAAAAGCAGGGGCATTACTTTGCCAACAAAGGTCCTCTAGTCAAGACTATGGTTTTTCCTGTGGTCATGTATGGATGTGAGAGCTGGACTGTGAAGAAGGCTGAGCACTGAAGAATTGATGCTTTTGAACTGCGGCGTTGGAGAACACTCTTGAGAGTTCCTTGGACTGCAAGGAGCTCCAACCAGTCCATCCTAAAGGAGATCAGTCCTGGGTGTTCACTGTAAGGACTGATGTTGAAGCTGAAACTCCAGTACTCTGGCCACCTCATGTGAAGAGTTGACTCACTGGAAAAGACTCTGATGCTGGGAGGGATTGGGGGCAGGAGGAGAAGGGGACGACAGAGGATGAGATGGTTGGATGGCATTACCAACTCGATGGACGTGGGTTTGGGTAGACTCCGGGAGTTGGTGATGGACAGGGAGGCCTGGCGTGCAGCCATTCATGAGGTCACAAAGAGTCAGACACGACTGAGCGACTGAACTGATCTATGTGCCGGGCATGGTGCCAACTGCTTCACTTTCACCTCACTTCACTGAATCCTCAAAACAACCTTGCATGACAAGTGGGCTTAGCACTCTTCTTACCGATGAGGAAACAGTGGAGGCCCAGAGAGTGTATATAAATTACCCACTATCAAGCTGCCAGTAAAAGGCAGTCAGACTAGAAACATGTGTCACCAATTCCAGGGACCTTATTAGCTGGCTTTACTCCTGGGAAGCATAAGGCAGTAGTTAGGTTAAAGGCACAGACCCTGGAGCCAGATGCCCAGCTTCAACACTTTCTACTTGTGTGATGTTGAATGAGTTACTTAATCTTCTGTCTCTATTTCCCCACCTGTAAAATGGGTCTTTGTGAAGACTGAATGAGTTAGTGTATGTAAAATACTTGGAATAGTACCTTCCAAGGTACTATTACAGTATTACTGTATTTTGTTACATATATAGTAATACATTGTAATACTTATTGCTACATATATAGTTCACTTTAAAAAAAAAATGAAGGAAAGTATTTTAAACTCCACTGGTAAAAGACAAAGTACGGGATGAAATCTTTTGGCAGAATTAGGTCAGAATCCCTCGGTAAGTCCTAGCTGTGGGAACCACAGACATACGATGAATATGAAAAACTTTCAGAGGACAGGGACATCCCTGGTGGTCCAGTGGTTGAGAATCAGCCTTCTAATGCAGAAGACTGGGTTTGATCCCTGATCAGGGAACTAAGATTTCACATGCCATGGTGCAACTAAGCCTGTGCCCCAACAAAGGCCCAGAAAAGCCAAAAAGTTAGTTAAAAAAAAAAAAAATTATATATATATATATATATATATATGGTTTAAAAAAATTCAGAGGATAACCTGATGCTATGAAATTACTTCTACCTCTAACCATCCCTCAGACATTCCTAGCCTCACAGGAAGGAGAGACTCCCCCTGTTGGACACCCAGGACTCTCGTCACAGGTTCCTTTCCCATATGTCCACAGAGGATGCTGAGCAGAGGTTCAGGGATTGAGCTGAACAGGAAAGTCAACCACTAGATGAGGTTTCTAGACACAGACATCTGAGCTGCATGTTGAGTGCAGAAAGCAGGTCAATCTTTGGGATTAAGCTTTGGAAAGGAAAAGTAGTTCTGATCTGGGGCGGGTGGTGACACAGGGCTTTGGTGAGGGCAAAACCACTTGGGGCTGCCCCTTCCAGCGGGGTGTGCCCAGAAACAGCAGCAGCCCTCCCAACGAGGAAGGTGAGTGTGGTCCAGGGTGGGATGCGAAATCACTGAGGAAAACTGATGTCACAGTCTCTTGGCAAACAGGAACACCTAACATGACAGGTACCTTCCCAGCAAAGTAGCTGACTGGTCTTGTAAAATGTAATATACAGATTCCATTAGGCAGATAAACGTTGATGGAAGCCTCTTTAACTACCCCGTGAGAAGGAAATCTAATATACCCTGGTTTTAGCCAGGGTATCAAGGTATCTTAATTTCATGCTAATCAGGAAATGGCTTTCTTTAGGAAGAGCTGTATGGAGGAAAAGATAAGAACACAGGCTTTGAAAAAAAATTTAAGGCAGATTGCTGGCTTCCTGGGTTCAAGACTGTGGGTCTGTCATTTAAAAGCTATAGCCCTGGGCAAATGAGTTATCCCCTCTAAGGAGNTCATGCTAATCAGGAAATGGCTTTCTTTAGGAAGAGCTGTATGGAGGAAAAGATAAGAACACAGGCTTTGAAAAAAAATTTAAGGCAGATTGCTGGCTTCCTGGGTTCAAGACTGTGGGTCTGTCATTTAAAAGCTATAGCCCTGGGCAAATGAGTTATCCCCTCTAAGGAGTCTCCTTGTAAAATGACAGTGTTTACTTGTAGGCTAGGTGAGGATTCTAAGGGACAATTAAACTTAAGTATTTACACTCGGCCAGGAAGGGTAGTAAATGCTAAATAAATGGTGAAAGGTTTTGTCCTACCCTTCTCTGCCAGGCTCTAAACTGCCTGGAGGGCTGAGCCCCTGCTTCCATTGTTCCAGGCTAGTTTTAGCAGTGGTCTTTGTTCCTCTACCTGGGACCATCCAGGCCAGAATCCTTACAACTTCATTCCTACCACCCAGACCCAGGAGTAGTAACAGTGCCTGGCTGGCACTAACAGTGCCCTGGGCCCACTATGCTGAACCACTGTTGGTTCCCTGAACCCCATCCATACTTCGTCAATGCTTTCTTCAATCAAAACCTTTGGAAGGTGCCGTCCATTTCCCATGTGCTTCCCTGGTGGCTCAGATGGTAAAGAGTCCACCTGCAGTGCAGGAGACCCAGGTTCGATCCCTGGGTTGAGAAGATCCCCTGGAGAAGAAACGGCAACCCATTCCAGTATCCCATGGACAGAGGAGCCTGGCAGGCTGTAGTCTATGGGGTCGCAAAGAGTCAGACACAACTGAGTGGCTTTTTCTCACAAGTGTCTTGATACAGGAGCATCTCCCGCAACGGTCCCACCAACAGACAGCAGAGCTTACTTACCGAGAGCGGTGATGGAGACGAGAGTGCTGGCCCGGCGCTCCCCCACGACCTGCCACTCGTTGTCCACGGCCCGCACCCATTCGGTCACGTGGCATTCGTACTGGCCCTCGTCTTCCTTCCTGGTGTTGAAGATGCTCAGGCTGAACGAGTTGGGCTGCACCTGCTCCATCTGGACGCCCCCAAAGCTGCTGCGCTCCCAGTAGGATGTGCCGGGCTCCACAGTGCCGTCTCGGTCCAGCCACATGATGTTGCTGCGGCGGTTCTGCCGGTCCACCAGCTGCCAGATGACGGAGAAGCGGCTGAGTGGCCGGCCCGTTGTCCGGATGTTGCAGGTAAGGTGCAGATTGTCGCCCTCTAGGATGACGCTGGCGTTGCTGACCACATCCACAAAGATGCTGCTCTCTGGGGAGAGGGAGAGAGTGCCACGCTGGGGCTTTCTGGGCTCCACTGTGCCCTCCCCACAGACGTCACAGGAGAAGGGGTACGAATGTCACTCTATTCAGGTACAGGGGACCTGGGAGGATGCAAGCCCTCTGATGCTTGCTGCCACGAGCCCTGGCTGGCTCTGGGCTTTGCTGCCTGGGATTTTAGATCTGATAACCTAGGAGGGCCTTTGCTTGGTGCAAAGATAACATGTGGGACATTGAGGGCCTAAGACCCGAGACTGGATCAGAACCTAAGAAATATGTCATCAAACATTACCCTCAGGGCATAAAACAATTCATCAGGTACAGTCAGCCCTCCATACCCATAGGTTCCACATAAACGGAGTCAACCAATTGTGGATAAAAAAGATTCCCCACCCCAAAAAAAATTCCAGAAAGTTCCAAAAAGCAAAAATTGAATTTTGGCAAATTGGCAACTCTACATAGCATTTACATTGTATTAGGTAGAAGTAGTCTAGAGATGATGAGTGTGGGTTATATGTAAATCCAAAAAGCCACTTTGTATAAGGGACTTGAGCATTCTCAGATTTGGGGTGGTCTTGGAACCAATCCCCCTCAGAGTCTGATGGATGACTAGAATGTGTTCAGCAGGGTTAAGAATTTTTGACTTGGATTTTCAGTGAGTTAAATAGCTTGAAAATTCTACTTCGCCTCATCTTCCCACCATTTAGGGCTACAGCAGTCAAATGAAAGCTGAGCATTCATACATGCCATTTGAGCCTTTCAGGGCAATATTAGGAAGTAGGGGGAAAAAGTGACAGGGAGTATTTGGAGGACAGCACGTGCTTTCTTCCTTGGTCGTGGGCAATAAGGCAGCAGTGATGGCCTCATTTCACAGAGCGAGTGGTGAGCAACCTTTCAGGCGTTCATCAACACAGAGGAACAAACCAAAGGCAGTGGCTTGCCCTCCCGTGGCCATCCACCCCGCCCAGGGGTTCTGCTGCTCGCCGCCCTGACTTCCTGCCAATCAGACTCCAGGGTACGGATTCTACTCCCTTTATTCCTTTGCTACTCACTTAGCTATCTGACCTCCTCCCATGGAATTATTTAAACTCTACATGCCCTCTTCAATGGGATGGGTGAGGAGAGTGTTATTTATATTGTGAATCTTTAAAAGATTATAAAGTAAATAAGCCAATGTCTATAAATCACCTAATACATAGGTTTTTAAAAACTGGTCATTGTGATAGTTAATTTTACTATTCCCATTAACTATTTGCTTTTCATAAAGACTTTGGGTATTTTAATCTATCTTGATTATGCACATATTATTTTGTATAATTATCTATAGAGATCAAAAACAAGGTATAAAAAAACCAGAAAGTACCAGACTGATTCAGCTCAAATTTTCTGGGCACCATCCACATGAAACATATACAACAATTTTGAATCAATCAATCAATCTAATCCCAGATCAAGGGGCACACCCAATTACTGAGGGGAAAGGCATATCCACGACCATGCATTTGGAGTCAATCTTAGCCCTGTGTTTTCCCCACAGGCAGAAAGAGGCAAAGATAAGCACTGAGCCCGGGCATGGAGTTCTTGCTATAGTGAACGTGTTCACCACTCATTCTGGATAAGCTTGTTTCATGTGAAAAATAGAGTGGGGAACAGGAATTTTCCCAGGAGCCACACCAAGATGATTCATGGTGATGACAGATCTCCTGAGTAGCTACATCTACAGCACTCAGGTCTAAAAACTAGGATTTGGAAGCAGACAGACCAGGTTCCAGGCCCCAGTCTACTGCCCCCTAACCCTGCAGTCTTGGGGCTCTTAATCTACACAAGCTTTCACTTCTCATGTGCAAAATGGAAGTACTAATAGTCCTACTTCTAAAAGTCATGACACTGAGAGTATCAGATCGGGTAATTATTGTTCATCATTGTTAATAGTAACAATATTCCTCTTTAGATTAAAGACACATTAATGACTCACTTCCAGTGCTATCAATTCAAAGTGAGAAATTAAAGAAGGGTAACTTTGGCAACAATGGGAAAAAAAGTCTCCTCTTGCCTTAAGCAGAAGAATGACTTACAGGGCATCACTCCCACCCCCTACTATCACCCTAACGGGCTCTTCTATAAGCCCTGGCTCATTTGTTATGAGGGCTGCTGTTTGGCGATCTGCTATTTGAGCAAGCCTGAAAAAACCAAGCAGTTAGATGTGAAACTACAAGGAAAAAAAAAAAAACAAAAACATTCTGCAGCCCAGGCAAAAGCAAATACAGACACAAAGCTAACTGCCCATTAAGACTATTTACAAGTGTTTCCAGGCTTGAGAAAAAGGCAGCCAGCAATTTAAAATTCTCTGGATTAAATGAAAACCAGGACAGAACTAATGAGAATCTAAGTGCATGGTCACAGCGAAATTCCAAATCAGGAGACTGATGGTGGAGCACAGGCTAAGCGCAGAGCAGTGGATCTGGAGTTAGCAGCAGATATTTCTAACGCAATGCAAGCTTGACCACTAAACGGAACCGGCTTAGCCACTTCCCTGCATGGTGCTCTGGTCTCTTCATTCAGAGGATGAACCGAATACTACTGGATTGGAGGGCTGGGAGTGGAGAAGGAGATGAGATGCGCAGAAGCAGTGTGGGCTCTTGGGAGATAAAGCGCCATTAAAATCCAAGTCTTTACTATCACCATTACCGATGTGATTCACTGTGTGCTTTGGCAGACTTACCCACGTGGCCTTGGGGCGGGATCTGGTGGTGCTGGGGAACTCTAACTACCCAGTTATCTGCTGGAAAAGCAATATAGCAGGCCACAGATCATCAAACAAGTTCTTGGAATGGGATGGGGGAAATCGCTTAGTATAAAAAACACAGGAAGGACACAGTGTGGCTGTCCTTCCCTGGATCCTTTAGAGAACAGTGAGGAATTAGTTGCAGATTTAAAAGTAAGAGAGTCCGTGGTTAAGGCAAGCAGATTTAAAAGTAGAGAGTCCGTGGTTAAGGCAAGCACAGACTGACAGGAAAATGGTAAAGAAGGGGCATCCAATTCAACAAATTCCATTCTACAAATACTCAGCAAGCATCTACCCTATGCAAAGCACCATGCTAGGCATTGCAGGGGGCAATAAGAAAGAAAAGAATTTCAAGACACTGAGATGTATGTCAGAGAGCAATTTTTAAAAAAAAAATAAGCATAAAAGAAAGCCATCCTGTTGGTGAGAAAAGAAAAAAAAGAGCAGCAAGACCCCTGTTGTCTGTTTTTTTCTTCACACTTTAAACTGTATTAAAAATGTCAAAGTGTAAATAAAAATGTAAAGGCAATCATTACAGGCCTAAGAGAAAGAACAGTTTGAGCAGTGGAGAAAAAGGTTAAAGGTTAGTTTAAAAACTTCACCATCTTGTTTAAAATCAGAGCATTCTAAGGTTTCTCTTTTTACTAAAAATAAAACTATGAGAGAAATGAGATATTAATAAGGACATGCTGATACTATGAACGATTAAACCCAAGATAAGCAAACACAGGCAGTCCCCTAATCCCCCAGTCCTGACCGATACCCACCCAGACAATGCCAGCTACAAGCAGGCAGGGAGCCCACGTAAGCAACCCTGGAAATGAGCTAAGCTTTAAAAGCCTATGCTCCAGGATGAGGTGAGAGGTCCCATCCACTGACTTTTAAAAACCCACTTCCAGAAGGGAAGAGACAATGAGGGAAATGCCAATCCCTACACCCTCAAACCCAGAAAGCACATCTTTCCTAATAATGCTCTTTAGGATTTAAAATCCTCCCATAAAAGACCAACCCTCTTAAGTGAGGTTTCAAGACAGGCACCCACCCATTTCTTCTGGGATTTAATTCCCACATGTGCGTGAACAGCTGTGCTGGAGTCCTGGTTGGTCTCCAAGCTGCGCTGGCACTGTTGGCGTTTTCACAGAGCTGCTAGCATTCGGATCTGCCAGGCCCGTCGCCAGCCTGCAAACACACACCTGATGCTCTGCCTACTAGAGAGGGGAGGCGGCAGGGCGCTCAGTGTGGGCAGGTGGGCTGGAGAAAGGAGGGGGGTTTTCTCTGCCAGCCGCTTGAACCTGCCCTGCCCTCCCCATAGCTCTGCTCTTCTCCCCAGACTTCCCTGAGATGATGCTAGCTCCAGGCCCAGACCAGTGGGAGGAGGGAAAGGAAGCGGCCCCTCCCTATACTTACTGATAGGGAGGACGATGACCGGTATGTTCTTGGGACGCTTGCTCTCCTTGTCGATGAATTCCCCGGTTACTGTTTTCTCCCTCTCCGTCACACGACAGTTGTATTTGCCGCTGTCCTCCTGGCGGAGATGGTAGATCTTCAGCACGAAGACACCGTCGCTCTCCTTGGCCACTTGGAGCTCGCCCTTGGCCTCCCGATGGGCGAATTCACTGTTGAGGACTGGCACGGCGTTGGGCCCCATGCTGGCGATGAGTGAGCTATTGAAGGCCCAGGAGACAGCGAAGTAACGATCGGGAATGTTCTGAGCCTCCAGGATGCATCGGAACTCCATTGGCTCTCCCACCGTGTACAGCCGCTTCTCCGTCTCTAGCCGAACGGTGAACTCTTTGTCTGAGAAAACAAATAACGAAGTGGATGCATTCTGGGCGACCAAGGGCCCCAGCGCTCCAAGCTGCATCAGCAAATTCCCACCGTCGCCACCTTCTCAACAAGCTGACTACTGGGAAGGCACTGCCACACCTGTCTTAAGAGAAAACTCTCAAATATCTCAGAGGAAACTCAAAGGTAGCCAGACCCAGAAAGTTTAAGGGTCTTGTTAATCCCAATCAAGATGACGAAGCTCTGTCTGCAGCTTATAATGCCTTAGATTTCACTCCCAGAGATCAGCAAGCAATATCACTCCTAATTTCACTTGCACGGCAGATTACAAAGGTCCAACCTTGATCTATATGCCCAGAACTCCATCAAAGCATCAGGAGTGCAAATATTTTCAGTAGATATTATAGACGTTACCCTGCTAGACTTGTGAGACAAAATTACTCAGTGGCCCAGGTGCTGACCCCAATCTTAATAAATATTCTTTCTCTCAGTCTATTTATCTATTTGGAGGGAGAAAAAAAAATGTCTATTTTTCTCAGTCTATTTATAGAGAGAGAGAAAAATGTCTTCCACCCTCATGTGAATACTGGAAATAAAAAAACAATCCCTAACAAAATTGTATAGGAAAAGTGAAAACTAATGTCTTTTCACTAGTCCATCATCCATCGGATCAAATCTCTAGAAAGATGGAAGGGGCAAGTACCTACTTCCGCTGATAGCCACATGACCTCTAAAACAGTCAATGAACCCAAGCACCCTTCAAAGAACCAGAAGCTTAATCAGGAATGGGGGGAGGGAGCAGGGCAATGATCAAAGAAGGGCTCACTGCCACTAACTGTCCCGCACACCATGTAATGGTGTGTCCATGCCATGAGACAATTATCGTGTCTCATGGACACTGGTGGCAGGGGACAAAGGCGTGAAAGGCTGGAGAAGCTTCTGGAAACAGTCACAGAGCCTTGGGTAGGGAAGGCTGTAGCTTCAACCACTGCCCAAGTCCTTCTCTTCCCAGTTCCAGCTCTGTTCCTCTAAAGAGAACACAGAAGGGTGAATCTCATCACAGGGATGTTTGAATTCCTTACAGAATCATAAGCTCCAATCTCAACTGTCTTCCTTACACTGGCATTCCCAAGTCTTCACCTCTACTGTCAGGGCCTTTGCCTCATTCATTTTTTTTATTTTTGGCCACCCTGTGTCACATGTGGGATCTTAGTTACCATGCTGCTGCTGCTGCTGCTAAGTCGCTTCAGTCGTGTCCGACTCTGTGCGACCCCAGAGACGGCAGCCCACCAGGCTCCCCCATTCCCAGGATTCTCCAGGCAAGAACACTGGAGTGGGTTGCCATTTCCTTCTCCAATGCATGAAAGTGAAAAGTGAAAATGAAGTCGCTCAGTCGTGTCCAACTCTTGGGGACCCCATGGACTGCAACCCATCAGGCTCCTCCGCCCATGGGATTTCCTAGGCAAGAGTGCTGGAGTGGGGTGCCATCGCCTTCTCCGTTAGTTGCCATGACCAGGGGTCACACCCTCGCCCCCTGTGCTGGAAGCGCAGTCTTAACCACTGGACTACTAGGGAAACCTCACCTTGCCTTATTCTTATCCCCTATCCCACGCCCTATTCAAGTAGATGAGACTCCCATTTCCCTAAAAACAAAGGAATCACAAGAGCACTGGCTTCCATATTACCCTTCTCGTTTTGTACCCACCCATTCCTCAGGCTCGTCATCTCCTCCCTTCCCACCGGAGCCAGTGTCTTGCCCCAAATACCTGTCTTCTCCAGTGAATCAGCCTCTTCCTCTTATTACCCAAACTTGCTGACAAAGTGAACTAGACCCAATGACTCTAGGGTCTCACTTCCAAAGTGACACCTGTTGCTCCCACTTCCCCTCCCAAAAGACCAACCTGAGAGATGTGGGTTTCATTCTGCCAGCCTCTGTCTAGACACACCCACCCACATGGGACCGAACCCATGTCAGCTGCCAGACACTAGCTTTCTGGTCAACCACATTGCAGTAACTTATAACTCAATGTCAGTGATTTAAAAAAACAAAAAAAATCACCCCTTCCACATAAATGCCACCAAAGACTTACAAACAGGTCCCCCAGACTTCAGACTTCCCACTTCCTCAGAGTGAGGCTGGCTGCAACTGTGGCAGTCTTCCTTAGATTCTTCTGATCTCATGGGATTCCCCCTCTTGGCATGGTGAAGCCTTCACGTTGCCAGGTGAAGATGAGATTCCTCCTTTCTGCCCAGCAATTTGCCCCTGTTCTTCCCTAGTCAATTAAACCTCCATACACTGATTTACGCTTTTTCCAATCCCCTCTCCCTCCTCAGCTCACTGAAATTTTGCTTCTGACCTTCGCCCACACTTCACTGACTGAGCAAACGTCTCCAGTGACACCCCCGTCCCCCAACCCATCACAGCCGAAGGCTTAGGTTCTAGCCTCTGGACCAGCTCTCCTACTTTGTGTCCATACCACTTTCCTTCCTGCTTCTTGCCAACTGGCCTGACCACTCCGTTTCTCTGTCACTGGGACTTGCTTCCTTGACCACCTCTCACTGCCACAGTTCTCCTGGGTCCTTTCCCAATTTCATCCCATGGGCTTCTCCTGGGGCCTCATCAGTCCCAAGTTCAACCTCAAACTGAGCTCCATGTCTGATGACATGCTGGCTGCTTCACACACAGAGTATCTCCGTGAGAGTCTGCTTGCAGGATGGCCTCCTTGACCAAAACTGACCAGAACAAAAGAAAAGCCAACCAGTGGTGCCACCAAAGGGGAAGTAGAGGCTTTCAAGTCTGACTTGGCACATTACCTCATCCCTCCTTACCACAGTTCAAGGCATCACCCTGAGCCCCAGCCTCAGGGCTCCCCATAGCTGGGTTCCTCCTTCCCTAGTCCTCTCCATTCTGCTTGCCCCTGGCACCCACTGCTCCCTTCCCAGGTCAGTGCCACTGACCCCACTGTGGCCTCATCAGCCCTTCCCTCCCTGGTCTCCTGACTTCAGATCCAACCTGTCAGGTCAACCCTAGGTGGCCTCCATGGTTTTTCCTTTCTAAAACCCAGTCTGATGTGCCACAGATGTGTTTACAAATCTCTATTCCCTCTTCCAAGGGTCTGCAGCAGTGGTTTTCAGACTTTGCTTGGGCAGAGGAGAGGGAGGGTCTTCCTTTCCGCACACAAAGTCTTTTATTGCCCAATAGAGAAAACATTTGGTTGAGGCAAGGAGGGGACACTGTAGGCCTCACATGCCTTCCTTCAGCACCTCCCACCATGACGTCTACCCATGCACACCAACACACACACACGTCCACCCACAAAGCGACTGCTCAGGCACCTCTATGGGGCTCCTACGAGTCCAAGGAGAACAGCTTGAGAGATGCTTGGACCAGAGAGTCAAAGCCAAGCTCACATTACAGCAGATGGGGCTTCAGGCCATCTTTCCTATCTCCTATCTCTTATCTCTCACCACTCATATCTGGAACTCAGCGTCTGCCTACCTTGATTTCTCCGTGCTTGCCAAACATGACCAACAATTCTGTACCTTTATGCTTCTCCTCCTGATGCCTGCTCAAGCTTCAAGCCTCAACTCAAAGTCACCAAATGTGCTGGTTTTCCTGACTCTGCTTTAACGACCCCATCCAGGGAAAACACTGATGTCAGAAGAATTATATTCACTGTGTCCCCAAGGCACTCCATCCACCACACCATCACCACACTCACTGCCCTCCACTCAGCCCCTGGCTTTCATATCTGCAGTTCCCTAAGGCAGGGACCAAGTGTTCTTCATCTCTGAGTCCCTGAGGCCTATCACCACACCTGCAATGCTGCAGAGACTTACGAAATGTGACTGAAATGAAGTAAGAGAAGGGCAACACTGGGGCTACAACCACTGAACCAGAACATCACTGGGACATGGAGTGAAGTCATCGACTTTTTGTTTTTTTCACCTAGTTTTCCTTTTGCTTAGTCTGGATACATTTGCTGAGCAAATTCAAAAAAAAAAAAAAATCCTCATTCCAAATTGGCAAGATTAAAATAAAGAAGATTAACTGATGCAGCCTAATTTAAAAGCATTAAGACTCAAAATGTGGCCCAGACTTTTGAAGCTGCTCTTAAAACCAGCCAGGAAGGGAAGGGATAAATATGAAATAAAGCGCCTTCTGTGGATTTCTTAGTACCAGAAGTTTCAGAAGCCGCTAAATACTCTGGATCCTACAGAACAGATAACGTACTCCCAGTCCAGGAGCCTAACTCTCCTTGTGAAGTTCTAACATCCATTAGGCAGCCAGAGAATCGCTTCTGCCCTGTTGGCTGTAGAGCTGTGCTTGACAAAGCATAGACTGTCTACAGT
The DNA here is from genome assembly GCA_006410615.1 of Neotragus moschatus. Classification (NCBI taxonomy): domain Eukaryota; kingdom Metazoa; phylum Chordata; class Mammalia; order Artiodactyla; family Bovidae; genus Neotragus; species Neotragus moschatus. The sequence continues at coordinate 465,861 of SJYA01000470.1, forward strand.
GGAAGTGTACAGAAAACTCAGCTTCCCAGGTCCCACCCCGGAAGCCTGACTCAGGAACCTGTACTGTTCAAGCCTGGGCATCTGTGCTAGTAGGTAAGTCAGAAGCACAGCCGCAGAAGGACAGAACAAGTGGCAAGAGAGCTATGCAGAGACCAAGACCCCCACCATTTAACTGGAGCAAATGGGGCAGGAGAGTCAAGAGACAGGTCCTGAAGAGAAGTTCCCCCCACGGCTTGTACTTCAGGCACTCCAGCTCATCTCCCACAAACCACACCTCTGCTTGTCAGAACAATGGCAGCCCCTCATTAGAGGTGAGCGGCAATGCAAGGACCCTTGGGCACTTCCTGCATCTCCATGCCAGCACAACCATACCCTCCAACCAAAACCAGTGGGCTGAGTGCCCACAGTATGCCTGCCCCCAGCCCAGCTGAAGCAGCCACCAACAGCTGTCAGCTCTAATCTGGAGCCCAGCTGGACTCAGGCTGGGAGAGTGCAGCAAGAGAGGGTCAGGGCTTGGGATACCTGGCCCCTAGGGACCCAGAGTACTTGCAGAGTCGTCAAAGGAGTCTGCACCACCTCCCGCCAGACAGACTCACCGGTGGGCTGGACGTTGACCACAGTCCCCTCAGAACGCTTTCGGGTCATGGGGTACCACGAGCCGTCCGGGTCCTGGATCCACTCAGTGGCCTCGCAGTAGAGCTCGCCCTGGTCGAAGGGCTGCAGGTGGAAGATGGTGAGGCGGAAGGTGGTGCTCCCCAGCTTGTCCAGGCGCACTTCTCCCAGGCTCTGCCTCTGCGCATAGTCGCTGCTCGACTGCAGCACAAAGGTCCGGCTCAGGGCGATGACCTCCATCGGCTTCTCGCCACCCCGCTGCCGGAGCCAGGCCACCGAGAGGTGGCTGTGCTGCAGCGTCTCCGTGGATGAGTCACACGTGAGCTCCAGGCGGTCCTGCTCCACTTTGTGCAAAGTCTGGGGCACAGCGGTGGCCTGCAGGGTGTCTGGGATCACTGCAATACAGGAACCGCCCCAAGCATGAGCACTAGGCCACAGATCTTACACTCGAGGGGCTGAGTGCCAACCCACCCGGGCTTCCACAGTTCTGTGGGGCCACGGAGGACCCCGGACAGCACAGAAACAGAATGAGACTTCTGCCTGGATTTGGATTGCAACTGTTTAGCACTTACGTTTCCTGTCTGGTATTTCAATAACACTTGGATAAAAAGTGGGTTGGGAGCAGACGGATAAATTGGGAATTTGGGATTAACAAAGACACACGACTATATATAAAATAGAAAACAACAAGGGCTTACTGTATAGCACAGGGAACTATATTCAATATCTTATAATAACCTATAACAGAAAGCAATCTGAAGAAGTACATATATATTTATGTGTGTGTGTGTAACTGAATCACTCTGCTGTACACCTGAAATATTGTAAATCAGCTATACTTCAATTAAAAATTTGATAAAATAATGTTTGCAGACATTACATTTCATTTTATACAATATAAATGAACTCACTGAAAATAACATGTCAAAGAAATATTATGTCAGGTGAAATAAGACTTTGTTGTTCAAGGTGAAATTGCTTTTAGAAACTTTAACTTGGCCACTGACTCATCTTCAAAGAAAAGGAGTTCCTGGAAGTTGGAGTGTCACATTTTCTATACAACTTGCTCATTTTCTCCTTTCTAGTCACTCCACGCCCATGTTCCCCCAACTCACGTCAGCAATGCAGTGCTCTAGAAGAGCTATTTCTTCTTTATTTAAAAAAAAAAAAAAAAGTATTGTGGTAGAATGAAACAGCAGAGTCCTCAATTTTTTAGTAGGTTTAATTTTCATATAACTCATGTGTCAACATGCATTCATGGGCTGGAAGGAAGCCGTGAAATGCGGGTGAGTCAGGCAAGCGATAAGATTACCTCCACGGTCACCTGGTCAGCATTTTCCTCTGGAGACTAAACACCATCCTCTTCTCTGATTTGAAGGGTGGAAATTTTGATTTCCAGTTTTTATTATCTTAATTAAGCCTGGAAGTTATGACTTGGACAGAAAAACAGAAGGGCCTTCTGACCCTTCACGCTGGGAATCACTGTGTGGCCCAGAGCCAACCACACGGAACTCTCCCTCCCCCCTCCCTCCCTCCCTCCTTCAGCTCCCTCCGTGATCTGGGGAGCACGGGGGTAAACGGAGACTGGTGCACAAAGAGCTGGCGCACTGTTCCTTACTCTGACACCGAAGGACACACAGACCCACTCCAGGTATGAGCAGAGTCCTGCAGCCACGCTAGCTTCCTGACACAGCAGCACGCCCGGTGGCTCAGAGGCGCCATCTAAAGGCCCATCATTTCCCGGAGGTTCCTGCAGACGACACATGCTTCATCTTCCTCATCAGTTCTTGGGCTTATCAACCACAAACGTCCTTGCCTTATATTTTTATATCCCCTTCCATCAGTTAGACAGGGTCAGTTAACCTCCTCTTAAGTTCTTAACATCTGCCTCAGATCTTCTGCTTTAAGTTGCAGCTTCAGCCTTCTATTTACAAGTGAACACACAAAGCTTGCTTCAACTGTGCCACTTGGTGACCTCTAAAATATTTGGGGAGCTTTGGATTCTTCTTTTAAAGTCAAATGAGTGCTCGGGTGCTCAGTTGTATCCGACTCTTTGTAGCCCTGTGGACTGTAGCCTGGGAGGCTCCTCTGCCAATAGAATTTTCCAGGCACAAGTACTGGAGTGTGTTGCCATTTCCTACTCCTGGGGATCTTTCCAACCCAGGGACTGAACCTACGTCTCTTGCATCTCCTGCATTGGTAGGTGGATTCTTTACCACTAGCGCCACCTGGGAAGCCCTAGAGAGTCAAATAAAACTGTAGTGTAAGAGAAGTGACTTAGTGTTAAGAACTGAATGTTTCTGCTCTCCCCTGTCCCCCAAATTCCTGTGTTGAAACCCAATCCCCACTGTGTTGGTACCTGGAAATGAGGCCTTTGGGAGGTGATCAGGTCATGAGGATGAAGTTCTCATAAATGGGATTAGTGCTCCTTTAAAAGAATTTTTTTGGCTGCACTGCCTGGCATGTGGCAGTTCCCCAACTAGATCCTTAGTTCCCCAACCAAGGATCTAACCTGGATCGCCTGCATTGAAAGCACAGACTGCCAGGGAAAAAGATTCAGGGATTAGTGCCGTTATAAAGGGACCTCAGACAGTTCTCTTGTTCCCTTTCTGCCACATAAGGAGACAAGAGAAAGTTAGTACTCAGCAGTCCCCATGAGGGCCCTCCTCAGAACTGACCACACTGGCACCCTGATTATCCAGACTTCCAGCCTCCAGAACAGTGAAAAATAACTGCTTGTTGTTTAAGCACCCAGTCCAGTCTATGATAATTTATTTTAACAGCTCAAACTCACGACGACACTCAGGCAGAACACCAGCCACATGAACACGGCCATCTCCTTACCCACGACGGTCGTCTTGGCGCTGTAACTCCCGAAGTACCGCTCGTCGGTGCTGGGCGTGTGGCACTCGTACACCCCGGCATCCCGGGTCTGGAGATCAGTGATGTGTAATAAGGCCAGGTTCCCCTGGACCCTCTCCACGTAGATCTGCCTGCTGCGGACACGCTGCGTGTAGATGGCATAAGAGAACGTGTCGTCCATAGTGCTGACGATCTGGATCTCGCGTTCCGGGGCCTTGGGCATGTAAACGGACCACTGGAAATTCTGCTCAGAGGGCCCCTGGAAGCCGCTCACGTTGCACCAGATGGTGATGTGAGAGCCCTCCGTGCGGTACAAGGGTCCTTCCTGGATGCTGACATGCCGCTGCGCTGACACGCCTGTGGGGGAGACACACACGACGGGCTGTCTCACTTCTCAGACTAAAACGCAAAGCAGGCAGCGATCTACAAAGGGTTTGTTATTCACGTGACATGATAATAATATAAATAACTTAGCAGCCCTTTCTGAGGCGCTCTGTGATTTATAAATATTAATTAAAACATTCCGTGGCAAGGCACTGTCCCTAATTTGCACATATGAGAATGTGATTGTGCAAGGACATGGTCCTGTTATTTATTCAATGGCTGACCCTTGGGAATTTCATTTAGTCTCTGTTATTTAGGTGGCAGTTTTATATCTACTTATTAGTGCTCTTTATAAAGTTTTTTAATAAAATGAGCATGGAAAGTTGCATCCTTGGCACAAATTCAGAGAACAAAAGCAACCACCTTGCAATCTGGCTGAAATTAAATGCTCCTTTCTTGATTGGAGAGCTGGAAGGAGGGAGTCCTGGGACCTTTCTTTGGTTCCACACCCTTATTTGCAAAGGTAGCTACTCCCAGGCCACCATGGATATATTCGTTACACCCTCTTCCCTCCACACGTGGAAGTGGAGCTAAGCTCCTAAAGGCTGCTGTTCACATGAACAGGAATGGGAAGGACTGACGCAGAACCCTGCTGCTCAGATGCCCACACACCACCGACGGGGGCAACTGTCAGTGCCACCCCAAGTCAAAGAAGTTTCCAGGCTGCCCTGGAAACTGGGCTCTGGCTCACCACCGGCTGCCCTGCGTCCTGGCTGGGATCTGCTTCTCCAAGTGGCCTCTGCCTGCCTTCTCTATGCTCTTAACATGGTCGCCCCTCGCAGACTGGGGGACAAGAGAGACAGTGAGTTTGCTTTCTCATTCCACGCCAGCACAACTGACTCTGCCTGAGCCACTGAGAAAGCGCCAGGGGACATGACCGTGTGGCAGGTAAGGGCTAGTTGCAGCTTTGCCAGGAATGGGAGCTTGTGGTGCCATCTTGGACAAGCGGCTTTTCCTTTCTGGACCTTGATCTCTTCATCCATTAAGATGATTTCTAGGAAGGCTTTGGAGGGGACTAGCATGTGTGACTAGCTTTGTCACTTATTACCTGTGACCTTGGATAAGTGACTTAACCTCTTGAAGCCTGTTTCCTCATCCATAAAATGGGGATAATCGTGTGTGCCTCACAGTTATCAAAAAGACTGAATAAGACAAGATCTGTAATGCCCCTAGCATAGGGCCTAGCCCATATTAGTCCTTAAAGAAGAGCTGCTTGATCAAACCAGTCTATCCTAAAGGAAATCAACCCTGAATATTCATTGGAAGGACTGATGCTGAAGCTGAAACTCCAATACTAGGGCCACTTGATGCGAAGAGCCAACTTATCAGAAAAGACCCTGATGCTGGGAAAGACTGAAAGCAGGAGAAGAAGGGGATGACAGAGGATGAGATGGTTGAATGGCATCACCAACTCAACGGACATGAGTTTGAGCAAGCTCCGGGAGTTGGTGATGGACAGGGAAGCCCGGTGTGCTGCAGTCCATGGGGCTGCAAAGAGTCAGACAGGACTGAAGAACAACAAAGGAAGAGCTGCTAATACAGGCCTCTCCTGGCTGGAACATTCTATGGCTCTGGATCCACAGGGAACAGGATTTTGGCTAGTGATCCCTCAAGGTCAGGCCAATGGCCTCTTGACAATGACACCATCTCTGGGCCACCCACTTCCACCCACAGCTGCAGCCCATTCCCATTTTCATGAAAACTTCCCCCACTCCCCCTCTGAAAGGCAATCACGGCTGCCCCAGTGTAAACGTATCTGAAGTGGATCCAGCTGGGGAACAGCTGGGACGGCTCAAATCCTAGTGGGAAGCAGCTCTAAGCCCAGCCTGGGGGATGCTTGGGCCTTAAAGCAAACTGATCTAATCTAAAACAGACCTTACAAGGAAAGGCCTATGGCTTATAAACTTTTATTTATGCAGACTCTTTCCTCCCAAACAAAATCTTACATGGAATCCCATCTTGGCTTAAGCAACGGAAGCAAGGAAAGTGAAAAAGGGGGTAGGAGTGCGGCAAATCAAATCAAAGTGGTATGTGGATTCACTTGACATATTCTGGTTAACAGCATTTACGACTGTACTCAATATCGTTGACAAACAGCTCGTTAGTTATCTTCAGTATGTTAAAATGTAATGTGTTGCATTTTTACCATGTGTACTCTTTCTCTGACAATGTAAAAAAACAAACTATATACATATATACATATATATATACACATATATATAGGCTTCCCTGGTGACTCAGATGGTAAAGAATCCACCTGTAATGCAGGAGACCTGGGTTTGAGACCTGGTTGGGAAGATCCCCAGGAGGAGGGCATGGCAACCCACTTCAGTATTCTTGCCTGGAGAATCCCCATGGACAGAGGAGCCTGGCAGGCTCCAGTCCATGGGGTCGCAGAGTCGGGCATGACTGAGCGAGTAACCACTATATATACATAGGGACACTTGAGCCAAATGTTTGAAGTACTCCGGAAATGGAGAACTCTGAAAACAATATAACTACATTCATAACATTTAGGTCTCCCTGCATTTTAGTGTTCTGTGACAAAATAGCCACAACCAGTCCCCACCTGCTACAAAGAGGACTGGAGCAGGTCAGGACAAGCCAGCATCTTTCTTTAAGGCAGGACTTAACCTTAGACCTGCACTGGAATCACCCAGAGAGCTTTAAAAAATAACAGGGCCTGGACCCCACCCCAAGACTGATCTGGTGTGCAGAAACCTGGGCATTAGGGTTGTTTGTTTTTGTTTTTGTTTTTTTTTTAAACTCAACACAGAGCAGAGTCAAGATGTCTCTATCGATAGAGTGTCAGCCAGGGACTCAAACAAAAGACCAGATCCTGATTTAAGGCTCTCAAGAGCTTTGAACTCCTGCCTTCACCGATCTGGGTCAAGAAAGTTTTATTCTCCTCCAGTGAATGGGCAACAGAAAGCAGCTGAGGCCCATCAGATACTGGCAGCGGTGACACAATGCTGAGTTCACCCAGCATGCGTTCTAGTTACAGACCTTACAGAAGCCCTACGTTAAGGGAGCATACACATTATTCCGCAGAAAGGTAAACAGTGCTAAGTGGCCTGAATGAGCCAGGGCACCAGGTCAAAACAACCTGTCTCCTGTCGGAAGCTGGTTATAAACAGTCCTGACAAATAAACAAACAGTTAGCAGACTGTATAGAAAACAGACAGTAGACTGTACTTTCACCACACATTCAGCTGCACCTGCTTATTAAGTATCTCCTTAACTTCCCTCCCACTGCACAAAGGGCCTTTGAACCCTGAAAATAATGCTGTTCTTAGGAAGTGGGCCTTACCATAGAAATAGAAATGAACTTTTTCTTCTCAGCGGTCTAATTCCCCTTCCATACCCCCCACCTTCCCCATTTCCTTCTCCAGGCACTGCCCCTACTATCCAGATCTCATTTTCCTAAATCTGTGCTGTGCTAAGTCACTTCAGTCATGTTCAACTCTTTGCAACCCTTTCGCCTGTAGCCCACCAGCCTCCTCTGTCCATGAGATTCTCTAGGCAAGAATACTAGAGTAGGGGTTGCCATGCCCTCCTCCAGGGGATCTTCCCAACCCAGGGATTGAACCTGCGTCTCTTATGTCCCCTGCATTGGCAGGCAGGTTCTTTACCACTAGCACCACCTGGGCAGCCATTCCTAAACACTGCTACCTTCAAATAGACCCAGGTCCCCAACCCTGGCCAAGGCATCCCCTAACTCCACTGCACCTTTCATCTTCCCTCAGCCCACAACAGAAGGTTCCTCCGGGCTGGGATCACCATCCTTTTTAAGTAATGTTTTTTCTTTAGACATTTCTGCACTCTCTGAATTATTTTGCAATAAGCAAGTATCACTTTTTAAATTAGAACAACCCAAGTATTATATATAACTGCATATAAAGGACTAGACAGACACAAAAGACAGTAGAGTGGGAAACAAAAATAGGAACAAAAAACAAGGGCAACAAAAAATATTAATGAAAATCGTAGATATTAATTCAACTATATCAATAATCGCTTTAAAGGTCAACAATCTAAATGTACCTATTAAAAGACTGAGATTGTCAGAGTGGATTAAAAACACTACCCAGCAATATCTTGCCTGTAAGAAACCACTTTAAACATAAAGACACAAAGATTAAAAATAAATGGGTGGGCCTTACCTGGTGGTTCAGTGGATAAGAGTCCACTGGCCAATGTAGGGGACACAGGTTCAGTCCCCGGTCCACAGGCCTCAGGGCAGTTAAGCCTGTGCACCACAGCTACTAAATCTGCACCTAAAGCCTGTGCCCTGCAACAGGAAAAGCCACTGTGATGAGAAGCCCCACTCATTGCTACTAGCTAAAGGCTGCACTCAGAGATGAAGCCCAGTGCAAACAAAAACAAGAAAAGTCACTGAGTGAAGAAAAATACACCATGTTACTACTAATCAAAATGCTATATTAATTTTAGACAGACTTCAAAGTAAGGAAAACTATCAGCAACGAAGAAGGACATTACAGACTGATTAAGAGAGTTAATTCTCCAACAGTTTTTCCTGTGTATGCATGTAACAACAGAGCCTCTAACTACTTAAGGCAAAAAGTGAGACAACTGTAAGGACAAACAGACAAATCCACTATCACAGCTGATGACCTCAACACCCTTCTCTCAGAAATGGACAGCATCAGCAAGCAGAAAATCCATAGGGCACAAAGCTGAACTCAACAATATCTTCAACCAACTGGATGCAACAGACATCTACAGAGTCCATCCAGCAACAGCAGAATACATATTCTTCTCATGCTCACACAGAGCATTCACCAACATAGACCACATTCTGGGCCATAAAACACCCCTTCACAAAAAACTCGTAATCACCTCTTCTCATGTGGTTATTTATTTATTCGGCTGCACTGGGTCCTAGCTGTGGCACATGGGATCTTCCGCTGCAGCACACAGACTCTGAAGTTGTGGTGCCTGGGCTCAGGAGTTGTGGCATGCAGGCTCTCTAGCGGTGGTGCACGGGCTTAGTTGTTCCGAGGCATGCAAGATCTTAGTTCCCTAACCAGGGATCGAACCCATGTTCCCTGCATTGTAAGGCAGATTCTTAACCACTGGACTACCAGGGAAGTCCACCCTTAACAAAGTTTTAAAAATAGAATGATATAATATCTGTTGGCAAACCAAAGTGGAATTAACCTTAGAAATCAATAACAGATAACTGGAAAATAGCAAAATATGCAGAAATTAAACAACACACTTCTAAATAACACACACACACACACAAATCTCAAGAGAAATAAATTTTTTAACTAAATGAAAATTAAAATACAACTTATCGAAAGCTATGATATTCAGGGAAAGCAGTGCTTAGAGGAAAATTTATAGTATTAAATTAGAAAAGAAGAAAAACTTCAAATCAGTAAGTTTCCATCTTAGGAAACTAGGAAAGGAAGAGTAAAGTAAATGCAAAGTAAGCAGAATAAATAAGAATTAGAGCAGGAAAAGAAAAAAGAATTAGGGCAGAAATCAATGAAATTAAAAACAGAAAATCAATAGAGAAAGTCAATGAAACCAAAGGCTGGTGTTTTTAAAAGATCAATAAAATCAATAACCCTCTAGCTAGGTTAACAAAGAAAAAAAGAGAATATAAGTTATTAGTATCCAAAATGAAAGAGAGGGAATTATAAGATCCCATGGAGATTAAAAGAACAGTAAAGGAGACCTCTGAACAACTCTGGGCTTCCCAGGTGATGCTAGTGGCAAAGAACCTGCCTGCCAAGGTAGGAGACATAAGTGAGGCAGGTTCAGTCCCTGGACTGGGAAGGTCCCCTGGAGGAGGGCATGCAATCCACTCCAGTATTCCTGCCTGGAGAATCCCTGGACAGCGGAGCCCGGTGGGCTACGGTCCACAGGGTCGTAAAGAGTCGGACACGTCTGAAGTGACTTAGCAACAGCAGCATGAACAACTCTGTGACCAAAAATTTGATGACCTAGATGAAACAGACCAACTCCTTGAAACAAACAATCTGCGAAACTCACATAAGAAGCACAGACGATCTGAATAGGTCTATACCTATTAAGGACAGGCTTAATAGTATGGGCATCCCTGTGGCTCAGCTGGTAAAGCTGGCTCAGCACCCTCACTTGCAATGAGGGAGACCTGGGTTTGATCCTTGGGTTGGGAAGATCCCCTGGAGAAGGGAAAGGCTACCCACTCCAGCATTCTGGCCTGGACAATTCCATGGACAGAGGAGCCTGGCAGGCTGCAGTCTATTGGGTTGCAAAGAGTCGGACATGACTGAGCGAATTTCACTTTCACTATACCTATTAAAGACATTGCAGCAATAATTAAAAACACAGAATAATTCAAAACAGAAAGCACCAGGCCCAGATGGGGTCACTGGTGAATTCTACCCATCGTTTAAGGAAGAAATTATACCAATTCTCCATAATCTCTTTTTTAGGCAGAAACAAAGGGAATACCTCTTCCTAACTCATTCTATTAATATCAGGCCAGCATTACCCTGATACCAAAATCAACAAAGGCATTATAAGAAAGGAAAACTACAGACCAATATTTCTCAAAAACACAGGTGCAAAAATTCCCAAGAAAATATTAGCACATCAAATCCAAAAAGTGTAAAAAGACTTATATACTAGAACCAGTGAGATTCATCCCAGGTATACTTATTCAATATTGGAAAATCAACTAATGCGATACATATCAAACTTTAAAAAGGAAAAACCATATGGTCATATCAACAGATGCAGAAAAAGTATTTCACAAAATTCAACACTCATTCACTATAAACTTGCAGTAAACTAGGAATAGAGACTTTCTCAACTTGACAAAGACTACCTACAAAATACCTTTAGCTAACATCACACTGACCAGTGAAAAGCTCAAAACTTTTCCACTAAGATCAAGAACAATGCAAATATATCCCTTCTTGCCATTCCTTTACAATAAGGCAAGAAAAAGAGAGTATACATATTGGCATACTCTTAAAAGGTATACATAGTGGGGAGGAAGACAAAACTCTTTGCTTGCAGGTGACATGATTGCTTGTATTAAAAAAAAAATTTATTGCCAAAATACTACTGAACTAATAAGTGATTATAGCAAGATTGTGGGATACAATAGGTTAATATAGAAGTCAACTGCTTTTCTATAAACCAATAATTAACAAATGAGTGTTTAAAGTTAAAAGCATAATAATCACTTACATTAGCATCACAAATTTACTCAACTGATCACTGACACAAGGCAAAGGCAAAACAATGAAATAAAGATAGCCTCTTCAACAAATAGTGTTCAAACAACTAGATATATGCAAAAAATAAAAATAAAAAAGAATCCAGACACAGACCTTACACACTTCATAAAAATTAACTCAAAACAGATTACAGACCTAAGTGTAAGATGCAAAACTATAAAACCCCTAGAAGATAACACAGGAGAAAGTCCAGATAACCTCTGATATGGTAATGTCCTTTTAGCCACAACACCAAAGGCATGATCCATGAAAGAAAGAATTGATGAGTTGGCTTTCATTAGCATTTAAAATTTCTCCTCTGTGAAAGCCAATATCAAGAGAATTAAAAGACAAGTCACAGATTGGGAAAACGTATTTGTAAAAGACATATTTGATAAAGAATTGTTATGCAAAATATAAAGCCAAATCTTAAAACAATAAGAAAAAAAAACCTGATTAAAAAATGGGCCAAAGATCTTTAATGGACACCCCACCAAAAAAGAAATACAGATTGCAAGTGAGCAGATGAAAGGATGTTCCACACTGTACATCACCAAGGAAACGCAAATTAAAACAACAAACAAGATACTACTACACATCTGTTAGAATGGCCAAAATTCAGAACACTGACAACACCAAATGCTGGCGACGATGTACAGTGAGAGGAACACTCATTCATTGTTGGTAGAAATGCAAAATGGCACTGACGTTCTCGAAGACAGTTTCGTGGTACCTTGTAAAACCAACCATGTTCTTACCATACAATTCAGCACTTGTGCCCCTTGGCATTTACACAATGAAACTGAAAGCTTTTATCTCCACAAAAACCTACACATGCATATTTATAGCAGTTTTCTTCATATCTGCTGAAACTTGGAAGTAAATGAGATGTCCTTCAGTAGGTGAAAGGATAAACTCTGATACATCCAGACAACCAAGTATTGTTCAACAGTAAAAAGAAATGGGCAATCAGGCCATGAAAAGATATGGAGGAACTTGAAAATACATATTATTAAGTGAAAGAAGCCAATCGGAAAAGGCTACCCATTGTATGATTCCAAGTAAATGACATCCTGCAAAAAGCAAAACCATGGAGACAGATCTGTCTCCATAAAGGTCACTGACAGTGGAGGGCAGGGATGTGAACAGGCAGAGCGCTATATTTTTAGGGCAGTGAAAATACTCTGTATGATAGTACAATGATGGACACACATCATTATGCATTTGTCCAAACCCACAGGGTGTATAACACCAGTACTGAACCCTGAGATAAACTATGGACTTTGGGTGATTATGGTATGTTAACATATTCCTGGTTTAAAAACTTACCACTCTGATGAGTGACGGTATTAATGAGGCAAGTTATGCATGCCTAAGGGGCTAAGGGTATACGGAAAATCTCTGCATCTGCCTCTTAATCTTACTGTAAACCCAAAACTGCTCTAAAGAAAAAAACTCCTTATAAAGAACTCATACAACTCAACAGCAAAGAAACACTCTGATGAGAAAATGGGCAGAGCATCTGAACAGATTATTTTTTCCAAAGAAGACACACAAACGGCCAACAGACATCTGAAAAGATGCTCAACATCACTAATTGTCAGGAAATGCAAACTAAAATCACAGTGAGGAATCATCTCACACCTATTAGAATGGCTACTATCAAAAAGACAAGAATACTTTTTCCGAGGATGTGAAAAAGGGGAATCTTTGTGTCCTGTTGGTGGGAATTTAATTGGTGCAGACACTATGGAAGAAAGAGAGAAGAAAAAAAAAAAGAAGCTAAAGGCAAAGGAGAAAAGATACACCCATTTGAATTTAGAGTTTCAAAGAATAGCAAAGAGAGATAAGTGATCAATGCAAAAACTAGAGGAAAACAATAGAATGGGATAGACTAGAGAGCTCTTAAAGAAATTTAGAAATAGCAAGGGAAGATTTCATGCAAAGATGGGCACAATGAAGGATGTAAATGGTATGAACCTAACTTATTTAACTTATAAGCAGAGTACATCATGAGAAACGCTAGGCTGGAAGAAGCACAAGCTGGAATCAAGCTTGCCAGGAGAAATATCAATAACCTCAGATACGTAGATGACATCACCCTTATGGCAGAAAGTGAAGAGGAACTAAAGAGTCTCTTGATGAAAGTGAAAGAGGAGAGGGAAAAAGTTGGTTTAAAGCTCAACATTCAGAAAACTAAGATCATGGCATCTGGTCCCATCACTTCACAGGAAATTGATGGGTAAACAGTGGAAACAGTGTCAGACTTTATTTTTCTGGGCTCCAAAATCACTGCAGATGGTGACTGCAGCCATGAAATTAAAAGACGCTTGCTTACTCCTTGGAAGTTATGACCAACCTAGACAGCATATTGAAAAGCAGAGACATTACTTTGCCAACAAAGGTCCATCTAGTCAAGGCTATGGTTTTTCCAGTATTCATGTATGGATGTGAGTTGGACTGTGAAGAAAGCTGAGCACCGAAGAATTGATGCTTTTGAACTGTGGTGTTGGAGAAAACTATTGAGAGTCCCGTGGACTGTAAGGAGATCCAACCAGTCCATCCTAAAGGAGATCAGTCCCAGGTGTTCATTGAAAGGACTGACATTGAAGCTGAAACTCCAATACTTTGCCTACCTGATGCAAAGAGCTGATTCACTGGAAAAGACCCTGATGCTGGGAAAGATTGAGGACAGGAGGAGAAGGGGACAACAGAGATGGTTGGATGGCATCACCTACTCGATGGACATGGGTTTGGGTGGACTCCGGGAGTTGGTGATGGACAGGGAGGCCTGGCATGCTGCGCTTCACGGGGTTGCAAAGAGTTGGACACGACTGAGGGACTGAACTAACAGAAGCAGAATATATTAAGAAGAGGTGGCAAGAATACACAGAAGAACTATACAAAAAAAAATCCTCATGACCCAGATAACCATGATGGTATGACCACTCACCTAGAGCCAGACATCCTGGAGTGCAAAGTTAAGCGGGCTTTAGGCAGCATCACTACGAACAAAGTTAGTGGAAGTGATGGAATTCCAGTTGAGCTATTTCAAACCCTAAAAAATGATACTGTTAAAGTGCTGCACTCAATATGTCAGCAAATTTGGAAAACTCAGCAGTGGCCACAGGACTGGAAAAGGTCAGTTTTCATTCCAATCCCAAAGAAGAGCAATGCCAAAGAATGTTCATACTACCGCACAATTGCACTCATCTCACACACTAGCAAAGTAATGCTCAAAATTCTCCAAGCCAGGCTTCAACAGTATATGAACCATGAAGTTCCAGATGTTCAAGCTGGATTTAGAAAAGGTAGAGGAATCAGAGATTAAATTGCCGACATCAGTTGGATCATCGAAAAAGCTAGAGAGTTCCAGAAAAACATCGACTTCTGCTTTATTGATTATGCCAAAGCCTTTGACTGTATAGATCACAACAAATCATCGAAAATTCTTAAAGAGAAAACCAGACAACCTTACCTGCCTCCTGAGAAATCTGTATACAGGTCAAAGAAGCAACAGTTAGACCTGCACAAGGAACAATAGCGTGGTTCCAAATCGGGAAAGGAGTACGTCAAGGCTGTATATTGTCACCCTTCTTATTTAACTTATATGCAAAATGCTGGGCTGGATGAAGAACAAGCTGGAATCAAGATTGCTGAGAGAAATATCAATAACCTCAGATACACAGATGACACTACCCTTATGGCAGAAAGTGAAGAAGAACTAAAGAGCTTCTTGATGAAAGTGAAAGAGGAGAAAGGGGAGAGTGAAAAAGTTGGCTTAAAATTCAATATTGAGAAAACTAAGTTCATGGCACCTGGTCCCATCTCTTCATGGCAAATAGAGGGGGAAACAATGGAAATAGTGATAGACTTTATTTTGGGGGGCTCCAAAATCACTGCAGATGGTGACTGTAGCCATAAAATTAAAAGACGTTTGCTCCTTAGAAGAAAAGCTATGACCAACCTAGACAGCATATAAAAAGCAGAGACATTACTTTGCCAACAAAGGTCTGTCTAGTCATAGCTTAGGTTTTTCCAGTAGTCACGTATGGATGTGAGAGTTGGACTATAAAGAAAGCTGAGCACCGAAGAATTAATGCTTTTGAACTGTGGTGTCGGAGAAGACTCTTGAGAGTCCCATGAACTGCAAGGAGACACAACCAGTCCGTCCTAAAGGAAATCTGTCCTGAATATCCATTGGAAGGACTTATGCTGAAGCTAAAGCTACAACACTTTGGCTACCTGATGCAAAGAATTGACTCATTGAAAAAGGCCCGGATGCTGGGAAAGATTGAAATGCGAGAGGAGAAGGGGATGACAGAGGATGAGATGGTTGGATGGCATCACTGACTCAATGGACATCAGTTTGAGTAAGCTCTGGGAGTTGGTGATAGACAGGGAAGCCTGGCCTGGTGCAGTCCATGGGGTTGCAAAGAGTCAGACACAACTGAGCAACTGAAGTGAACTATGGAAAATAATCCAGAGGTTGTGCAAAAAAATTAAAAACAGTACTACCATATGACTCAGCAATTCCACTTCTAGATATTTACCTGAAGGAAACAAAAATACTATCTCAAAAACATACATGAACATCTATGTTCATTGCAGCATTATTTATAACAGCCGAGACATGTAAGTAACCTAAGTGCCCATCAACTAATAAATGAAAAAACAGCACATGGTATATAAATACAATGGAATATTACTCAACCACAAAAAGGGAGGAAATCCTACCGTTTTCAACAGCATGACAGACCTTGGGGGTGTTATGCTAAGGGGTGAAGAGGTGCGAAGTGGGTGAAGGTGGTCAAAGGGTACAAACTTTCAGTTACAAAATAAACAAGTCCTAGGGATATAACCTATAGCATGGTGACTACAGTTAACAATACTGTACTATATATTTGACATCGCCAGGAGAATAAATCTTAAAAGGTCTGTAACTACGTGTGGCAATGTAGTTAACCAGTTAATGTTAATTAGATGTGTGGAGGTAATCACTCTGAAACCAAGCAGGATCCTGCCGGGCCTTCCTCGGTACAGAAGCCCCTCTTTGTCCCCCATTTCCTGACTATAGAAAGAGGCTTTAAGTCTTCCTAGGCCTTCCCCACACGGAGAAGGCGATGGCACCCCACTCCAGTACTTTTGCCTGACAAATGCCATGGACAGAGGAGCCTGGTAGGCTGCAGTCCATGGGGTCGCAAAGAGTCAGACACGACTTAGCAACTTCACTTTCACTTTTCACTTTCATGCATTGGAGAAGGAAATGGCAACCCACTCCAGTGTTCTTGCCTGGAGAATTCCAGGGGCAGGGGAGCCTGGTGGGCTGCCATCTATGGAGTCGCTTAAAGTTGGACATGACTGAAGTGACTTAGCAGCAGCAGCAACAGCAGCAGGCCTTCCCCAAGTTCCAAAGAGCAGACTCAAGCAGTAACTAGTTAGAGAACTGAGGAAATGCGGAAACAAAGGAAAAGCAGTCTAGCAAGAGAAGTAATGATAGCTTAAGCAACAGTGCAAAGACCAAACAGAGACACTGGGCTCCTACTTTCTCCTCAAAAGATACATGTAACAATCTGATGCATATCTCTGAGTTGTTCTGAAGGAACCAAGACCCTTCCCACCTAAGGTGGAGGATGGAGACTATACGCTGACCACAAGCACTAGACCCCAAACTGGTTAGAATCAGAAGGTTGATGGCTATGGTTTCCAAAACAATACCCCATTACCTCACCACCATCCCCTGAGAAGAAAGGTCACGAGCTGATCACACATTCTGCAACCCTCATCTCTAATGTTGCCTTTGAAAACTCTTCTCTGAAAGCCATTGGGGAGTTTGGATCTTTTAAGCATTAGCAGCCTTGCTTGGTGCCTGCAATAAGCACCGTGCTTTCCTCACCACAACCAGTCAGTAGACTGGCTTTGTAGCAGGCATCCGGCAGGAGACCAGAGTTTGCTTTGCCAACAATTTTACCATACATACAATACTGAATCATTATGTTGTACACTTGAAACTAATGTGTTAATTATATCCGAAGAAACATATTTTTATAGAGAAAAGAAACCCATAAACAAATAAAAGGACTAGAAAGAAAATCATGGGTGAAAAAAATGTCAACTGATTATTTTCTTCTTTATTTTTACTTCTTCCCTCAGACCTCTGCAAACAGTATAATTAGGAAAAAATATTTAACCAAAATAAAAACAATGCATGATTACGAAATTTCTTCTGTTTTGACTAACGTGATATATGAATAATAATGAAACAGAGCAGGACTCTATGGGGCCCTCCTGGATACAAATCCTTTTCAGGTCCCGTTTCTCATTCATAGGAAATAGGTTTCATCCAGCCTCCTTGACCTTCTCTGAATTCCCAAGGGCAGATTCAAAGAGTTGCTAATCAGAGAATTTAATGGCCAATTTGAGTAAACTCAAGGAGACAGTGGAGGATAGAGGAGCGTTACAAAGACTAAACAACAATCAGAGAAGGGAGAGAAATGTAGAAACTGAGAAGGAACAGTCAAGAAACAATAGTACCACCATGGGACAGGGTCTGGATTCTTCCTCAAGGATTACACAGAAACAATACCTTTGAGGGCCTTCCCTGGAGGTCCAGCGGTTAAGACGTCACACTTCCACTACAGGGGTCACCAGGCACAGGCTCGGTCCCTGGTCGGGGAACTGAGATTCCCCCATACTTCTGTTGTTGTTCTTTGTGTGTTAGTCGCTCAGTTGTGTCTGACTCTTTTCGACCCCCAGGACTAGAGCCCACCAGGCTCCTCTGTCCAGAGAATCCTCCAGGCAAGAATACTGGAGTGGGTAGCCAGTCCCTTCTCCAGGGGATCTTCCCGACCTGGGGATCAAACCTGCATCTCCTCTGTCTCCTGCACTGCAGGCAGGTTCTTTACCATCTGAGACACCAGGGAAGCCCATGCCATGTGGCAAAACCAAACAAACCCAAAAAAAAAATCAATACTTTTGAATTCTGCAGGTACTAAGCCCCATCCTGCTTCCCTGGTGGCTCAGACGGTGAAGAATCCGCTTGCAATGTGGGAGAATTGGGTTTGATCCCTGAGTTGAGAAGATCCCTTGAAGGAAGGCATAGCAACCCACTCCAGTATTCTTGCCTAAAGAATCCCACGAACAAAGGAGCCTGGAGGGCTGTAGTCCGTGGGGTCCGCAAAGAATCGGACATGACTGAGCGACTAAGCACAGCACACAGCACAGGTACAAAGGCCCCCACCCAGGAAGAGGATGGTAACTTCAGGTTATGCTGGAGATTCCTGGAGCACCACCCTATTACTTCACCACCACCCAATCAGAGTGGGAAACGACTAAGCAACCTCACTTTCTTTCTTCTTTCTAACCAATGAGAAGAAAGTCTGCACAAAGCAGAAGATAAAGAAGACTCTGACCACTCTGCCAGATGACTTTCCCTTTCATGGTCAAGCAGAATCTTCGGAGTAGGGAGTTGGGCATGAATGTCATCTCCCCAGGTTATCAACCTCCTGAATAGAGCAACCTTTCCTTTCCAACCACACTCATCTCTTATGTGGCTTTCAAGCAACAAGCAGCCAAACTCAAGTTCAGTAAAAATAAAAACTATGTATTTGGTTTTTGTCACCGGTTCCTGAACCCAGAGCTCCTAAAACTCTTGGAATTTCCTGAGTTACAGTGGCTTTTGTCATTCACAAGGAGCCTCTGGGAACAAACAGAAGTTTATGCTAATGAGGTAATTCAAGGTGAGTCGTTAGTTTCAGAGGTCACGCTTAGAGGGGTGGACCTTTCATCCCCACCCTCTGCAGTTAAAGGAGGAGAAAGGCGTTGGAAGTAGAGTTTAATCACCAGTGGCCAAAGATTTAATCAATCATGCCTATGTAGTAACACCACACACTGTCCCCATGCTCTGCATAAAAACCCTAAATGACAGGACAAGGAGAACTTCCAGGTCAAAGTGCTAGGAGGTGGCACACCTGCGGAGCTACTCCCTCAGACCTGCCCTCTGCACTTAACAGATCTAACACATGTGACTAACAGGAAATGCAGAAACAACGGAGTGTGACTTCCAAAGCAAAAAGACACTGGGGTTTCGGCCTGGCTCTATGGGCTCACATATCCTGAGGAAAGCCAAATGCCATGTCACAAAGACACCCAGGCAGGCCGATGACCAGGCCCACGTGAAGCCGAGTGCCAACANTAACAGGAAATGCAGAAACAACGGAGTGTGACTTCCAAAGCAAAAGGACACTGGCGTTTCGGCCTGGCTCTATGGGCTCACATATCCTGAGGAAAGCCAAATGCCATGTCACAAAGACACCCAGGCAGGCCGATGACCAGGCCTACGTGAAGCCGAGTGCCAACAACCAGCCATGGTCGAGGACAACTAAGCCACCTTGGAACCGCCTCCTCCAGCCCCAGACAAGATTTCAGTGACTGCAGCTTCAGATGGCATCTTGACTACACCCTCCCTGGGAGCCCCAGCACCAGCGCTAAAGCTAAGATGCTCCTGAATTCCTGATCCACAGAAACTGTATGAGAGAACAATGCTTACTATTGTTTTGTACTCTGGGTTTTTTGTTTGTTCGTTTCTGCTTTAAGAATTATATTCACAATTGCAGTAAACAGTGGTTCAGCAGAACACAGTTTCTCCGATCAAGGTTTTTATTTTAGGACAATTTTTTTAGAGCAGTTTTACATTTACAATAAAAGTGAGAATTTACTGTTCATTTAAGTTTTGAGATAATTTTTTTTGTACCAACATATTAATGATAAAGACACCAATGAGTCTTAAAATGGAATGAAAATTTGTATTACATGAACTTGTGTATGTTCTTCTAGCAAAGAGTTCCATAAACTTCAAGAGATTCCCGAAAGGTTTCAAGATCCAGAAAAAAAAAGAAAAAGGTTAAGAATCATTGCTTTAGACAATAAATAGTCAATGAGAAAGGCTATGTCCTTTCAGATTAGTTTGGACAGTTTCTACTCACATAAACACATGATACAGCTTAACTAGTTTTTCAAGATACTGCTCGTTCATGTTTGCTCCCACTTTTTCCTTTGTGCTGAGTCCTAGACAACCTGGCTAGGGGCAATATGATTCAGGAGTTAGTGAGCAGGGAGGGGCACAGCTGCTGTGCCTGTGAAAGTCAGCTTCTCATGCATTTCTGGAACATGCCTGGGCTGAGAGACTCACATCTCCAAGCACAGGATCTAATGTCTAATTCAAGACACGTAAGTGAGAGTGTCAAAGTGTCAGAAGGATCTAGCTCACCATCCCACATCTCTTCCAGTTGTGACCTCTATAATCCTCGGAGCTCAATCAGCACACAGCTTTTACAAATTCTACACGTGACTTGGCCACAAAGCATACTTCTTTACCTGTAAAATGGAAATAATGTAATACAACATATATCCAGCTCAGAGGTAATCCTAGAGATCAAATACTACTGTGAAAGTCATCAAATGAATATTCTAAAATTTCTTCTTGGTTCTATCAACATGAGATAGGTACCAATCCAAAAACAGGAAAAGTTTTCCTAAGTACAAAATCATTAAAGAGTACATTAATGTTTGAATTTCAGTTAAAAATGCAAAACTGCAAAGGGAGTAAATTTATATTAAAAACAAATACTGTACTTAGAAAAATGACCAAGCAAAACACTGATACTGGGCTGAATCTGAGTGGTGAATGATTTTTCCCCCCTTTCTTTTCCTTTCCTTTGTTTTACCATTTTTAAAAAATAAGCAACTATGTGTTTTAAAATGAACGTTAATGACAAAGATGGTAAGCACTCTCACGTGTCAGGCAGCATCCTAACTTCTTGGCATACATCATCTTATTTGATCCTTACAACAAATAAATGATTTCATTTAACTTTGCTAACCTACCCAATGTCTCTTGGCCTTATTTATCTATTTTTTATTTTTTATCTTTTCAAATAGACTTCTCTTACCGCTGAGTGTGGGCTTTAGAGCAGGGGAACTCACTCACCCAGCAGCAATGTGGGATCTTAGTTCCTCGACCAGGGATCAAATCTGCATCCCCTGTATTGGAAGGCAGATTCTTAACCACTGGACCATCAGTGAAGTCCTCCAAGGGGGATTTCATTATAGCCAAATTTACCAGGTGAGGAAAGAGTCTTCCAAGTTAAATCACTTTCTCCACCCCAGAGCTAGTAGAAGGAAAGAAATCATAAAACTTAGGGCAGAAATAAATGCAAAAGAAACAAAAGAGACCATAGCAAAAATCAACAAAGCCAAAAGCTGGTTCTTTGAAAGGATAAATAAAATTGACAAACCATTAGCCAGACTCATCAAGAAACAAAGGGAGAAAAATCAAATCAATAAAATTAGAAATGAAAATGGAGAGATCACAACAGACAACACAGAAATACAAAGGATCATAAGAGACTACTATCAGCAATTATATGCCAATAAAATGGACAACATGGAAGAAATGGACAAATTGTTAGACAAGTACAACTTTCCAAAACTGAACCAGGAAGAAATAGAAAATCTTAACAGACCCATNGAGACTACTATCAGCAATTATATGCCAATAAAATGGACAACGTGGAAGAAATGGACAAATTCTTAGACAAGTACAACTTCCCAAAACTGAACCAGGAAGAAATAGAAAATCTTAACAGACTTTTTCTTTTTAAAAAAATAATCTCGTGTTGAAAGGTGAAGGCAGGTGGGAACTATCTCCGCAACATTTTCAGTGCCTCAGGGCCTTGCATGTGGAATGACTGGGGTGGTCAGAGGAAGTCTTTCTGAGGAGGCATTTGGGCTGAGGTCCAGCTGGAGAGTTGGGAGAATGTTCTAGGAGCCAGAGTCGGGGCCTGGTGCGTGGGAGACTGAAAGACGGAGGGGGTGTCTGTGAGTCTTGTTGCAAGGGTCTGGTTGTGGGAGAAGCTGGCTTGGATGTCGTGCAGCCCCTGATTGGGAGACCTCCCTTCTCAAGATATGTTTCCCTCATTGTGAATCTCACTTCTTAGGGTGGAAACTAGAAGTTGGTTTCTCAGCCTCCCTTGCAGCGGGAAACAGTCACGTGACTCAGGCCCACCAATCCAAGCCTCACGTGAGCCTCTGCTCTGGAAGAGAGAAGATGGCACTGGCAGGGACGCTAGCATCTGCAAGGTGGGATGGAGTGATGAGGTCCATTTCCTGGGGCCAGCCGCGGTGGTGTCTGGCTGAGTGGTCTCCCTGGAACCTCCATGGTGTGGGGTGGGCATTTGTTCCCCCTGAAGCTGCAGCGCCTGCGTCTCTGCCTGTGAAGGGCCTGACAGCCTCCTGGTGTCCACTCTGGGACAGTTTCACCAGAGGTGAGTTGGAAATGCACAAGCTCAAGTCACCCCCTCCCATCCCCCCGCCACCCCTAAACCTGCTGAGCCAACGTCCTCATTCTAACAAGGCCCCAGGGAATGTGCGTGGACATTAATGCTCAGGGATTCTGAAACGCACTCCATTTCTACTTTACACAGCTCCAGGGGTGCTTGTTCATACAGTTAGCGACCGTGATGATGTAGAAGCGGTGGGAGGATTTAACCAAGGAGTGAAGTGACCCAGTTTACCTTTTAAATATCTGTCCTGCCGGTGGGCTAGAGAGGTGGGAGGGGAGACCAGTCCAGGAGGCCATTGCTTGTCTAGAGAAAGAAAACATGTCATTGTCACAAGATAGGCTGACATGTGCAGGCCCTGGGCAAAGACTGAGACACACCTGCAAACTTGGACATGGCACACATATCACAGATGCTCACACAGACTCCCATGTGCAAATTCAGAAACATTTTTATTTATACAGAGAACATGGACCCACAAAGACCCAGGTGAGAGTGCTGGCCCAAAAGCTTTTCCTTTCTCATGTCCCCAGAATCACAGAAAGGAGTCAAGCCTGCCTTTCATCCTCCTCTGATCTTTCTCAGCTTAAGTTCAACATCCTTAAGCTGCGGGATCCAGTTTAGGAGATCGGGTCCTGTAAGGAGCAGTCTCAGCTCCACGCAAGATGAGATGCCCGTGGTCCTGCCTCTGTCTAGGAAGATCACTCACCTCAGCTCTCCAAGGCTGCCAATCTGTATGGACCAAATGGCTTTGTAGCGTTGAACCCAGGCAGCACCTTTGTTCTCCACAGGGCAGAGAGAGTCAGCCATGGGCTGTGACCTTGGATCGGTGACGTGATGTGTATCATTTGTGTATCAGCAGGGTATTCTGACATAGAGACACTGGAGACATCAGCTTCTGCCCATGATCAGCTGTGAGTGCTATTTATACCTTGGGAAGTCTATCCCACTAATCAATTACAAGGGGAGAAAATCACATTTGAGTGATAGTCAAATGTTCTATAGTATATTGCACTTCAAATTATAATTCTGTGAAATCTCATTATTTGTGTCTAGACTGGAAGAAATTTAATTTTGATTATTTAACTACCTTTCCTGTTGCTCTTAAAGGTCCCCTGTCTTAGTTTTGAGAGTATCTTTGTCTTCCCTTGATGTGTCTAGAATTGAGCAGCACTCACAAGGGCTTCTAGAAGTCTCTGGGAGCCTCAGGGCTTGATTCTGGAAGAGCATTAAGTCCATTCTGGGCTGTTTGCTTTCACCATTGTTATTGTCAGCATTAGCATCAGATCAGTTCAGTTGCTCAGTCGTGTCTGACTCTTTGTGACCCCGTGGACTGCAGCACGCCAGGCTTCCCTGTCCATCACCAACACCCAGAGCTTGCTTAAACTCACATCCATCGAGTTGGTGATGCCATCCAACCACCTCATCCTCTGTCGTCCTGTTCTCTTCCTGCCTTCAGTCTTACCCAGCATCAGTGTTGTCTCCAGTGAGTCTGTTCTTCATATCAGGCGGCCAAAGTATTGGAGTTTCAGCTTCAGCATCAGTCCTTCCAATGAATATTCGGGACTGATTTCCATTAGGATTGACTGGTTTGATCTCCTTGCAGTCCAGGGGACTCTCAAGAGTCTTCTCCAAAACCACAGTTCAAAAGCATCATTCCTTCAGCACTCAGATTCCTTTATTGTCCAACTCTCACATCATACTGGAAAAGCCATAGCTTTGACTATGACTAGACAGTGACTGTCAGCATCGCCACCCTTAGTTTCAACATCACTGTTGTGATCATCACTGTCATGACCTCAACCATCACTGAATGTGGTGCTCACAAATCCAAGCACTGCTCCAAGTGCTTTCAATTTATTACTCTTTTTACATCATCACAAGTCTGTAAGATAGTGCTACCATCCTCATTTTAATGGTGAAGTTGAAGCACAGAGAGGTTAAGAGACTCACCTAATGTTGAACGGGTAGTGAACTGCAGAGTTTGGACTCAAACTCAGCCACCTGGCCTGTGTTCATGCTCTTACCCACACTCTCTGTGGCACAACATGCCCTTGATCTACGTGGTCAGTTTTTACTCTCCGTCGTTGGGATTGTGCCCTCACCTTGGCTGTTTCCAGAATGCCCCTCTCTTCCCCCAAGCCTTTGTCAACACGCTTATCCTCCACGCCTGCCTGTGGTCCGTCCACCTCCTCGTGAAGGCCCTTCTAGCATCTCCTTACCTCAGCTCCGGATGCTCACAGCACTGCCACTTTCTGTCCTGAGACTAACCACCTGCAGCACCAACCTGAGGTTCACAGATGGGTAGACAACCCAGCCTACTGCCCTAAGCATATCCAAGCATGTCTAGGGACAGTGCATTGTGAGCCCTGCCAGTGGGCTTTAAGGCACAGGGTTAGGGAGAAAGAGGAGGTGTTTATCATCTGAAACCCCGGGTCTCTACACATCCTCACATCACGGCCCACAGAAAGGACGTGGCCATGCATCATTCTAGTGTGACAAGCATCTGCTGTTCCTCCTCTAGCCTTGGGCCCCCAGCTCTGGATGTGAGCATGTTATGTGAGCAGTTGAGAGAGACTGAATTTGAGATGAAATGAGATTGAAGCAGACAAGCCTGTCTGCCCCCACAAGGTGACTCTCTGATACCTCNAGGGTGTTTATCATCTGAAACCCCGGGTCTCTACACATCCTCACATCGCGGCCCACAGAAAGGACGTGGCCATGCATCATTCTAGTGTGACAAGCATCTGCTGTTCCTCTTCTAGCCTTGGGCCCCCAGCTCTGGATGTGAGCATGTTATGTGAGCAGTTGAGAGAGATTGAATTTGAGATGAAATGAGATTGAAGCAGACAAGCCTGTCTGCCCCCACAAGGTGACTCTCTGATACCTCTTAGCAAAGGGGAACCCTCTCTGCATGTGACCTCTCTGCTGGAGGCAGTTTTGTCTTTTCTGACACAGGACCTGGCTTCTAAACCTACACAATTTTCCTGCAGTAGCACGATCAGGACATGGAATTAGAAAAGCCTGTGAAATAATCCAGACTGGGCTTCCCCGCTGACAGCTGACAGGAGCAAACCAGGCTCCTGGTGAGCATGCCCCTCCCTGGGCAGCCTGCGAAAGAGTGGCCTCTGTCATTGCCTCTCTGAGATCCTAGCCCCAGGAAAAGGACCCCCTGGTCCTTTTTTCCTGGCTGGCGTGCAGATGAGAAGACCAGTGTTAATGAAGCTCTCTCTGTGCTGGTCCTGCTTGGGGAGCTCTAATCACAGGACCAGTTCACTCAGTCCTCATGACGTGGGGACGGTTTATCCTCTNCTTAGAAAAGCCTGTGAAATAATCCAGACTGGGCTTCCTCGCTGACAGCTGACAGGAGCAAACCAGGCTCCTGGTGAGCATGTCCCCTTCGTGGGCAGCCCGCGAAAGAGTGGCCTCTGTCATTGCCTCTCTGAGATCCTAGCCCCAGGAAAAGGACCCCTTGGTCCTTTTTTCCTGGCTGGCGTGCAGATGAGAAGACCAGTGTTAATGAAGCTCTCTCTGTGCTGCTCCTGCTTGGGGAGCTCTAATCACAGGACCAGTTCACTCAGTCCTCATGACGTGGGGACGGTTTATCCTCTGTAGATGAGGGAGCTGAGGCAGAGTGGCCCATTCTCTGGTCCAAGGACACGTCCTACTGAGCACAGGACTGAGGCTGTCAGCCTCATTCTTGTGATCCTCTCCCCAGTCATAAGCACCCTCATCATCAGCATCTGCCCGTTGTCATCACTGCCCCTCCCTTCTTCCTTTTATCTTAATGAGTCTTTCCTTCTCATGAGATCGATTTCTTTGAGAAAGTGGAGTCATTTTTCCCCCTTGTGGTTTGGCTTAACTTACTTCTCTATAAAAATACTTAAAAATCATATATATTATTCAGATACTTACAAAATAAATATTCAGATATTACAAAATTTAAACAGTTATTTGCA
Source organism: Neotragus moschatus (assembly GCA_006410615.1). Classification (NCBI taxonomy): domain Eukaryota; kingdom Metazoa; phylum Chordata; class Mammalia; order Artiodactyla; family Bovidae; genus Neotragus; species Neotragus moschatus. Next base: position 492,258 of record SJYA01000470.1, read on the forward strand.
GAATAAGGAGAGAAAAGGGCTCATAATTCAGGTTTGCTAGTAATATTTTGATGATTCTTCTTGTTCATTTTTATGCAAAGATATGTACAACTTTTCTTTCACCAAACATAGGATAATACAGGACATGGCATTTCATAGCCATCTGTTTCCACTGGACAATATATTGTAACATTTCGTGCCCACTCTCACTCATCTACCTGCGCTTCGTGATACGAAGCCCTCACAGGTGACAGCAGCCAGCCTCTCCCACTGATCCTCATCACTGCTGTGGAACAAGCCTCTGTCCCTCCTATCTCCCTCTTCCCCTAGGAATCCCACTCGTCCGTGGTCAAAGATTCCTTACCTGCCTTCTCTGGGAGACTCCCTCATCCGCATGTTCTCTGAGGTCCCCGTCCTCACGTGGTTCATACCTTATGAAGGATTGTGCTCACAATCTTGTCACATTTCCTGAGAAACTACTCACTCCAGACCCTGGGTGGGTATTGGGGACACAGAGCCAAGCCCAGTTGACTTTTCTTGAGCACTGACAGGTATTTCCAATGTACTTGTCTGGTCTCCTTAATCCCATAGCAGTCTCAAAAAGTACGCTCTAGTATGGCTCTGATTTAGAGAGAGAGGCGATGAGGCAGAAGTTGCACAAGTGAAAAGCCAGCTTCCACCTCATGCCGTCAGAATCCAGGGCTGATCCTGGAGCCCTCTTGCTAGTCCATGGCCCTTGCCTGTGAGGAGGTCTTCCTGCATCAGTGGACTCTCCACCTCCTCGGTCCCATGTCCTGAGAAAGGCCAGGCAGAGCCTGAAGTGCTTTGTGCAGCTAGAACTTGTTTGGGAGTAAGTGACAGAAAACCCAACTCTAACCAGTTTTAGATAGGTTGAGGGTTTCAGATTCAAGCTCCTCCACAGTCTAGGGCTAGTCCTGGCTTCTCCAAGTCTGGATTCAGACCCAGTGATACTATCAGGGCTAACTTTCCCTCTCAACCTCTGTCTCATTTCTTCTTCCAGGTCAGCTTCATTTTCAGATTATCCTAATGGATACAGAATGGCTGCAGCAGCTCCAGACCTCACACGCTGTCAGCTTTAAGTCCAGTGGGAAGTCACCTGCCTCTGATGTGTAGTTTGCATCAGTAGAATGTGAGAGGAGTGGGGTGTCCCCTCTGATAGAAGCTTTAGAAACTAATATATCATTCTTTTTCCCTTGCCACAGTGAACAGCAGTGTTCCAGATAGAAGCTGCCCCAGGAACCTGGGTCCTGCAATGACGATGATGTGGACCAAATCCACAGCTAAGACAAGATGGACATGAAGCATGAGCAAGAATTAGCCTCTGTCTTTGTGAACACTAGGTCTGGGGTTGTTTGTTTACTGGTACACCTAGAACATCCTGCCCGGTCCTCCAGTCCACAAATATAGTGTTTATCTGTTGAGGTTCTGGATCTGGGCATCTCTGTGTCTTGTTTCCCCCACATGGGGACCCAAGAAGTACCTGGTGCTTGATGATTGGACAGTCTCCTGTCCACATCACTCCTGTGTGTCTGGTCTCTGGGATGGTTTTCTTTTCCTATAAACTCTCTCTGGCTGCTTGTCTTCCTGGCTCCAGCCTAAAGCACCCAGTAGGGCTCCAGGTGCTGGTCAGGAGCAGGTGATAAACTCCAGCTCACCCTGCTGAACCGTGGAAATGAGTCTGGTTCCCATCAGTTCTCCTTGTGAGCTTGGGGCTTTGTGAAATCTCCCCTGTATAAAGTAGCCAGGAGCCTGTCTTCAACGGACACAGGAAGGAAACAAGGCCCTTCACTAGTTTTCAAAAATTTATTTTCTCTACAACTGTCAAAAAAATAAGGCACTGGCTGCTAGAATGATCCTTGAAGTCAGAAAGGGCCACCGACTCCAGTTTAGCCTTTGTTTAGCTGCAGACTTATTCAGAGCTCCAATGAACTGGAGGCATCATCCCTCATAAACCAGCCTCTCCTCACTCCCCAGGATGTGGTCCCTGCAGAGGAAGGACATGTTATCATCAGAACTTCCTACACTCAGCCTGCAGGTGCCTCCTGCTGCAGCCTGGCCCATTCCTGTCTGCCCTCCTCCTCGATGGGATTTTCATTCTGGAAATCAGAAATATATAAAACACAGTAAATATATCTGTGTTTATGTGTGTGTGTATTTGTGTATATATATATGTGAATATACATAAATACACACATAAACACACGTAAACCACAGAAGTGTGGTTTATAAACGTTTAAGATCAGATGTGCTTAAACACAAACCACAGATGTGCATGGACTGGGGCAGGTTAAAAGCTGTGTATTTATTGTTCATAGGAACCCTGTGTGATTCTTTTTAGAAATGAGGCTTCTCTATATCTGGTACCCAGAGTTGGGGAGATGCTCCAGGCTTGGGCAATGGGGTACTTGTTCCAGAATCAGGGGCTGGAGTGAGGGAGGCAGAGCTGGAGAGGTCACATGCAGGTCAATAGGGTACACAGGCTGGGGTGCCTGGGTCACTTTCATCAGGTCCCTGCTGCCTGGACTCCAGGGAAGGGCCTGTTTTCTGAGTCCCCAGCAGTTTTGTGAACCCCAAGAACAGAGGATGATTTCTCTTTGTCCTAGCACAGAGCATGTTTCTACTGTGGCACCAAGAACCCTGAACATTGCAATCAGCTCTGAATCCTTAACCCTGAAGGGCAAGGTCATGTATGTCTCCCTGGCTCTGCTCCTGGACCACAGCCTGGCAGACGGCAGCCCCCTCACCTGTCCTTTGTCCTCACCGTGCTTCTTGTGTGGGCCTGCCCTGCTCCAGGGCCCCCAGGGTTGTTCAGGGGGGGACTGGCTCCCTGACAGTGGAAACAGGGCCTTGTGGGAAGTGGGAGCCAAGGAGGCTGGTTCCAGCTGAGGGAAATCTCTGTCTGGGAGGAGGTAGTGTCTCAATTGCCCTGTGGGGTTAACTCTCTGTTTATTGAAATCAACTACCTGTAAATCACACCTGCCAACTCCACACATGTTGGTGTTGGTAGGTTTGCTGCTCCTTCTCCTTTAGGAAGAATGGGATCCTCTGGAGAAGCTCTATGAACAGAATTTTGCAGGTGCGACTCCGGAGAGCAGACTTGAGGCCTCTGCTGTGTGTTGGGTGTCTCACAATTTTATACAAACCATTGCATCCCTGTCAGCAAAAGTGGAAGAAAGAATCCGCTGACTGGGGTGGGAGGAGCAGCTCGGGTGGAAGGAGGGTGAAGCCAATTGCAAACAAGGTGACACCATGATGACTGTTCCTGCTGAGGCCACCTGACACCTCACAGGTGTGACCCTGAAGCCCAGCTCTGCCCACCTCCTCCATCCCCAGGATGGCCGTCTCCTGTGCTCAGGACCGGCAGTGACAGCGCTCAGCACGGCCCCATGGCCCTCACACCTGGGTGTGTCTACGCTGCCTCTAGGTCCTCCCTCCTGTCTGAAGCCCAGGCCCTCTGTATCCTGTCTTTTCGTGTCCAGGAGGACGTTCAGTGTCTGTTGCCTGGAGTAGGATGGCCGCTCACAGCCACACAGGAGTGCAGCCCGCGGCCTCACCCAGGCACGGCCTTTGACCAAGCTTCCGCTGAGTCTGCTCCATGCCGTCCTGCCTGCCGGCAGCACGCCCTGCAGGTGTGGAGCTTCCTGGTCAAGGCACCAGTGCCCTCAACCAGGTTTTCAGGAAAAACTAAGTGAAGGAGGAGGCGGGGCTGAGGAGAAGGCAGGGCTGGGGAGGAGCTGGGCCTTGATTGTAGTCCAGGAAGCTCTGGGGATGTGGCCCGGGGTCACTGCCACAGGAAGGAGTCCAGGCAGTCACCCCAGACAGGCCAGGCTCCTGGCGTTGGAGCAGAATCAGACTGCTGTTTGGAGGCAGCCCAGAGCTGAAGGGAATCTGCTCCCAACCATGGAGAGGGGCCTTGGGGAAGCCTCTGTTCAGTTCAGTTCAGTTGCTCAGCCGTGTCTGACTCTTTGCAACCCCATGGACTGCAGTATGCCAGGCTTCCCTGTCCATCACCAACACCCAGAGCTTGCTTAAACTCACATCCATCGAGTTGGTGATGCCATCCAACCACCTCATCCTCTGTCGTCCTGTTCTCTTCCTGCCTTCAGTCTTACCCAGCATCAGTGTTGTCTCCAGTGAGTCTGTTCTTCATATCAGGCGGCCAAAGTATTGGAGTTTCAGCTTTAGCATCAGTCCTTCCAATGAATATTCGGGACTGATTTCCATTAGGATTGACTGGTTTGATCTCCTTGCAGTCCAGGGGACTCTCAAGAGTCTTCTCCAAAACCACAGTTCAAAAGCATCATTCTTCAGTGCTCAGCATTCTTTATAGTCCAACTCTCACATCCATACATGACCACTGGAAGAACCATAGCTTTGACCNTAGCATCAGTCCTTCCAATGAATATTCGGGACTGATTTCCATTAGGATTGACTGGTTTGATCTCCTTGCAGTCCAGGGGACTCTCAAGAGTCTTCTCCAAAACCACAGTTCAAAAGCATCATTCTTCAGTGCTCAGCATTCTTTATAGTCCAACTCTCACATCCATACATGACCACTGGAAGAACCATAGCTTTGACCAGATGGACCTTAATTGGTAAAGCAACATCTCTGCTTGTTAATATCCTGTCTGGGATGGTCATAACTTTTCTTCCAAGGAGCAAGAATCTTTTAATTTCATGGCTGTGGTCACCATCTGCAGTGATTTTGGAGCCCCCCAAAATAAAGTCTTTCATTGTTTCTATTATTTCTCCATCTATTTGCAATGAAGTGATGGGACTAGATGCCATGATCTTAGTTTTCTGAATGTTGAGCTTTAAGCCAACTTTTTCACTCTCCTCTTTCATTTTCATCAAGAAGCTCTTTAGTTCTTCTTCACTTTCTGCCATAAGGATGGTGTCATCTGCATATATGAGGTTATTGATATTTCTCTGGGCAATCTTGATTCCAGCTTGTGCTTCATCCAGCCCAGCGTTTCGCATGATGTACTCCGCATATAAGTTAAATAAGCCAGGTGGCAATATACAGCCTTGATGTACTCCTTTCCTGATTTGGAACCAGTCTGTTGTTCCATGTCCAGTTCTAAATGGTGCTTCCTGACCTGCATACAGATTTCTCAAGAGGCAGGTCAGGTGGTCTGGTGTTCCCAACTCTTTCAGAATTTTCCACAGTTTCTTGTGATCCACACAGTCAAAGGCTTTGGCATAGTCAATAAAGCAGAAGTAGATGTTTTTCTGGGATTCTCGCTTTTTCAATGATCCAGCAGATGTTGGAAATTTGATCTCTGGTTCCTCTG
>SJYA01000470.1:511598-560232 GCA_006410615.1 Neotragus moschatus
CGGCTTAAAGCTCAACATTCAGAAAACGAAGATCATGGCATCTGGTCCCATCAATTCATGGGAAATAGATGGGGAAACAGTAGAAACAGTGTCAGACTTTATTTTTGGGGGCTCCAAAATCACTGCAGATGGTGACTGCAGCCCTGAAATTAAAAGACGCTTACTCCTTGGAAGAAAAGTTATGACCAACCTAGATAGCATATTCAAAAGCAGAGACATTACTTTCCCACCAAAGGTCCATCTAGTCAAGGCTATGGTTTTTCCAGTGGTCATGTATGAATGTGAGAGTTGGACTGTGAAGAAAGCTGAACGCTGAAGAATTGATGCTTCTGAACTGTGGTGTTGGAGAAGACTCTTGAGAGTCCCTTGGACTACAAGGAGATCCAACCAGTCCATTCTAAAGGAGATCAGTCCTGAGTGTTCACTGGAAGGACTGATGCTAAAGCTGAAACTCCAATACTTTGGCCACCTCATGCATTGAGTTGACTCACTGAAAAAGCCTCTGATGCTGGGAGGGATTGGGGCAGGAGGAGAAGGGGACGACAGAGGATGAGATGGCTGGATGGTGTCACTGACTCGATGGACATGAGTTTGAGTGAACTCCAGGAGCTGGTGATGGATAGGGAGGCTTGGCATGCTGGGATTCATGGGGTTGCAAAGAGTCGGACACAACTGAGCGACTGAACTGAACTGCTTTGGCTATAACCAACAAACTCTTCTTTTTTTCACATGCCTTCAATTTCTTATCCTTTTGAATTTATGACATCTTCTAGCTCCTCTATCCTTGACTGTTTAAACGACAGGGAAGACATGGGTACATCCAGGATGGCGCTTTCATCCCACGATATCGTTGGTATGAGGACCAGCCCAAAAGACCACACCTCCCTGCTCTTCCACCTGGGCTCCTCCTCTCCTGTTACTCACCTCTTGCCAATATCCTCCACTCCTTTCTCTAAAAGGCAGGGACAATGCTCCAGAGTCTTACCCACCCCATAATATTCTTCACCTGTATCACCCCTCACCCCAACCTGAGGATGGCATGGAAATCTCTGGAAGGACAGGCAGCCAAGGGGTAGCCCTGTAACCCTGCCAACCATGCCCATGGCTATGAGACAGATCCTCTCCCAGTCCCATCACATTTCAAGGCAGCAAACCCAATGGAAAATGGTTATAATGGAATATAAGTACCANCTCACCCCAACCTGAGGATGGCATGGAAATCTCTGGAAGGACAGGCAGCCAAGGGGTAGCCCTGTAACCCTGCCAACCATGCCCATGGCTATGAGACAGATCCTCTCCCAGTCCCATCACATTTCAAGGCAGCAAACCCAATGGAAAATGGTTATAATGGAATATAAGTACCAGCATTTGCCTTCTGCTTTCCGGAGGGGAAAAAAATTTAAAAGATGGAATCATATTACTTGCCTGTAAATGCTCTCCCTATAATTACCCTAGATCTACTGACCACTGTTTCCTTCCATCTGGTCTCAAAGATAACAGAAGTGGACTGAGTGTCAGGCTGATGCTTTTTAATAACAAGGTGGCCTCATGGCACAACAGCCCCTGCCAAGTCCAGGGGCCTAGAAGCCATAAGCTTACCTGAGTTCTAGTAAAGGAGCATCACTCACAACCAGTGAATGCCCTGGTCCTCCCCACAAGCCTACATCTCAGAATCGTTGCCACTGCTGCTATTTTAGGCTGCATTTCTGGACCAAGGGTGTTTCAGCTGCTCTAGATTCTGAGTCTGATCAAGAGGTGTCTGCTGGGCTTCACAGCAGTCTCTTCACTCTCGGCCACACCCTCCCCTCACACAGAGCAATTTCTCCTCAGCCGCCCTCAATTCATCCTCCTGCCCTTCCTCCTGGAAGCTGGCAAGTCCCATCAGGAAGAGGACCACAGAGCCCAGGTCCTTCCTGAACCATCTCAATGGGCTTCTTTGGGCGGCATCAGGATGCCTGCTCGCCGGGGCAGCAAGGGGAAGCAGAGAACCTGCCTAGAGGGCTTCCCTGGTGGCATCAGGAATGAGACGTGAGGTGAAGGGATGGCCACCGCGTCAGGAAGCTCACAGGGGGTCAGTCTGCCACATTCCTTGACACATGCCCTGCCTTCTGCCTCCCAGTGCCCCGGACTAGAAAGCGGGGGCTGTCTCGCTGCCAAGGGTGTGAACCCAGGCCTGCAGGGGACCTCACACCAGTTTCCCACTCCTGGCACAATCCGCCCTGTAAGCCTCCTCATGCGATATATGAACACTCTTCTCAAGTCCACCCAAGGCGCCTGCCCCAAACCTGCTCTTCCTCCAGGTCCACTGGCCTCTCCAGGCTGGAGGCCCTAAACAGTGAGTGATTGTGTCAGTATCTGTGCCGCCCTGGGCGGCACTCAGCCAGGAGAGATTTCTGTAAACATTACGGATGTGTGAGTCGATGACTCCAGCAGGGCACTGGCTCCCAGTGTCCACTTCTCCAAGGTTAGGAAAAGCCCTGAACAGTTGGTTCCAGAGGTTCCCAAGCAGTGTCCCTTGGAAAAGGGCAGGCCGCTTTGGGAGCTGGGCTATCTGCACAGGACAGGAAGGGCAGTGACTGGGTGGGCAGCAGAGATGATCATCTTCCTGGACCATGACCACCTCCGACATGTGTGGGCCACCCTGTTAGGATAATCACAGGAAACTGAGCCCATTCAACTAGCTTGAATGTGTCAGCAGAGGAAAGTGAAGCAGGGGGCACCCACAGAGTGGAGGTTCAGAGCACCCCGAAAGTATGACCACAGCACAGCTAAGCCTTGGAGGGCCCAGGACTGAAAACTTCAGGGAGGTGCTTCCTATCCTTGGCTTCGGTTTCTGAGCTCCAAAAACACAGCCTACAGATACCTACTGTTGCTGCTGCACTCAGCAGCAGCTCCCACTATGCCTCTTGATGCAAATTCCCCAGCAGCAACCTCAATGGCTGATCAACTCTTAACCAGCCCTCCCAAACTGTAGATTTGAGCACCAGTCATGACATACATGGGCCTCCCAGGTGGCACCAGTGGTAAAGAACCCGCCTACCAATACAGGAGATGCAAGAGATGCGGGTTCCATCCCTGGGTCTGGAAGATCCCCTGGAGGAGGGCATGGCAACCCATTCCAGTATTCTTGCCTGGAGAATCCCATGGGCAGAAGAGCTTGGCAGGCTACAGTCCATGGAGTCGTAAAGAGCTGGACACAGCTGAAGCAACTTTGCACACATGCACGTGCGCATGACACACACTTTCATCCCACGCAGGTCCACTAGGCTTGACCAGATACAGTCTGCACTCCATAACCTGGCATATAACCACTCAGAGCAGCAAGGACCATGCAGGGAGGGGAACACCCCCTGCCTTAAGTGTGGATAGCCAGGCACCCTATGCGTCTAGCACACTAATAAAGCACCGACATCGACACTCAACTAAAAGTTCATAGTTAAGTGCATGGACGTGGTTTCTGGGGATTCCCTCTGCACCCCCCCACCTGTTACACAGAATATCAATTTGTGGCCCCGCCCCCTATCTCAGCTTTAACTTTCCTTGGTGGTGGTTCAGTCACTAACTCTTTGCCCTCCTCTGTGGGCAGCCCTGGGGTTGCATATTGTTCCCAATTCAATTAAAGGAATATGATTTGAGCGGGACTGTGAACAGGTGGTGGGCAGTGAGCCCTACTTGTTCTTAATGGGGGCACAGATGCATAATACAGAACCATGACAGTGGAGATTAACTCTAACAGTTCTTCTGAACAAAGAACTGAGGAGCAGGAACCTAGAAACAGTGGAGGGCTATGCAGGCAAAGTGCAAGACCCTTCCAGAAGGAGGTAGAGGAATGGAGCAACACCCTGGGGCATTCCCAGGAGCTGAGACAGGCCCACCTAGAGGCTGGGTTAATTACAGCACTGTCCCATGTGGTGAAATATTATGCAGCCATTAAAAATCACAGAAAAAAATAATGATGGATGTCAACACTGTTGAAGGCTCATTACTAAGTTACAGGAGGAAAAGGCTCTAAAAAGGTTGGAAAGTATTTTTGTAAAGAAAAACACCCCCACACTCCCACACACATGGGTGGGGAAAGTTCTGAGCTGACACACAGGAAAATGCTAGAAGGCAAGAGGATAACCGATGACTGTTTTCTCTCCACTCAGTTGGGTTTTCTAACCATTCTGTGCTCTGCATGGATTATGCTCATAATGAGGACAAATGGTCCTAAGTCATTTCTCATATCACCTTCCTCCTCACTGTCCAAGAAAGCAGTCAAGAGGGGTGAACATTTTAATGCAGACAGGCCAGAAATTGTGTAAGTTGGTGGGGGTGGGGGCGGGGGTAGGGCTGGGGGGTGCTGTAAAATAGGGAAGGGGTTGAGATAAAAACTAATGCAAAAATGAGTTGGGGCCAGACTGGTCAAGTGGCCTGGCAGGAGTGTGATGTGTCACGCGGTTAATCAGTTGCCTTCTATTTGAGCTACGTTCTGCTCAAGGGCCTGGTTGAACAGGTTTGACCTCATCTCCTTTTTTCTAAAGCTGTTTAGTCACTTCCCTTAAACTGCTTATTTTCCAAGTTATTAAACTTTCCATTTCAGGTTGATCTCTCTAACGTTATCTCTTCTGCTTCTTCCAATTAGACACCTCTGTGCAGCACTGACAGATCCCATGAGCCTCGATGACAAATTTATCCTTCCAGGGTACAAAGAAGGTACCTAAGTGGCGGATAGTTGGAGAAATCCTGAGAAAGAAGTTCAGGCATTAACATGCAGGCAGCCACTGTTACACAGCGCTGTTTCTTAATCCCTACTGAAACGCAGCAGGTGTACTATCCAAGGCCCTGGAGAAACTTGTGAGGAACAAGATCTGGGTTCTGAAGATTTGCTGAAAGTGAAGTCAATGTGTTAGTCACTCAGTCGTTGTAACTCTTTGCAACCCTGCGGACTGTAGCCTGCCAGGCTCCTCTGTCCCTGGAATTCTCCAGGCAAGAATACTAGTGTGGGTAGCCATTTTCTCCTCCAGGGGATCTTCCCGACCCCGGGACTGAACCTGAGTCTCCTGCACTGCAGACAGATTTCTTGACTGTCTGAGCCACCAGGGAAGCCCAAACACTTGCTGAGGGCCCCACCAAGTGAGGAGGGCTCACACACCTTTGCCCTATGGTGGCAAACCCAGCCCTCTTTCTATAAGGAGCCCTGGCACACTCTCCAAATAGGGACAAGATGAGAAGCCTGCTCTGAGAAGGTAAGGATGAGACTCATCCTGAAACAGGCTTCCTCCCTGCTGTCAACAGAAGTGGACAAGAAGAACTGAGTCCCTCCTCAGCTCCAGGCACTCACCAAATGTACCCCACACCAACTCTTTTCCAGGTGTCAGCTCATTTCAACTTCACAGCCATCTCATGAGAGAAGTGTACTGAACCCATTTCACAGATGAGACGAGCAAACTGAGGCTCAGAGAAATTTGCTGTCAGTGGACGCAGAGCCAGCTTTCTTATTCATTCCAGAAATATGGATGGTGCTCGTCTTTGCTGGGCACTGTGCAGACCCAAATCCCCAGTCTAGGAGGGGGAGACAGATGCGTATACGCAGGCTGCAATATACTCGAGGGGCTGTCAAGGACACTTGGAGGACATGGGGGAAGGGTCCCTTCTAACCAGTGGAAGTCAGGAAAGGCTTCAGAGGAGTTTCCTTGAGCCAGGTTTTAATTAAGTGGAGTGGGCATCCCTGCTGGCTGAGGGCAGGAGGATGTATCATAGACCTCAGCACAGAGCAGCCTGCCTTGTGCACAGGCCTCCAGGAGAGAGCCGGAGGGGCCAGAGTGATGGGGCAGTTGGCTGACAGGTGAGGAGGAAGCTGAGGGGCAAAAGAAGCCCGAGAGGAAGCAGCAGAAAGGGGCAGATCAGGGTGTGGTGGGATGCCATGCTAAAGAGATTTTGGCCCATGGACCACAGGCAATGGGGAGGGGTGTAAATAAGAGAAAATCAATCAATCTATCTTCTGAATCATGTCTCAGGAAGATGGTCCTGGCAAAGATTCCAGCAGTGACCCAGACGAGAGCTGCTGAGGTCCCAGCTAGAGCAGAGCACAGAGAGTGGAGGGGGGTGGTCTGGCAGGAAAAATTCTCAGGAAATGACGTCAGGAGTCAAGAGTGCACAAGGATGTCTAGGGAGCTGTCCAGAACAACCCCTGTAATCTTAGGCAACTGAGTGGGTATGCAGAATGGGGACAGAGGAGGCTTAGAGGGGAAGTGGATGATGTCATCATTGGACAGAGAATTTATCCCTGGGCCCATCCAGCTCTCCAGACCAACCCATCACATACAGCTAGAAATCATCTCCTCCAGCCAGCCCCTGGCAGGACAGAGGGAGCGAAGAGCAATCACATAGCTGATGGATGGCGAGCACTCAGACGGGAGGGGCCTATGAGGCCATAACAAACCAGTGATCAATTGGAGAAAGTTGCCAGAAGACAGTGAATTCCAGGCTGCTCCCAAATACTTGGCATTCCATCCTCAACGTCTCCATCGGCTGCAGACCCCACAGCTCCCAAAGAGGGCATCATCACCACAAAGGTCAAGATGTAGCAGAAGTCAACAAGGGCAGAGCTTGTTCCTGGAAAGCAGTCAAGGACTCTAGACTCACGCAACCTAATCAAGGAAGGAATGATTGACGGAAAGAGGAAAGACAACCAACATTCAAAATAGAAAGCGATCCCAGTAACATAGGCTCTGATGATACAGCTGTGAAGGTTATCACTTGGCTAGAGCTGCACATGGAGAAAATCAGAAAATGTTGACTATCCCCAAAGGTCTCCAGCCCACCTGGTGCTGACAACTGGAGTAAGCAGCTGCCTTTTGCAGTGCCCAGATGAGACAAGGATCTGGTGTGGTGGTGGGCACGGGCTGTCAGCATCTCTTAGCACAGCAGACTGTCACTGCAGTGACATATCCCCCAGGACTGAAACAGCATCTCAGAAACCACTTTCAAGATCACTGTGGAATAACTAGCCACACAACGTGACAAGCGAGGAGCCCTTGCAGGTGGAGAGGAGAACAAACCCAGAAGGCAACAAACGGGCGTGTGGATGCTGAAGGATTAGTTTTTAATCCTGCCCAGCAATCCTTTTTCAGCCACATATTTCTGTTTTCCCAAAGTTAGGAAGGACTTTAAAGGAAATCCATCCTCCAGGGAGGGAAGAGATAGTACTCATTAATGCAGAGCCATCCTTGTCTGACACGATTAACTCACCAGACCTGCAGAGCCCAGAGAACAGGCCCCAGTGCATGAGGGCGGGGGGCGAGGTGGGGGGGTGGCATTTGGAGAGCAAAGGACCTACATAAATCCTGTTTTCATAGAACCTCCAAGCAAATCCAGAAAAAATAAAGGACTACAGTGAGTAACAGGTGAGGCAACAGATAGAAAGGGGCTTTGAGAAAGTTCTAACTCCTGGTGGGTATGGACTGTGCCATTAGTGTGTTTACAGAATATTTGATTCACTTGTTAAGGCAAAATTCCAGAAGAATAAGGCCCCGGGAGCGGAGAGGAGCGTTTCTTTACTGCAGCTCTCCTTGACAGGCTCATTGTAAAGTAATGAATTTTGTGGACACTCAGAGAGAAAAAATAGCCTCAGACGCTCCGGATCGATGCTGCGCACTGCAGAGAGACCGCCTTGGGTTTCTATCAGCTGCATCTCGGCCCTGTGCAGAGTTCAGTGGCAATCTGTCCCTTTGAAAGTAGGCTAAGGAGAAGTCAGCCCCAGGCCTGCACACAGCACCAAACGTCTCCACGCTTGGATCAACTGGAATGACCCAGGTTCAAGCATTTTTGTCCAGAGCTGGACCAGGAACTCCCTCCCCACTGCCTGCTCCAGGGAACTGAGAGGTCTCAGCAAGTGGCCATCCCCACCAGGATGTACAGCAGAGTTGGTCTGGGTTTTTTTGTGCATTTTGTAGGGCAAAGAGAGCAACTTTAGATAATATTTTAGTTTCCTCTCTTGTGCTAAATTCTCTATATACAGAATAAAAAATTTTTTTTTAATTTTAAGCACAAACAAACAAAACACAAATGGGAAAACATCTAGACAATCTCAAAAGTCCCTATTCAGACTGGATTTTGTGATACAAAAATCCAAAGCCTCAGGACCTCCCCTAATTATATATTTTCCCCCTTTCAAGAAATTTTACATGTAAATGATAGAACAGAATGAAATATCTGAATCACTATCTTAGGAGTAAAAGAACACTTAGAAACCACACAAAGCAGAAATGAAGCCACCATGAANCCTATTCAGACTGGATTTTGTGATACAAAAATCCAAAGCCTCAGGACCTCCCCTAATTATATATTTTCCCCCTTTCAAGAAATTTTACATGTAAATGATAGAACAGAATGAAATATCTGAATCACTATCTTAGGAGTAAAAGAACACTTAGAAACCACACAAAGCAGAAATGAAGCCACCATGAAAGGAATCTGACTTAAATTAGAAGCAACATTTAAAATTATAGGTTCAGAAAAGCCTGAACAAAATTCAGGGTGAAGTCAGCCCTGAGTCTGCAGGCCCTGACTGCTTGTGAAGGTGGCAGGATTGGGCTGGAGAGGAGGTGTCCGCTCGTGAAGCACCGCCCTCTCTACCCCATCCCTTGCTATGGAGGCTGAAATGGACACCAAGGAGCAGAAGTCTGCAGTCAGCATCACAGCAGCAACTCAGAACAGTTCTGAAGAATACCTATGAAACCAGTCACAGCTACAGTTTTTCCACTAGTCATGTACAGATGTGAGAGATGGACCACAAAGAAGGCTGAGTGTCGAAAAATTGATGTTTTTGAACTGTGGTGCTGTAGAAGACTCTTGAGAGTCCCCTGGACTGCAAGGAGATCAAACCAGTCAATCCTAAAGGAAATCAGTCCTGAATATTCATTGGAAGGACTGATGCTGAAGCTCCAATACTTTGGCTACCTGATGTGAAGAGCCAACTCATTGGAAAAGACCCTGATGCTGGGAAAGATTGAAGGCAGAAGAAGAGGGCAACAGAGGATGAGGTGGTTGGATGGCACCACCAACTTAATGCACATGAGTTTGAGCAAACTCAGGGAGGTGGTGAAGGTCAGGGAAGCCTGGCATGCTGCAGTCCACGGGGTTGCAGAGTCAGACACGACAGAGCGACTGAACAACAATGTGCAACTTAACATCAGTGACCTCAGCAGGGACGGGATGAGAAGCAGACCATTTTCACAGTCTACCTCCTAATTCATCCTTTTAAATTAATTGGGTGGTGGTGTTAGCTATTCAAAAATAAATGAAAAACAAAATGCATGCCATACCAAAATAAAATAGGAAAACAATTTTTTAAAAAAGACAACAATAATTTAAAACTTCTCCTAATGAAATGTCATTTCGAAAGCTAAGGGGGAAATGGGGCAAGGGGTTGGGGGCAGCAGAGGGCTGGAGCTAGTGAAGAAAACAACTGATAAGCAAGAGCCATATGTCCTGGACAAACCCACCACTCTCCTGTCCTCACTGTTCATATCTGGAGTTCCCACGGCAAGCCCAGCTGTGCGCCCAGAACATCTGGTTCTCCTCCTCCACCCCTGCCCGCATCTCCTCCGTCATTGTCTGTGTCCCCTCCTGCCCCCTGCCCAGAGACTCAGGTTGCCCACCCGGGTTGTGCCCCCACTCCCCTCTGCTCGTCATCACACTATTAGGGAGTTCATCTGTTCCAGAAGCACTTGAGCACAGGTGTTATTTCCCAAAGTTGTCTGCAACATGATCTCCCATCCCATCAGCTCTGCTTCTGTGACTTCAACATTGTTCCCATAAAGAGATGGGATCTGTGTCTCTTCCCCTTTAATCTGGCCGTGCTTATGACTGTGGCTTATGACTGCACCCCCGGAGAAGGAAATGGCTACCCACCCCAGTATTCTTGCCTGGAAAATGTCATGGACAGAGGGGCCTGGCAGGCTGCAGTCCAGGGGGTCCCCAAGAGTCAGACTCGACTGAGCATGCACACGCACGCATGACTGTGGCAGCAGTGACCCTCTGTGACTTCACCTGGAGCTCTGAGAGCCACGCGAGCAGCCTGACTGCTGAGCACCGCGTCTTGAGGATCCCAAGGCAGCGCCCAGGAGTGACCACATAAAAACAATTAGATGCTAGCCCTGCCATTCCAGGTCAATCAATACTGGCCCAGAGACAGCCACTGGCTGACCCTCACCCCATGAAAGAACCAAGATTTAGCCACCAGCCAAGCCCTTCCTGGAGTCCTGAGCTACAGACGATTCCTGAAAGAGAATAAAATAACTTTTAAGACACTGAGATTTGGGATGACTGATTGCAAAGCACTAGATAACTGATAAGCTACCTCTAACAGTGGAATCCCAAAGACCCATCTCAAGCTCACTTTAGGTGCCCACTTCTTACTGATTCTAAGGCACTGAGCTTGACTGAGCCCTTGAACCTCTAGTTCCAGAAATTTGTTTAAATAAATTCATTGTGTCTGCCCATAACATCTGTTCCTCCAAAACTGTCCCACTGATGTCTGCCTTTCTAAGTTCTCTTCCTGGCGTTGAGGAAGCCGGGCTCTCCTCCTCTCCTTATTGAATTTCACCCCCACTCATGGAACTGTCCCTAAACTCTGTATCCATAGGAGTTCTTAGACCCGATCCTTCCTCGCCTCTCTGCACCCACGTCTACGTCCACTTTCCCAGGCCTTTATCCGGGGCTGCATCAGCCACCTCCCCATCCCTATCCCTCAGCCTTCCCACCTCCCCACATGCAGGGCAGGAAGGACTATTTTGTTTGTTTTACACCCACGATCTTCCAGAAAAGACTCCGGACAGCTTGAGCACCAAAAATTCTCATCCTTAAACACAGAGATGACCATTCCCTTTGGGGAGAACTGAAGCAGTCTACCCCCAGCATTCCAAGAATCAAATGGACACCCTCTGGTTGTGGGTCCCTGGCCTCCACCCACCACACAGAGCTGAACTCGGAAAGATGCCAAGGCTCCTCCTCTGGAATGGCCTCTTCTCTCCCCAACGCCCTAACAACTCCTGGTCACCCGTGGAGGCCCAGCTCATTTGTCATCTCTGCTGGGAAGCCCTCCTCACGCCCGTAGGCTGTCAGCCACTTCTCCACACATGGTGCCTGCCCAGCACCAACGTTTATCTCTGCATGCACCCACCTCTCAGACCAGGAGCTCCTTAAATCAGGGCCTCATCTTAACCCATCTCCTGGTTACTGCTTGTGGGATAAATCTATTGGTTCTTCTCCAGGAACATCCTCTCTGTGCAGCTCCCCTCCTCACAGGGGCTGACATCACCCCACACCCACTCTGAGGCCTCCCTCAGCCTCTCCTTGAACAAAGCAGGACCCGTCATGCAGCTGAAAGCCCCACTCCACAGCCACCTGTGCTGAGAAGAATGCCCCATCCCAGGTTTACTATCCCTCCCAGGCTCAAAGGCGCCTCTAGAAGCATCTGTTCAGCTGGCCAAGCCTTCGCAGCTTGATCTTCACACACTTCTCAGTCAGCCCTAGTTCCCCTTTAGGCTTCAAGCACATCAGGAGGAGGGCTGGTCACAACTTTCCCCAGCTCAGAACAGTTTTCCCCGCATATGGTTCTTATGCCTGGAAGACACGCCGCTCTCCTGTCACATTAGTGAAAGGGATGGTGATGCTCTTAGCGTCCTAGGTCTTACACTAGAAAAAGCATTAATACTGCTCGATCTCCAGGTTCGAGAATGGTGAGTGTTAGTTGCTCAGTCATGTTTGACTCTCAGCGTCCCCACGGACTATAGCCTGCCAAGCTGCTCTGTCCATGGGATTTCCCAGGCAACAAAACTGGAGTCGGTTGCCATTCTCTTCTCCAGGGGATTTCCCTGACCCAGGGATCGAACCCAGGTCTCCAGCATTGTAGGCAGATTCTTTACCATCGGAGCTAAATGGGAAGCCCTTTGAGCATGATGCCTGACACTTAACAGGAGCTCAAAATTATTAGTTGAATGAACGAAAGAATGACCAGTCAACCGGCTCAGCCCTAACATGAAGAAGCCCTGGTCTGCCAGGCCCCTCCACACCAGGCACTGAAAGGTTGTACAGCTCCCCTAAGGTCATGAGCAAGCCACTGAGGGAAACTGGAACCCCCGTCTCTTGGCTCCCAGCACATGGCCCTCCTTCTGCCCAAGTGGGTAGCGTCCTCGCCACCCACCCCTTCCACATTCCAAAGACAGCGTCTCCACAAGGAGTTCTGGATGGTATCCAGGAGTATTTTTCTTCCTGGCTTTAAAACAAATTGTGACAAATGGCTCTGCAGATCTACTGGGCCATGAAGCCAAGCAGATGGGACTGCAATTCACACTATTAACTT
Organism: Neotragus moschatus; assembly: GCA_006410615.1. Lineage (NCBI taxonomy): Eukaryota > Metazoa > Chordata > Mammalia > Artiodactyla > Bovidae > Neotragus > Neotragus moschatus. The sequence goes on from SJYA01000470.1 coordinate 523,948, forward strand.
AAATTCCACTTGATGCTAATTTCAAATTAGGGCATTTTATCTAGAAATTATAAAAAGCACTTTGAGGGGGGACATACTCGTAAATAAATTTGCCAGCAGATTCATTTACAAATCTAGTTGCTCCTGGCCACCCCTCAGTGGTCACAGATTTTTCTTCCCTACTCCCCCTTACTCTCCTCCACCAAAAAGTCCTGACTCATGTAAACAGTGATAGATTCTTGGGGCCCACTGGTCTAACTACCCACCTAAACTTGACTCCTTGTGCCTGCGGACCCTCTTCTGGCAGAGACATGTCACCATTGATAGCAGCCCAGGTGGGAAAGTTCTATTGGAAAGTTCTTTACTTTGAACTGAAAGTGGGCTCCAGGATCCTGGACAAGCCCAGTCTATCACTCATCCATTCAGTGGGTAATAACTGAGCACATTCTAGGCACCAGACGCTGAAGAAGCACTGAGGCTACAAAGAGACGCACAGAATAATCCTGACCCTCAAGGAGCTTGCCACATAGAAACTCAAGCTTCTCGAATCCCGGGCTGAATAGCTGGCGATCTTTTGTGGCTGTGCATGACATGGATTTGGTCTCTTTCCCTGTTTCTAACAAACGGGCTCCAGTTCACCTCTGTCCCACAAAGGGTGTGGCCCAGAACTTCATGCCATTCCTGAAACACGTGGTCTGGCCAGCACAGGGCATGTAGACTACCATACCCCAGTTCTAGACACCACATTTCTTTAGCTGCAGACAAGACAGTTTTGTTTGGTGGCCGTATCACATGGTTGATGCCTGCCAGCATCAACCCTCCATCCTTCCCACAGCCTCTCACTCCCACACTCAGGCTGCTGGATTCAAAACCTTGCAAGTATCTCTGTCCATCCTACTGGGATCCAGACCATCAGCCCATCTCCTCCTTCATGATCAAGACACATACTTGCTGTCCTTTCTTGTTTTAAAGTCATGTACCTAACTTTAAATCATTTGGAAGAGTATGACCTCTACCTTCATCAAAACAGACTAGAACAATGCAAAAAGGTAGAGAATTGAATCCTACAACACCTATCCCGCCAGAGAACTCTGACGATGACTTGGAATATTATTTCCCCACTTCTGTCTTGCCTGTAAGTATATGAGATCACGGTGCCTCTTGCTGGCATCCACAGTAGGTATCATCAATAAATACACCAATTTGATGCCAAATTCAAAGCCATTCCACACCTGGTGGCTCAGACGGTGAAGAATCTGGCTGCAATGCAGGAGACCCAGGTTCGATTCCTGGGTCAGGAAGATCCCCTGGAAACAGAAATGGCAACCCACTCTAGTATTTTTGCCTGGAGAATTCCATGGACAGATCGGGCTACAGTCCATGAGGTTGCAAAGAGTCAGACACGACTGAGCGACTATTCCACACATTAAAAGTAAAAATNCCCTGGAAACAGAAATGGCAACCCACTCTAGTATTTTTGCCTGGAGAATTCCATGGACAGATCGGGCTACAGTCCATGAGGTTGCAAAGAGTCAGACACGACTGAGCGACTATTCCACACATATTAAAAGTAAAAATAAAGTTTAAAAAATGTTCTTGTTGCTATCTTCCTCCTTTTGGTGGCTTCCTTCAGAGCAACTGGTGAGAAATCTCAGCGCTAGGCTGCAGCTTGCCCTGCCCTCCTCCACCCCTTCACCTGAGCCCTGTCCCTTCCTCACCAGGGCCTCTCCAGTTCCTCCGCCACCATTACCAGCCCGATCCACCTGTCTTNTGGTGGCTTCCTTCAGAGCAACTGGTGAGAAATCTCAGCGCTAGGCTGCAGCTTGCCCTGCCCTCCTCCACCCCTTCACCTGAGCCCTGTCCCTTCCTCACCAGGGCCTCTCCAGTTCCTCCGCCACCATTACCAACCCGATCCACCTGTCTTCTCTTTGATCTTAAAGCTCTTTAAGCAAATCTTAAAACTCGTCTCCTCCTGCCGCTCTGCCTCTCTGCCCCCGTCAGTGCACTGCCGCTTAAGTCCGCTACAGCAGCTTTCCGCCAAATGCATAATGGCCCCACCACTCGGCCCATCCCTTCGAGTCCAAACTCCTCCTTTTGGTCCTCAAGGCTTCCAAATTCTGGCCTCTCTCCCCCATCTATCTAATCTGACTCCCATCAGTCCTTCTAAAATGTGCCTTTTCCCCCCAAGTCTGCTATCAGTCATTCACATCTCTCTGTTATTAGTCATTGGGTGTTGCTTCCAATGTCTTCCATCTTCCAGTGCTAAGCTAAACAATAAGGGGAAAAGAAAGAGGAGTGAAGAGAGAAGAGGAAGAGTGAAAAGAAAGTGAAGGAAAGAAGAAAGCAGAAAAACGACGACAGCACCACNCCCTGGAAACAGAAATGGCAACCCACTCTAGTATTTTTGCCTGGAGAATTCCATGGACAGATCGGGCTATAGTCCATGAGGTTGCAAAGAGTCAGACACGACTGAGCGACTATTCCACACATTAAAAGTAAAAATAAAGTTTAAAAAATGTTCCTGTTGCTATCTTCCCCCTTTTGGTGGCTTCCTTCAGAGCAACTGGTGAGAAATCTCAGCGCTAGGCTACAGCTTGCCCTGCCCTCCTCCANTCGGGCTATAGTCCATGAGGTTGCAAAGAGTCAGACACGACTGAGCGACTATTCCACACATTAAAAGTAAAAATAAAGTTTAAAAAATGTTCCTGTTGCTATCTTCCCCCTTTTGGTGGCTTCCTTCAGAGCAACTGGTGAGAAATCTCAGCGCTAGGCTACAGCTTGCCCTGCCCTCCTCCACCCCTTCACCTGAGCCCTGTCCCTTCCTCACCAGGGCCTCTCCAGTTCCTCCGCCACCATTACCAGCCCGATCCACCTGTCTTCTCTTCGATCTTAAAGCTCTTTAAGCAAATCTTAAAACTCGTCTCCTCCTGCCGCTCTCCCTCTCTGCCCCCATCAGTGCACTGCCGCTTAAGTCCGCTGCAGCAGCTTTCCGCCAAATGCATAATGGCCCCACCACTCGGCCCATCCCTTCGAGCCCAAACTCCTTCTTTTGGTCCTCAAGGCTTCCAAATTCTGGCCTCTCTCCCCCATCTATCTAATCTGACTCCCACCAGTCCTTCTAAAATGTGCCTTTTCCCCCCAAGTCTGCTATCAGTCATTCACACCTCTCTGTTATTAGTCATTGGGTGTTGCTTCCAATGTCTTCCATCTTCCAGTGCTGAGCTAAACAATAAGGGGAAAAGAAAGAGGAGGAGGGAAGAGAGAAGAGGAAGAGTGAAAAGAAAGTGAAGGAAAGAAGAAAGCAGAAAAACGACGACAGCACCACCCTGCCAGGCCCTGCTATAAATGCCAGCACTCAGGACGACACGGGGCCTTGACAGCAACAGGAGGCAGCTGCCATCCGCATCCTCACTTGCAGATGAGAGTGGCACTGAGAGGTTAAGCAATCTGCCCGGGGCAGCCATCAAGTCCGTATCTGGAACCACTCCACATGCATAAGTGTAGGAGATAAGCGTGGAATTAAGCACCACCCCGACAAGGAGCCAACTGTGCCGGTCCTGGGGGAGGCGGGGTCAGTCTAGAGAGTCAGGGAGGGTGTCACACGGAGGTCACCTTGATCTGAGTCTTGGGAAGCAGGAGTCGGGCAGGCAGCCCAGGAACAGGTATGGGGAGGTACTTATGCCATGTGAGAAGCCAGGGCACATGCAAAGCCAGAGGACAAAGGGTGAGTTCACCGAGAGGGCTGGGGAGGGCTCCAGCTGGAAGAAGGGCTGGACGAAGGTGGCTAGTGAGCAGAGATGAAGATGGGGTGAAGGGACCAGATCTTAAGAGGTCTGTCTAGCTATAGTGGGTGCGTGCTCATTCATATCCGACTCTTTTGCAACCCCATGGATTGTAGCCCGCCAGGCTCCCCTGTCCATGGCATTTTCCAGGCAAGAAGACTACAGTGGGTTGCCATTTCCTTCTCCAGGGGATCTTCCTGACCCAGGGATCGAACCCGGCTCCTGCGTGGCAGGCAGATTCTTTACCACTGAGCCACCTAGGAAGCCCCTTGTCTCACTATAGACGGGCCCTTAATCTTGTGACACATCAGATCAACCACTTCTCTTCTCATTATCGAAACCCTCCCTCTCCCAAGGCCTGTGAGCCCTACTCCAATGCAAACCAGGTGTAGAGACAGGTGCAAGCAAGTGCTGGTTTTGTGGGACCAGTCCACATACAGGCAAGGCAAGATGCCCTCCTCAGCCTCTCTCCCACACTGTCCTCACCTTCTCCAACAGGGAAAAGAAAATACAATGCAACTGCTTCTTCTCTAAGCTTGGTAAGTCAAATCCTTAGGACTTCATCACTTGGCTTTTTCTAACTATCAACAGAAGCGTCTGGAAAACACATGGAGTCATGGACTTCTAGAAATCCATTAAATTTAGGGGGCAATCAATGATCTAGTATCACAAAATGACAAAGGAAATAAGCATTTTCTCAGGATTGGACAAGTGTGTTTAGCTTCCGTTTAGATGCTGACAACATCAGGTGACACAGTGGCAGTCTCAGGCTCATCACGTGAAAAACAATTAAATTCAACTTTTGAATGAGGAAGTATTTAAAACATACAGAAAATGCAGAGAATAATAAATACCTGTACACCTCAAAGACTGTCAAATCCTCATATTCTGCCTCACTGGCTATAGATTTTTCTTTCAAGAAAGGAGGCATTAGAGACACTGATCAAGTCCCTTATTTCACTCCCTTTCCAATTCTGTTACCCCCAGCAACTCCAGAAATAACATCCTGAACTTGGTATTTATCACTCTCATGCATTTTTATGCTCTTACTATATATGCATGTATCCAAAAACATAGTTTTGGCATGATTTAAAACTTTCTAAAATGGCATCACACTGTAAGCACTCTTTTGCTTCTTACTCGGCAAAACATTTTTGAGAGTAATCCTTGTTGACACATGTCACTCTGCTGAATTCATTCTGATTGCGGCAGATCACAGATCACTGTAAGAATATTCATCGTATGTATCACAAGTTTTAAATTCACTTTTCTGCTGATGAACTTTTCAGAGTTTTCCAACATTTCACAGCAGTAAATGTTCTTGTAAATGTTTGTCTAGAGGTGTCATCAGTCACAGGAGACTTGGCCCAAATGGCTCTGCAACACTGGTGCACCAATTTCATATTCTCAAGGTCAGTGTTCAAGTATTCTTTCTGTATCTTCCTCAACTCCTGGTATTGTTCATCTACTACACTATCACCAATCCGACAGGGATGAAATGTTATCTCCTTGCTATTCTGCAAATTAATTTTAAATGAGAAAATAATAGGATTGATGCTGAAGCTGAAGCTCCAATACTCTGGCTATCTGATGCAAAGAGCCGACTCATTGGAAAAGACTCTGATGCTGGGAAAGATTGAGGGTAGAAGGAAAAGGGGGCAACAGGGGATGTGATGGTTGGATGTCGTCACCGACTCAACGGATGTAAGTTTGAGCTAACTCTGGGAGATAGTGAAGGACAGGGAAGCCTGGCGCGCAGCAGCTCATGGGGTCACAAAGAGTTGGACATGACAGACACTGAACAAGAACAATAACATAACTAATAAATGCAGCTTAGTGGGCAAGAATTTTCCACAACATATGGGAAGAGAATGTGTGATCCCTGGATTTGCTGGAAAATAATACAGGAAGGATAGGGAAGTGAGAGAGGGTACAAATAAAACAAGATTGGCCATAAGCTAGTAATTGTTAGAACGGAGTGATGGTTGTGTAGGGGTTCATTATCCTATTTCTTCTACTTTAGTCTGTATTCAAAATTTTCCACAATAAAAAATTAAAATACAGAAAAGCAGTTACAGCATCCAGAGCAAAGCAAATGTCAAGAAGAGACGCCTCTGTGACAGTGGAAGGAAGGCAGCCTTCAGAAAGGGCAGAGCCTGGAGCTGCACGGGGCAGAGGACAACGGGGAGCTGGAGAGGGGCTTTGAATTATGTCATAATTCAAGTCAGGAATGCTATTTAGGAGATTAGTGTTTTTGATGACCCTTCACAAATAATAAAATGTTATCACCTAATGAAATGTTATCATATTTTATTTTATTTTGAAGGAAACAACTTTTATTTCAGGTACATGGAAATGTCATTTCCTCCTTCTGATACTCAGAGGTTAAGTGGCAGGACAATTGAGGGTATGGACTTTGGAGTCAGAAATCCCTATAAAATGTTATCAGGTTTTACATGTACAACTGATACAATGAGTATCATTCAAAAATCACTCAAGTTTTTGTTTCATGAAATTTTACTCTGAACTATAGAACATTTGTTTTCATACTCCCAAATCTGTTGTTTAATATGTGAAAACAGGTTAAATGATGTAACAGGTTAAATGATGTGACCTGTTACATCATTTAAAAAAAATTTTTTTTAATGAAAAAAAAAATTGGCTTTTAAGTCTAGAATGACTTCAGTAAGGATAAGAGGTCATACTGCATGTATTTGAGTGAAACTGCAATCATGATGAATCATAAGCTCTGGATGCTTCCAAGCAGGAAGACCCGAGTCCCCACGCTTAAGGGGCAAAGGGTCCAGGTCAGGATGCCTAGGATGTAAAAGATAAACCCCAAAGAAACACAGAGTGGGATTCTAGACAAAGCAAAATTTGACCAGAGAACTAAAAATTCTCGTCACACAGAAAGAGGCAGATTAGCTCAAATGGATTAAAGAAATGTGGAAAAGGAAAAGCCTCAACCAGAGGTACAGTCAGTGGTTTCGAACCAGGATTCGGGGTTTCTGAAGCATCTTGAATGGCAGGAAGTGGCGTGGCAGGCACAGGGCAGAGGCCCCACTGCAGTGTCATCAATCACTGCACCAACCAGGCCTCGGGAGCTCAATTGGCAGGTGTCAGCAGGGGGTCCCCAGGGTCCCCTGCCAGTAAGCCCAGGGCAAAACCCGCTTAGCCAAGTCGTTTCCAAGTTTCTCTGCAAGTTGCTGCCTGAAATCATCTCACCTTGGTGGAACTTGTGTCCCCCATGTCTCCACTCACAGTCCTCACTCCCCCACTTCTGCCCTGAAGCAATTATTCACTAACCACAGGGATCTGCCAGCCAGTAGCCAAGGCTGGGGGTCCAGAAAGCACAGTGTGAACAGTGAGAGTGGCCAAGGTTGTGGCGCCAGCTCCTTTGCAGAGGCAACGCACTCCAGGGCCCACCATCCGGTCCCATCCCCTCCATTACAGAAGAGGAAGCTGAGGTCAACCTGTCCAAGGTCCCTTGACCAGTTCCCAACAACAGGGCTTAGTGAAGCCCGATTCCCAGATCAGGGCTCTCATCCTTCCCACAGCACCTCCCTGTAGCTCAGACGGTAAAGAATCTGCCTGCAACCTAGGAGACCTGCGTTCGATCCCTAAGTTGGGAAGATCCTCTGGAGAAAGGAATGGCAACCCACTCCAGTACTCTTGCCTGGAGAATCCCATGGACTGAGGATCTGGGCAGGCTACAGAGTTGGACACGACTGAGCAACAAACGCTACTAATCAGGGATCAAAACGGTGCCCCCTGAAACGGAGGCAAGGAGTCTTAACCACTGGACCACCAGGGACATTCTGCGTCTCCCCTTTAAAAGCATCCTCCTGGTGCTGGAATGCTGGCCTTGGTTCTGTTCACACCCAGGGTCACCGAGGCCTCGTCTGGATGGACACTCGTGGCAGGACCTTCAGAGGCCTTGACTCGCTCCCCTGCAGTGTCCTCGACGACTCCAGGCTGACTGTCAACAGCTCTCTTCTCTTTTGTGAACCGATTCCTGCCAGTCTAAGGGAGCAAGCAGGAAATTCCCAGGCCTGGTGCTCAGACCCTGACCATTCTCAGAAGACACTGCCTGGTGGTAGCCTGCCCCAGGGGCACCCATCCATGCCTGGTCCTCCTGAAGGTGCCAGGAAGCAATCAGATCCAAGAAAGGGGAAGGGAAGGGGGCTGAGGCCAGGCCTGCACGCACTCAGGAGGCTTCCCCACGGGCATCGAAATCCCCAGGCAACAGGGATGCTATTCCTACTCCGCCGTGAGGAAGCTGAGGGCTAAGGGGTCAAGGATCCACCCCAGGTCCTCAAGTCAGCAGGAGTCAGGGAAATGGCAACAGCCAGGGCCTCCCACTCTGCGGGCAGGGGTCTTTCTGGCCCTGCAGGCAGGTTCACCAGTGGGCTCTGAACTCCCCAGACTTGTGACCCCGATTCACAAGTGCACGTGATATAGGACAAACAGCCACACGTTCTCACTCCGGCTATCACTGCTTTAGAAAGGATGACCCGTGCTTCCTTCCATGGACCCCTACCAAGAATGCCATTCAGGAAATGTTGCCACAAATAAAAGAAAAAAGTAACACCCAACCGCAGGTCCTCAAACTCCTCCTCTCCATTTCCCCTGGAGGTCACATCAGCACAAACTGCACCCGCCTCTACCGTTTACCGGCTCGGTCAAAACCTCAGCACATAACGAGAAAACAATCCAGGACCCTGCAGTCACTGGACACCTATTCAGGAGCATCCTGAGCGAGCTGCAGCCCCCACACAGCCACCGGGGCCGCAGCGGACAGCCCACCAGAGCTGAGCCCGCCCACAGCTCCCAGGGGCTCCTGCTTCAGCACTGGCCTGGAGCCATCCTCCTGGGGCCATGATGGCCAGGAAAGTGAGCAGCACAGGTGTGGAATGCTCCAGTGTCCACACTGCCAGGGGGTCCCAGTAACAGCAGGGGGAATCCACAGGTGACTCTTAGTTGTTAACCACGTGCGGTCCGAAGGGAATGTGAGCAGAGGATGCCCACGAGGCATGGGGCTGTCAGAGGAGAAGGCCACCCTGGCTGGCTGCAGGGCACCTGGAGAAAACCTCTCCAGCATCAACTGGAAACCTCTCCTGACATCACCTCTTACAAGGGCAGGCTCAGGACTCATTAATGTGAGTATCAGGCACTAACGCCTCAGCAGCAAGTGACCCTACAGGATAACCAGAGAGGCCCAAGATGTACCAACGTACAAAACCAAATGTACTAGGTCCCCTTCACACTCTGCTCATGGGAACGTGAGATGTGCATCACTTTGGGAGACAATCTGGCAGCTTCTTAAAAAGTTAAACACACACTCACCATATGGCCCAGCAATCCCGCTCCTGGTGTTTACTAGAGAGAACTGAAAACCTACGTCCACACAAAGACATAACACACAGCAAAGCAGCTTTATTCAAAATAACCTCAAACTGCAAACAGATCAAATGCCCTTCAGCTGGGGAGTGGAGAAACCAATGGTGATACAGCCATATAAGGGAATACTACTCAGCAATAAAAAGGAATGAACCAGACACAATCGCGTGAATGAATCTCAGAAGCATTTTGGTGAGAGAAGCCAGATTCAAAAAGCTTCGTACTAAAAAACATTATTAGAATTTTTTTAAAAGGCTTCATACTACAGGATTCCATGTGGACCACATTCTGGACAGGGCAGAACTGTGGTTACAGAAATCAGATCAGTGGTTGGCGGACCTGGAGGTGTGGGCAGGGAATTTTGGGGGGTGATGGGAACACTCTATCTGTGACTGTGATGTGGTTTCCATAATTGTTTACATTTGCAACATTCAGTGAGGTATACACTTAAAGCTGGTGAATTCTGTTGTATGTAAATTATACCACCATCAAGTGAATTAAAACAAAAGAGGTTCCTTCTGCTTAACTAGAATTCAGAGAAGCGGCCTGGGCTGGTTGTGACTTGGAGAAATCACAAAGCCTTGCTGTGCCTCAACTGTGCCATCTGTACAAGGGCTGCAGCAAGGTCCCCTGGCTCGAAACTACGCGGGTGAAGTTGGAGGATGGGAGTGAATGCACAGAGCTGCCTGAAGCAGGGCTCCCTAAGGCCAGCTTCTGCTTCCCCCATCAGTGCAAGTGAGCGACTCTACTGATCCACAGGCCTTCAGCCAGCCCCGGACAGGGATGAACCGGAGCCCCTGTGATGAACTGAAACACTGAGGAGGGTGAGGGACAAAGACCACAGTCCGGTGAGGCGGAAGAGGGTAAGGGGAGGTCATGGACGTGGCTGCTGGGGGCAGGGCTGAGACCAAAGAGAGCACAGAGGCTGGTGGCGGAGCCCAGCACTTGACCAGTTTGCTCAAGGCCAGCCTGGCTGTGGCCTGCAGGCCTCTCATTTCCTGTGCTTTAACGAGGGGCCACAGAAGTGCTTTCCCACAACTGCATCACCTCCCTATACAGCCGTCAGAATAAACACAGAGCTGAGCCGGGGCAGGACAAAGTCTCCGTTATGACACATTGCGGTTCATTTCCATCCGTTGAACCCTTGGGCACAAGCTCTGGCCGCTCCCGTCCCTTCCCACAGGCGCCAGGACAGAGCATTCCTCTGCCTGGCTTCTGGTTAAATGCCACCCTCAGGATCTTTAGAAGGAAGGCGGGGTAAGGTTTGGACAGGGGAGGGGTCAAAAAGAAACAAAGGATCCAAAGGACTTTCCAGGAACTTTAAAAGCTTGGAAATTCAAGGTGTGATTCTCTACCTGGTCTAATTTTACTTAGAAAGTTCCTCTAAGCACAATACACTTTCCAGCCAAGACAGGGCTAGTTTTGGCTCCTAAGTAATGAAGGTGGGAGCTTCCTCAATTCTCTGAAGAGAGCTAGAATGAGGCAGAAAGCGACCATAGAAAAGCATCCACAGGAAACTAGAATTGCCAGAGGCAGAATCAAGTGAGCTATCAGAGGTGAAGTGCAGAGAGGGTAGACAACTAAGCTGGGTACCACAGGACACTGGGCTCAAAAGCACAGCTTCCTCAGGAAAGCCTGGCAAGTCTTCTTGCCCGCTATATGCCCTTGTTTCAGGTGCCACTGAGCTAGGCAAGGCCACTACCCCCAAACCGTCCCCGGCACCCACTGTTAAGCAACTGCCTTTCACCAGGACAATCCGATGACATCCTCCCTGCCTGGCACTCACAGGGCCAGTGTAGGTTCTCTAGAGAGGCAGTCCCTAACCCTTCTGGCACCAGGGGCCAGTTTCGTGGGAGACACTTTTTCCATGCGGGCGGTAGGGAATGCTTTCGGGATGATCCAAGCGCATTACACTTACTGTGCACTTTATTTCTGTTGTTATCATATCAGCTCCAACTCTGATCATCAGGCATTAGATCCTGGAGGTTGGGAACCGCTGCTCTAGAGTGAAGCCCAGCAAGCTTCCAGCAAGAGGACGCAGCTCCCCAAAGGACCAGGTGTGCCTGCGCTCAGCTGCTCAGTCATGTCTGACTCGTTTCCACCCCTGCCAGGCTCCTCTGTGCATGGGATTTCCCAGGCCAGAATCCTGGAGTGGGTTGCCCTTTCCTACTCCAGGGGATTTTCCCAACACAGGGATTGAACCCCAGGTCTCCTGCACTGGAAGGCAGATTGTTTACCACAGCGCCACCTGGGAACCCCAAGTAAAGTACCAGGAGAGCCTGAAGAACAGGCAAGAGACAGCAGTGCCAACAGGAACAGGTGCTGAGGAGACGGAGAAGGGAAGAGGGAGAGTGGTGGACACTGTGGCACCAGAAGCAGGGAGGTGGCAGGTGGCAAAGAGGTGAAGGTGCGGGGCAGGAGAGATCCAGGCAGTAGCTCCCAGACAATGCGGGGAGGACCCCTTGGAGCCACCCAAGCATGGAAGAACCTCGAAGCTGGGGAACACCCAGGGGCCATCTGGTCAAAGGCCGGGAAATTTCAGCTACAATAGCCTCGCCAAGGCTGAAACAAGAAAAGCAAGATAGCCCGAGAGAGATGACAAAGTGGTCCAAAGGTAGCTGTGCCTTTATGGCTTGCCACTATGTACCATGGCCTAAATCCAACCTCCAAATGACATGTATGTCTAACTAAGGCAATCTGCGGCCGTCAGCTGATGAAGGTGGCACCCTGGTCCTGAACAACGATGAACAATCACTACAACTTATAGAGCATTTCCTACACAAAGACTCTCTCCTGATGGTTCCACTAAGTTCACCCAACAACCCAAACGAGTGGCTCCTGTTATTTTCAGGTAAGGAAAAGGGCATTTAGAAGAGTTAAGTAATTTGCTCCAAATCACAATGCTGGTTCAATAACCAGTGCTTATCGAACGGTGATCAGGTGGATGGAGGGATGGGTGACTGGATGGACTGATGGATGAAGGCAAGGCCAGGCTGACAGACAGCTCCTCCTGCGACTAGACGTGGCCCTTCTGGGCCTGTCAGAGGGAACAGGGAGAGCTGTGAATAAACCGAGCCCACGAACAAGGCATCATTCACAAATATATATATGACAGCCCTAGTCTGCTGAAAGTGGAGGAAAAATAAAAACACCAGCTCTCCATGAAACAGAGAAAGAGTCCCTAGCTGTCTTTAAATTTTCAAGTCATACAGAAACACCCCAGTGGCCCAGGCCAGCTGTCCCCAGGTCTGAAGGGTTTTCTTCTAAGTGTCTGTAGAGTCAAAGTCTCCAGTAAAAGGAGACACAGGACACAGCAGGGATCACATCCAAGCAGGAGAGACCGTGCACAAAGGCCCTTCCTTTGTGTCTAACTGTGCTTTGTTTAAAGCCAGATCAGATTCAGCATCTGCACTTTTACTCGCTGCCTGACGAAAACCAGATGCCAAATGCTCCCCAGCGCTGCACCAGGGCCCCTGCCCTTAGGAAAACAACTTGAGTCAGCCAGGCCAGTGCACGCAGCCCCGAACAAAGTGCGCCTATGCTCTCAGGGCCAGCTCGGCACTCCTGAGCCTCTAAGCAAAGCACATCTGGAATCTTTGCAGACTAGGAAAGGTGAAAAGGACTTCAGACCTCATTCTTAGTCTGTTATAGAAGTCTGGAACTTTTTCCCAAAGCTCTCACCTTTAGTCAGGTGATTGAGATGCTCAAGCTGGTCACCAGTTAGATACCAGTCACCGAAACATTCCCCTCTGAAAGCCACAGACATCCTGGTGACCAGCAGGCAGAGCAGTCATCGCGCTGGCATGACTCAGGGACATGGATCCCCTCCCTGGAAAGCTAAAGGGCCCCGGGGCAGGGGGTGGAGGGGAGTAACTCACCCTCCAGAAATACCGAGAGCCCCAGAGAGAGAAGGAAAGTCAGCCAGTCTGCTCTAGCCCCTCTAACACAGATCTCTGAGCAAATCAAGTCAGAAGTCGGTCGGCAAAGTATAACCTGAAGATCACTTATCACCCGGATCACACATAAATAGCAGTTAGAGTGCCACCCTGTCACAGCTCTAGAAGGACTCCACAAAGATCCCTGCCTAAAGGTGAAGCAAGGCAAGTCTGGAAGGATGGCCCTCTTCCCTTTGTGGCCACATCCCCAGCCCCTGGCCCCCAGAGTGCTATGGCACGGGAGGAGGAAGTGAAGAAATATGGGCTTTTAGCTACCTCGCCAGAAGATGACACCTGTCACCTCCTCACCCATTTTATTGTCTCACATCAGTCACACGGCCTCAACAAATCTGCCAAAGTTTGAAGGAAGGTGAGCATACCTGGCGAGCTGTTGCCGCCGCCACCTCGTCTGCAGCCCTGACCTCTCATTCCCAAGGTCAAGGCCCTATTTTCACATGAATTCAAAGTCTCATTACTTGGAGCTTCCATCATTATCTCAAACCCCACACAGCAGCTTCCTAAAGTCAGTCCCCTCTTCCAGATTTCCATCTGATGTCAAGTCATCACACTCAAACTCTTACAGTCACCCTCTAGATGCAAGATTCAATCACCCCTTCATTCAATCCTCTCTCCTTTTAACAGCCACTTTCCTTTACAATTTTCCTTTGGTATCTTCTGCCACGTCCTCCGGCTTTCAACTCACATCTCATCACAAACAACTGAATCATTCCAGGAGCTTAAACTGGTCATTCAGCTTTTATTTTCTTCCCTCTGATCGACCTGCCAAATCCTTCCTTCCAACGGCCGCTTTCTTAGTTTCTTCTCTGCTCAAAAGCCCACAATCCCCGCACTGCATAAATCAAGGGTCACCTTCTAAGCCTGCAATTTACAGTGCTCTAGAATCTGCCTGTGGAATTAGGACATAATCTCCCCGTTCTCTGCCAGAGCCTCGTCCACTCCTGTCTCCACAGGTCTGTTCATGGCATCCGCTCCTCACTCTTTCTACACAAATCCTAATTCTCCCTGAGGATCCATTCAAATACAGTCTCCCCACTCGAGTCCCTCCTGCTAACATACTTAACCTCTTTCTCCTCTGCTTTGCCACAGGGGTAAGCACGGGCTCTGAACACTGTGCCTTGTGATGAGAACCTACCTTGTTTTACAAGAGAGAAAGAACCTTTTATTGTTTTATAAGAATAAATCCTATTTCCTGCTCCCTTGAGGGAGTATCTAATACAGGTTGCCTTCAACTGTAAGCAGTGGGAAACATCAATTCTGTTACCCGAAAAATTGGGTTTACCTCTTGGTGGATGCTGAGCCAAGAGAAACAACCACGCCAAAGATTAGGAGAAGAAAGAATTTATTATTGCGGCAAGTAAGGAGAACACAGGGGTCTTTCCCAAGGCAGTGTCACCTTGAACAGCAAAGTTAGGCTAGTTTTAAGCTAAGAATACATACATATTCATGGAGGCTTGAGAGTCCAAGTTTTAGTGGACTGAAATCACAAGGATTAGAAAAGGTCAACACCATCATCCCTTTTTGGTTCAACTCTCACATCTATACGTGACCACTGGAAAAACCATAGCTTTGACCTTATGGACCTTTGTTGGGAAAGTGATGTCTCCGCTTTGTAATACACTGCCTAGGTTTGTCATAGCTTTTCTGTGAAATTTGGACCATAAAGAAGGCTGAGTGCCAAAGAACTGATGCTTTCAAATTGTGGCACTGGGGAAGACTTACGAGTCCCTTGGACTGCAAGGAGATCAAAATAGTCAATCCTATAGGAAATCAACCCTGAATATTCATTGATAGGACTAATGCTGAAGCTGAAGCTCCAAAACTTTGGCTACCTAGTGTGAAACGCTGACTCATTGGTAAAGACCCTGATGTTGGGAAAGATTGAGAGCAGGCGGAGAAGGGGGTGACAGAGCATGAGATGGTCAGGTGGCGTCAATGACTCAATGGACATGAGTTTAAGTAAAATCTGGGAGATAGTGAAGGATAAGGAAGTCTGGCAAGCTGTAGTCCATGGAGTCACAAAGAGTCAGACATGACTTGGTGATTGAACAACATTATCCCTTACATTCCAGTGGATTTGGAGGTTAAACATTTCAGGCTAATCTTTACTACTGAAAGAGAACTGGGAGTCTTTTTAACTGATATACTATCTTTGCTATCCTTACTTCTCTTGCCTGATAACAGTTCGTGCGTTCTTTTGTTCTCTTATGATCATTAACTACTGAGATCTGTTCCAGGACAAGCATTGTAGCTAGGCTTAGATCCAAAAATAACTCAGAAGTCAAGACTTCTCTATGTCAAGAAAGCCATGCCTGGTTCTCTTTCTCTGGTGAGCCCCTACTCTATCTGCTTATTATTCCCCTGGCTGAACCAGTGACAACAGAAAGTGCAAAGATCGGCCTACTCCACCTTCAGTGGCTCTGTCCTTAAGGACCCTGTCTCTTCCCATCTTTACCCCTCTGCCAGCCTCAACAGATTTGCTTTCCTCTTAGTGACAAAATGGCTGCTCATTTCCAAGAATCTAATGGAAGAAGTTGCCCTTTCTGTGTTTCCTTTTAAGGGAGAAGACATCTTTCCCAGAATCCACTCCCTTCCCTCCCCAGAGGACTTCTCGTACCTCATTAGCTAAAACGATGTCACATGCCCATATCTAGACCGTGGGCATGGTTTGACTCAATCACCTTTCACCCTAGAGCTGGAAACAGAGCCACTTTTCCTTGAGTTGGGGGGTGGGGCTGGAGAAGGGAGGCATGACATTCGAACTACATCAGTGCTCTGCCAACAAGGAGAGAGAGAGGGAAAAAAGTGGCTGCCGTGTAGATAACCAACAGTGTCTGCCACAGGCAGGACCCAGAGTCATGCATCTGTGTGCTTTCCCTCCCCCGCTACCCCCATCCTTTGCTGGCACATATGGCCGCTCAACAAATAGTGATGGAATTGAGCCGAACGAGGAATTATCCTGTGGGTGTGAGAAAACAGTGAGCGTTATAATAGTGTGGCACAATTGGACATTTGTGCATAGAAACTGGAAAGAGAGCCATGAAATCCAAACAGATGCAAAAAAAGGACTTAGCAGAGGAGGCTGGGCAGCCCTAGTCCAAACCCTAGGCTGGGCCTGACTCCCAGTTCCACAGCCAGGGAGCAGGCCCCAGGCCAGAGTCCTGGGCCTCTCCCAGCAGGGCCCAGCTGGGCTTTCCTCATTTCAACCCTTGCCTCCACTGGGCCAGGGTCTACATCCAGCCCGCAGTGGCTCAGGCACAAAGGAGGCTCCCAATGAGGTCTGTACTGCCTAACCAGTCACTGAGCACCAAAGATTTGTGGGCACCACAAATCCGAGGGCCATGAACACCTGAGTGCAGGAAGTCTGGGCTGTGAGAACAAGAGCTCCCTTCACTCAGGATCAGACGCGGCTCCACCAACAGGGCTCATGGGTCTCTCTGCCTTCTTCGGGCCACCTTATCCCTGTCTTTGCCTTCCAGCCCAGCTTTCCAGCCACACTCTCCCAGATTCTTCAGGCTACAGACAGCACTCCAGACCCCAAGGCACACGCCTCCATCTCTGGCTGGAAAATGCACCAAGAACTGCAGAGAAAATCTACTGAATCCAAGGCTCTGAAGTCTCACGGATGCCCTACCTCTGCATCACGGGTCCACGAGTTTTTAGCTATTGGAAGGTTTAGAGTTCCTTTTCAAATACTGTAGCTGGGATTTCGTTGGCTACAGAAAACTGTGTTGGGGACTTCCCTGGTGGTCCAGGGGCTAAGACTCCACACTCCCGACGCAGGGCGCCTGGGTTTGATCGCTAATCAAGAAACTAGATCCTTCATGCTGCAACACTAAGAGGTCACATGCTGCAACTATGATCTGGCACAGCCAAGTAAAAAAATAAAGATTAAAAAAAAAAAGAAAGAAAGAAAACTGTGTTAAATACAGGCATCTAAGAACTCTTCTATTATGATATGTAGACAACATTCAACACACAAAGATGGCACAATATTAGGTTGAACTGTGTGACCTAATTGCTGATATTCAACTGCTTTTGACCTCTAAACATGGCAATGTTACACCGTTCAACCTAATATTTACACTATGCCAGGCAACAGGCTAAGGACAGGCTTGGGACCCCAGGACCACCTACAGAGCCATAATTCCTGTCCTGATGGAACTTACAGTCTAGTGCACTAAATCATTAGTTTAAAAGTCATCTCAGACACTGTCACAATGAGTGAAGTAAGCCGGACACAGAATGACAAATATCGAATGATATCACTGATATGTGGAATCTAAAAAAATGGGTACAAATGAACCTCTTTACGAGACAGAACTAGACTCACAGATGTAGAAAACAAACTGTGGTTACCCTGGGGTGAAGAGCAGGGAAGCAATAAATTGGAAGATCGAGACTGAAACATACACATACTATTATATATATACTGTGTGTGCTTAGTCACCCAGTCAACTACTATTTATAAAATGTGTGTGCTTAGTTGCTCAGTCATGTCTGACTCTTTGTGACACCATGGGCTGTAGCCCGTGAGGCTCCTCTGTCCATGGAATTCTCCAAACAAGAATAGTGGAGTGGGCTGCCATTTCCTTCTCCAGGGGATCTTCCTGACCCAGGGGCTGAACCCAGGTCTCCCACATTGCAGGGGGATTCTTTACCCCCTGAGCCACCAGGGAAGCCCATATGTATATAAAATAGATAACTTAGATAACTAATAAGGACTTACTGTATAGCACAGAGAACTCTATCAATACTCTGTTAGGGTCTATATAGGAAGAGAATCTAAAAAAAGAGTGGATATATGTATACGTATAACTGATTCACTTTGCTGTGCACTTGAAAGTACCACAACATGGTAAGTCAACTATACTCTAATAAAAATAAAATAAAAACAAAACTGTTCCTATAGTAAGTCTGCTCACCTTTCAATACTGTCTACAGTGTTTGAATATGTGTGTTCAGTCTGACACTGTCCGAATTATGAATGTCATATATCCCCCACATTACATGCTGTAATGTGTATCCCTGGGGTCTCACACAGTAAAGAATCTGCCTGCAATGCAGGAGACCCAGGTTCCCTCCCTGGGTCGGGAAGATCCCCTGGAGGAGGGCAGGGCAGTCCACTCCAGTAGTCTTGCCTGAGAAATCCCAAGACAGAGGAGCGTGGCAGGCTACAGTCCATGGGGCCGCAAAGAGTTGGACAGGACTGAGGCGACTTAGCGTGCACACATGCACAAACCACTCAAGGATGGCTGTGTCTCCTCCATGTAACACACAAACACATTGTTAAACTAATCAGTCAGTGTTACAGGAGACAAGTGCTGGTGCCGTGGAAGCATTTGGCTAAGTGATCTAACTAATTTTGGGAAGTTAAAGGTCACCAACTTGGGATTTCTGATATTGCCGATAATTCTGAACTAGGTCCTCGAAAAACAGGTCCTTACACGGCATATAAACTGCCAGCAGTAGACACACATGGGGCTTCGTGAGCCCTATTCAAAATATTTAAGAGAACAAACTGCTTTCAACCATAATCCCAGTGTCTCACAAACACCATTTACACAAACAATTGGTATGTTAATTGCAAATCAACCTTGTTTCTCTCCTAAAGCAGCATCCCCCAAGGATCTTTATTACGTGTCCCGTTAGCCTAGTCTGAGTTATGGTATTTACTTACAAGTACCAACAGTGAAGTTCTTGAGAAATATTTGGTAACCCAGACACTTTCCTAATTCAAACTAATCTTCTTCATTAGTCTACGTTGTTAGGGATCTCACCATCCTATTAAGAGAAAGTAGCAAAGATTGCACTTGGTGTAACATTCACCAAATTCTTCTACAGGACGCTTCTGGTAGTGAGAACCAGAGCTAACCTCAGAAAGTGGGTGGAGGGACTTCCCAGGTGGTCCAGAGGCTNAATCTTCTTCATTAGTCTACGTTGTTAGGGATCTCACCATCCTATTAAGAGAAAGTAGCAAAGATTGCACTTGGTGTAACATTCACCAAATTCTTCTACAGGACGCTTCTGGTAGTGAGAACCAGAGCTAACCTCAGAAAGTGGGTGGAGGGACTTCCCAGGTGGTCCAGAGGCTAAGATTCGTGCTCCCAGTGCAGAGCCTGGTCAGGGAGCTAGGTCCCCCATGGTGCAACGAAGAGCTCAATGGGCCTCAACTTAAAGACACCATGTGCCACACCGAAGACCTAGTGCAGCCAAGTAAATACATGAATAAAGAGGAAACAAATTTTAAAGGAAACCATAAATAAATAAAAAAGAAAGAAAGAAAGTGGGTGGGGGGGGAAAGAAATGACAATTGGGAGAGCAGCTGTAATCCAATTCAGTCTAATACATGACACCTATATAGTTACACTGGAATTCCAAGCAAAGCACATGAGAACTTTAGACCCTGTATCCCTGATCTTTTGATTGATCTGATGTAATTTACTAAAAAATGCCAGTGAGCAACACTAACCAGCAGGCCTCCTGTCTATTCTTTTGCATTTCCGTGAGAGCCAGCCCTGCACATGCTGTACAGACATCAATGAGCTTGGATGGCATCTTCACACGAGTCCAGCCTGTCATTGTTCACTGTACCAGCACAGAGATTCAGTAAAACACTAGTCACATTCATGGAACATCTTGAACTCTCTTGACATAGCAAATGATCAACAGGCCTTGTTTTCATGCCAAAGGCAAACAAAACCTGTCGCCAGCAAGAAGGATGCCCAGTCTCTCCGGAAGATGCCAAGGCCCCTATCCAGTCTCCTCTGCAGAACCTCGCCAATCTCTGGGATGCAGGCAGGATGATCAGGGACCAGCGGAGATTATGCTCTGACTGTCTTAAGAGATTAGTTACTTAAAATCCTCCACATGACTTCAGTCATCCCCCGTTACAGATGACAGAAGCAAAGCCTACTTGATTAAAGCTGAATGCCTACACATTTGAAAACGGGAAAATACACAGAAGAAAACAAGAGTCAGATTGCTGAGGGGCAGAGCATCAGCTCCAGGACATCAGGGGCTGCTGAATAAATGATGACAAGGAAGCACATACATTATCCATAGATACACCATAAATACCACAGCCCTCTCGGCACTTAGAGTTACTTACTTTTCCCCAAAGCATAGACTGAGTCTGGTTTTATCCTCAGACGTGGCCTGGCCCTGCCGAGATTCCAAATACGGGAAATTACAGCTCTTCTGTGGTGGGGTAAGAAGGGGAAGGCAAATGTTTGTATTGCATAGTGTTTTAATTAAAACAAAGGTGACGTACCCCAGAGCCTCTTTCTCTTCTGCTGGGAGAGTTTTTCCAGGCCTCCTTCCACTCTCTCCCCATGCAGGCCATTAGTTTCTCCCTCACCTCCAAAATAATTCCCCTTTAAAATAAGGGGATTATGCATAAGATCTGCTAAGATTTTTCTAAAGTGAATTCAAGTCCAGAGGCACAATCATTGCCTTACCTAGTTTCAACCTTCTTAGCTATCCACCCTTGCAGGGTGGAGGTTGGGGTGGATGGACCAGGATTCAGATTCGAGTATGAGAAAGAAAAGGACTACCGCTCCTCCCAGTTGAGAGGTACAGGGACACCCAACTAAAAGCCATCCCCCATCCTGATGAAAGGAAGGAGAGCGACCTCAGCAGNCTAGTTTCAACCTTCTTAGCTATCCACCCTTGCAGGGTGGAGGTTGGGGTGGATGGACCAGGATTCAGATTCGAGTATGAGAAAGAAAAGGACTACCGCTCCTCCCAGTTGAGAGGTACAGGGACACCCAGCTAAAAGCCATCCCCCATCCTGATGAAGGGAAGGAGAGCGACCTCAGCCGGAGCTCTGAATGCAATCTGGCTTTCCTGTAATGCAATACCAGCAGACAGATTGCAAACCTCGTCAGCAAGCTACCTTACTGCACTGGAACATCAGAAGACATTAAGAAACTGCTCGGCAAATCATCTCTAAACAGTGTCGCAGAGGGCTGTCTAGCTTGGGGATGAGCCGAGAACAAATCTACCGGCACAGTCACTCCTCTAATAAACTAACAGACATGTCCATCTGCGAGGCAGAATCCCCAGTAGACCATCCATCTCCAGATCAGCACAGAATCAATGCAGAGCAAAACCACTGAGGAAAACCAGAAAGGCTTCTGAAGAGAGCTGCTGGTGGAGAGAAGGCTGGCCCGGCACACAGGGTCCCAGGAGCAGTACCGCCTGCTATGGGGCTCAGGCCAAGGCCACCAGGCACAGCTTACAACCCGCCCGGGACCTTCTGACTTAGGGGATGAAGCAGGGAGAAACACCAGGGACAGGAGAGAGAAAGAAGCGCAGGCCAGTGCTGCCCAGGGATCATCCCAGGTCAAGGGAGGGCCTCTGAGAAGGAGCAGACCTGGAAGAGTCTGCCCCACCCACCTCCCACTGAGCTGACCCAGCAGCTTCCAGAAAACAACAGTGGTGAGAGCTCCAGGTTCTAGGACTGAGTACCAGGTGTGTGTGTGTTAGTCGCTCAGTCGTGTCCAACTCTGAGACCCCATGCACTGTAGCCCGCAAGACTCCTCTGTCCATGGGATTCTCCAGGCAAGCATAGTGGAGTGGGCTTGCCACTCCCTTCTCCAGGGGATCTTCCCGACCCAGGGGTGGAAAGAATGCAGACCTCTGGCACTGGTAGACAGATTCTGTACTGTCTGAGCCACCAGGGATAGACCCAATCTTATTACTGTCACCACACCCTCAACACCAAAGTCCTCAGGAGGAAGTTTGGTATGGATGCTGTCCCCTGACTGATGGCAAAGTATGTGATCATTCTAGCTTTCTTTTGTTCTGTTCTGGTGGGCTTCCCAGCACTAGTGGTTAAGAATCCACCTGCCAATACAGGAGACACAGTTCAACCCCTGGGTCGGGAAGATCCCCTGGAGAAGAGAATGGCTACCTACTCTGGTATTCTTGCCTGGGAAATTCCATGGACAAAGGTGCCTGGGGGGCCTACAATCCACAGAGTGGCAAAGAGTTGGACACAACTAAGCGACTGAGCACAGCAACAACAGGAATTCAGAGCCAAGTATGAAAATCCCAATTCCAATACAAAATTCCCATCAGTTAATAAAGACATTCCATATATCCAGGACTCGGGATATTTGCATATTTTCAAAACAAAGAATCTGCCCTTACCTCTCCCCAGCCCCAGTCTCCCACCAGCATTGGTATTATCTCTTATTTCTAAAGGGCTTTTCACCAGGACTGCCCAGGGTATGTGTAATTCATGGCTGCTAAAGAAGAGTTGAGAACAAAACAAGATTTAAGAAACAGCAAGAAAAAGACTTTACCTTAGGGACAGAAAAGAGTTCCCTAACGTCAGAGGTGTTTTTAGTTAATGTTTCTATTCATCAAAGATTAAAATACATACCAGGTGACTACTTAAAATGGTCATTATGATGTTAGCTTTTAGTTCTCGGGTATTTGAGATAACAGAACAATGAGCACTTGTAGAAGGCACTCAAGTATTTGTTGAAGGAACAGATCAAAGTCTTTTCAGGAAAAGACTGTAAGGAGGCTCTAACACAACAGAGCTCTCTGGATGGGTGGCAGCAGGTCAAACCCTGATGTTTAAGAAGGGTTGGCTGTGATATGTGAATCCAACAACCATCCCTCCAAAATAGCAACTATTTTAAAAATCAGGTCTAAAGGTGAACCATCCAAGAAATCTGTTTTTGCTCCCGAGGTTTTAAAGAAAGTTCATACTAGTGAACTTGAGAAGTAACCCAACACTTTGAAATGATAATCTTTTTACAGCAATAGCTGCTCCAGCAGGACTAAAGGAAAAAAATTATCTTCCTTCAGGTCAAGGTCTTGAATGTCTGGTAGCCAGCAACCTTAAAGGTTACTCCAGTCCAGTTCACTCTAAATGGAAGAATCATTTGGGAGCTGAAAATGCAGGAAAACTTCTCTCTAGTCTATGAACAAATAAGAGCAGTTGATTGACTTGGACACAAAATCTAGTATTTACAATTGTCCTCTCAACAAGTTTTAAATGGGCTTTATTTAATTCAAGATTATAACTAAGATAGTCAATATAATATGGGTGTGCTTAATTTGTTAAATGTATGTGTTTCTAGAGAAAATATTCAGAATGAACAAGTCAATTATTTCTCTTAAGTACATTAACACTTAAGGGCAGTGTTTTCATTATGACTGTTGCTCTTGATACCACAAGACAAAATTATTCTGTTATATGGCTATTGAGTAAGACTTGCTGCTCCCTAATGACTTCACCAATTACAGCTTCTACTAGCTATAAAATAACAAAATCAGTTCTGATATGGGTATAAAATTAAGACTGAAAAAAGAGTGGAATAAATCACTCCTTGAGAATCAAGTTGTTGAACAATATGTTCTTGTGAGTCCATTTATGTCCAAAAAATCTATATTTGTGTAAGTATATGAATAGAAATGATAGGGAAAAGCCTGGGAGAATATAGTATATCAACCTATAAAGAATGTATTTCAGACTCAAAGAGGGACATGGGGCAGGGAGGGGAACTTCCACATTTTACTTTCTGTCTGTGCTCCTAAGTGTTAGTTACTGAGTCATGTCTGACTCTCTGTGATCCCATGGATTGTAGCCCGCCAGGGTCCTCTGTCCATGGGATTCTGCAGGCAAGAATACTGGAGGGGGTTATTTTCCATTTCCTTCTGCAGGTTATCTTCCCGACCCAGGAACCTGGGTTTCCCACCTTGTAGTCAGATTCTTTACCATCAGAGCCACCAGGAAAGCTTTCTGTCTGTACTCTACTAGATTTTTACAACAGAACTATATTCATACGGCACTCCATCCAAAAATTAAAAGTCAAAGAAATAAAGCAAGCACATATAAGCTATCTTGTGAAACTGCAACCAGTACCTCATCACCTTTCTTTTATATAACATTTTACCCTGAAGCACTTTATTTGTTGTTTTAAATTATGACTTAAATCAGTGAAAATCAAGTCTTCCTTCCCAATGTATGTGTTGCATCTAAAAAGTTGCAAAGTTTCCTTCTCAGGAGGTCTTTAGAAAAGGGGCGGAGCGGTGGGGGGTGGGGTACCTGGCCAGGACAGGGAGGCGTGGTTTGCCCTGGAGCAACAAATAGTTGCTCAGACAAAGATCTCCCATTCCTCCTCCTCCTCCTCCTCCAAACCCTTCCTACCAAAGTCAAATCAAGGACGCCAATGCAATCAGTTAATTTTACCTAGGAGCAAACACATCCTGGGTAAGTTACCCAAGCTCCTTACAGCTCTTAAAATAACACTTGAGGGTGGAGAAGCTGGCCACCTTATGTTTCAAAAACACCTAACCATGATACCACTGCCACTAAGGTACAGACACAGGGCTAAGATACCTAATGGATCCAGGCTACGTGTGAGCACCAAGCTAATTTTGCTTTAAAACCAGAATACTGTACCAAATGTGAGGGATCACACTGTTTGTCATGTAAAAAAACAGATTAATACTACTTAATAAATGCTGCCTTTCTAGGAGACAGAAGATTTCAAATTTATGGGACTCTTGGGATAAGGGGAGTTAATAAAAACGATCCCTGAGAAGACAGGCAGCCCATCTCTTGACATGGCTCCATTATCAACAACACAAACAGGATCCAAGGCCCAGCTGAGAGCAGAGAAGGTGTTTGCAGAGGTCACTGTGGAGAAGGAAGAGCAGACCATACCCCAGAGTAAGGGGAAATGAGTGTTATGAACAAAACAACCAAACACATGAAAATATCTCCAACTTAAGGCAATCCTGAACAGATCCCACTACATCAAAGAATTACAGCGCAAAAGAACACGTAGCTGGTATCAGATTTCTTCCCTGCTTTAATAAAGGAAAGGCTTCCCTGGTGGCTCAGATGGCAAAGCATCTGTCTACAATGCCGGAGACCAGGGTTCGATCCCCAGGTCAGGAAGATCCCCTGGAGAAGGGAATGGCAATCCACTCACTCCAGCACTATTGCCTGGAGAATCCCATGGACAGAGGAGCCTGGTAGGCTACAGTTCGTGGGGTCGCAAAGAGTCGGACACGACTGAGCGACTTCACTTTAATAAAGGAAAGGTCTGGGGACCTATAAATTGATGGCAAGAGGTCCCCACCAGAAGACTACATACTGATCTCTTTGAGTTGTTTTGTTANGGCTCTGGGAGCCGGCCTGGGGGCTCCGCGTGCCGCTTGTGGCGCCTCACCCGCACCTGCGGATGGCAAAGGCCACCCGAGAACCTGGGCGCAGCTGGCGTGGGGGCCGGGCAGCTCTAAAAGTTAACCAGGGGTCTCACCTGCACACTACCCGGCCACCGACAGGATGCACAGGCCCTTCCCAAAGCCCAGCAAAGGACCCCGGAGCCTACAAGAGGACGGCCGGGGGCGGGTCCCCTCTCCGGGAAACATAAACAAAGCCCTTTGCAGGAGATGACTCTGCTCATGCAGTGGATCCGCACACTGCACTTCACGCCGAGACAGAATTTCCTAGACGTTGCGATCGAATTGGACTCTGGAAGCAATCTGGCTTCTAACCCCGGCTCCTCCACTTCCCCGCTGCAGATCTCCGCCGAGTTATCTAACAGCCCTGTACCTCAGTTTCCCCCCCACCTGTTATATGAGGAAATGGCCTGTGCTTAATAGGGTTATATGAGATGACACACTTGTAAAACACTTAGGATGGTGCCTGCTACATCTTAAGCACTCAGTAAAATGTAAGCTATAATTATTTTATGAGGAACACGCCAAGCAAATACAATTTCATTCATTCAAAACTTGTCCAACACACATACTCAGGTACTGGGGGAGCACAGACTAAAGGTGACCAACGTGGAATAGGACAGTCTTGCCCCTGGAGCTTGCAGTCTAGTAAGGAGATCATAGACCAGGTATGGCAAGAACAGTAGGCTGTTGAAGAAGCCCATGCAAGGTCCCTGAACTTGTGTTGAGGGGTCAAGACATGAGGAGGAATGACAGGGATCTGGTCAGGTGCAGGGAAGGCTTCTCAGAGGAAATGAACACCAGGTAGAATCTAAAGGAGCAGAAGGAGGCACCAGGGGCAGAGAAAATGGGAGGGGAGAGCTGACAGGCTGCTGAATCAATAATCTCGCCGGGCGGGAGTGGAGAGACCGTGGTCCAGTTAAGGGACCAGAAATCTTTGTTAGGCCCAAACTTGTCTGTAAGAAAGAAGTGACGGGGACTTCCCTAGCAGTCCAGTGTTTATGCAATCACCTGCCAGTGCAGGAGGCACCACTAGAATCCCTTGTCAAGGAATTAAGATCCCACATGCCTCTGGGCAGCTAAGCCTGTATCCTGCAAGGAGGACCCAGTGCAGCCAAAAATAACTTTAAAAGAAAAGAAAGAAGTGACAAGAAATAGGAAGAGAAGAAATCAGGTGTCGGAACCTGGAGGGCTTTGTCTGGTGTGTTAAGGGCTTTGGACTTTAGCCCGGGGTCATAGCAAATCCCCTGAAAATTTTGAGTCAGGTAGTATTGACATCCAAGGTACATTCTAGAAAGACCACTTTGGCCTAGGTGTGGAGGATGGAGGGAAGGGGAGTTCAACGGGAGGCTAGCCATCACCAGACAAGATGATGGTGGCCAGGACCATAGGAACAGAAAAATGAGTGGGTCAGAGGCTAGGTTCTGTGGAATATCAGGTTGAGGGTGAGGA
Source organism: Neotragus moschatus (assembly GCA_006410615.1). Classification (NCBI taxonomy): domain Eukaryota; kingdom Metazoa; phylum Chordata; class Mammalia; order Artiodactyla; family Bovidae; genus Neotragus; species Neotragus moschatus. Next base: position 550,727 of record SJYA01000470.1, read on the forward strand.
ACAGGGCAGAAAAACCAGTGCAATTGCAGCAACTGAGATGAGAATACATAGGATCAGGGTGGATGTACTGCGTTAGAAATACTCAAGAGGCATGCAAAGAAGACGTCCAAAAAGTAACTGGAATGGGATGATGGTAGAGTGGAGTTCCAAAGTGGGAAACGGAGATGGGTTTGTAAGGTATTTTTCACCTCATTGGACAGTATGACAGTAAAAGTATTTAGTGAAGAAATAGTCTGATAATTCACTGATACAAAAAAAAAAGTTAATTACCCCTCCCCTCTCCAGGGTGCTTCCCTGGTGGCTCAGACGGCAAAAGCGTCTGTCTACAATGCTGGAGACCCGGGTTCAATCCCCAGGTCGGGAAGATCCCCTGGAGAAGGGAATGGTAATCCACTCCAGCACTATTGCCTGGAGAATCCCATGGACAGAGGAGTCTGGTAGGCTACAGTCCATGGTGTTGCGAAGAGTCGGACACGATTGAGCAACTTCACTTCACTTCTCCAGGGTGCAGGCAATGAAGGACATGCTGTGGAGATGCAAAAATAACTAAGGGGTCTTATTTGCCCTCACCCTTCTCTCTTGGCTGTAAATTTCTTGTGGGCAGGATCTGCCCTCTAATTATCATTTATCCCAAACAACTCTTGGCATTGTGATCTGCATACAATAATTACACTATAAACACTTCAACTGAATTGAATTAAATTAAATTTTCGTCACATCTGCCAAGTGTTGTATTGAAAATCTCTTCTTGTGTTAAATATTACCTTTTCCCCCCAAGATAACCATGATCCGGCATCTCTCACTTCTCCTTATGTGCTGTGAAAATGGCTCAGTCGTGTCCAACTCTTCGCGACCCTATGGACTGTCCATGGCATTCTCTAGGCCAGAATACTGACGTGGGTAGCCTTTCCCCTAGACACCTTCTTTTATTTACTGAGCATCTACTATGTGTCAAGAAAACTCTCTGCTCTCATGGTGCTTACGTTCTCATGGGAAACACAGACAATGAGACAAATACATGAAACAATATGTGTTCTGAGGAAAAATGAGATAAGGGAACTAAGCGTATATGTTTGGGGCTTAAGGGGAGTGACATTTGAGCAGAGATCTGACTAGAAGGGCTTCCCAGGTGGCACTAGTGGTAAAGAACCCACCTGCCAATGCAGGAGACATAAAATACATGGGTTTGATTCCTGTATCAGGAAGATCCCCTGGAGAAGGGCATGACAACCCACTGTAGTATTCTTGCCTGGAGAACCCCATGGACAGAGGAGCCTGGCAGGCTATTGTCCATGGGGTCACAAAGAGTCTGACGCAACTGAAGTGACTTAGCATACAAGCACGCTGATTAGAAGGAGTGTGTAAGCCCTGGAGATCTCTTGAGAAAGAGCATTCCAAGCATACGGAATAACAAGTACCGGCTCCTTAACATTCTTTGATAATAGGTGTGTTCATGTGCCTGAAACGGCATGGGAGAGAAGGAGAAGGAGAGATACGAGCAGGGAGGTTGCAGAGGCTGAATCTTGTTCAGTTTTGCAGGCCTGGGGACAATTCAGTGTCGGGAAGTGGAAGTGGAAGATGGACACTGAAAAGGTAGGAGAGGACCATGGCTCAGACTAAGGAGTAGAGGTATAGGTTGTGAGGAATGGGTGGTGTCTGAAAGCATTTTGAAAATAAATCCAATGGAATTTTCTGGAGTCCTAGATATGGAAGTAAAACAGCAGGGAAAGGGGCAGGGCACAAAGTTTAAAAGAATGGCATAGCCCAGGACATGACGTAAACTGAGTGAAATGAAGTTGCTTGGTCGTGTTTGAGTCTTTGCGACCCTGTGGACTGTAGCATACCAAGCTCCTCCGTCCATGGGATTCTCCAGGCAGGAATACTGGAGTGGGTTGCCATTTCCTTCTCCAGGAGATCTTCCCGACCCAGGGATTGAACCCAGGTCTCCCGCATTGTAGGCAGATGCTTTACCGTGTGAGCCACCACAGAAGTCCAACATAGACTGAGTAGAACCACGAATTCAGGATGGCAGCCAGTCAACTTCCATGAGACCTTGAGCCTCAGCATATTCTCATTGTAACATATCAGCAAGCTAAAGGACCCACACACCAGCAGCACAACAGCTCTGAGGCCAATCATTAAAGGCCAAGAAGTGAGCAGTGGCCCAGTTCCTGGAAATCCTTGCCTCTTCCCCAGAAATAGTTGGAATAATCCTCCCCCAGCTCATGAAAACTAAAGCCATCATATTTCAGGACCACTCTCTCCTTCTGAGGAGGCCCATGCTCTATCTGTGAAGTGTGTTTCTCTCTAAATAAATTCACTTGTTACCTATCACTTTGTCTCTCACTAAATTCTTTCTGAGATGAGACATCAATAACTGCAACTTCGTTAAGATCTGAAACCAGGTGTGTGATCTCAGCTAAAAGACCGTGGGTCCCAATGTGAGCTACGTGGTTTCAGAGGGGGGCAAAAAAGAGGAGAGTCAAGGAATCTTCCAGAAGATCCACCTCAGTCTGAAACGGAGATGTCAGACCCCACCAGGCTGCCCAACTCCTTCTCCAAGGCCATACTTCCTAAGCACTCTCTCTCTAGGTCTCTGCCCAGGCCACTTCCTCCATCCTTGAACCCTATACTCAATTATCCCTTCTCAACCCAGCCCATCTCCTACCACCTAGACCCCTAGGGTCAATGCCAAATCAAATCCCATAGACAGAGTTTTGGGTGAAGTAGAAAAGGATAGCTTTATGCTTTGCCAAGCAAAGGAGGACACAGCAGCAGCCTAATACCCTCAAAACCAAAGATCCCAACTTGGGGAAGATAGTAACAGTTTTATAGTAAAAAGAGGGTGTGATCACCTTGTGTACATTCTTCTGAAGGGTTGGTGATGAGGTAAGTAGGAGTCAANGCTTTGCCAAGCAAAGGAGGACACAGCAGCAGCCTAATACCCTCAAAACCAAAGATCCCAACTTGGGGAAGATAGTAACAGTTTTATAGTAAAAAGAGGGTGTGATCACCTTGTGTACATTCTTCTGAAGGGTTGGTGGTGAGGTAAGTAGGAGTCAACATCATAAACCTCAAGTCCAACTGGTCTGGGGTCTACGTGCTTGAGGGCAGCATACCATAACTTCTCCTGGAAGAGGTTTCAGTATCTGCAAAATAGCTCAAAGGTACTGTTGTGTGTATCCGTTGATGGGGAAACAGGACATTGTCCCGAGGCTGCTCTTGACTCTTTCTCCATGATCTCACATCCCCTCCCTTCCCTAATTGACAATAGACTGAATCTGCCATTGGACCTCAGGAAAGATCATGGAGGCTGAATGAAGGCTGCTTCCTAGAATCAAAGAAAAAGGGGCACAAGGTCTTGTGCCCGGGAGCCCCCCAGGGCCCTGCATGGTATCTGTCAACATCTGTCAACTTTGGATTTCCATCTCCACCCAGATACATTGTGGCCAGCTCCCAGCCTAGTATCTTTCCAATTTCCACACTAACGGACCATCTTAGACCTTCAAAGGACTATGCCAACTGTAAGGTGGGGAGAGTAAAGTACAATTAAAAGGATGACTTTGCCCTCCGGGCGGAGGAACAAGCAAGTGTTAAGTAAGCGCTGAAGAGCTGTCCTTTCAGGAGATAGTCCTCACACAGAGAAAGGCTCAAGTCGTAAGGGAAGGAGAAGCACCCAAGGAGGAGCGAGGACAGCAGTCCCCAGTCAGCAAATCTGTCTAGGTCCTGGGCTAAACAGGAGCAGCGTGCATCTCCTGGACTGGCCTGGAGCCAGGCGAATATTTTGAACGTTTCTGAAGACAGTAATCTTCCCCCTCAGGAAAACAGATCCTCCTGAAGCCTGCAAAAGGCTCCTCTTGGGAACAAAGGTCCAGTGTTGCCTGATTTTCTTACTTTTCAGGAAAATCAGGAAATCCAGAACTTAGTTGAATTCTTCCTGATTGTATTCATTGGAAGCTAGTGTTTAAAAACAAACATTGTTGGAGAACACAATAGCACCCAATTTGTTTGTGGATAAAACATGAACAAGTGGTTCTATCTGTTCTATCTGACATCTCCAGACCCATTGTGGCTACAATCAAAAGACTAATATAAAACCATAATTGATAGAAAGTTCTGCTTTNTTGTGGTGGGGTTTTTTTTAGAATTTTTGGCTGTGCCATTTGGCATATGGGATCTCAGCTCCCTGACCAGGGGATCAAAACTTTGCTCCCTGCATCGGAAGGGCAAGTCTTAGCCACTGGGCCACCAGGGAAGTTCTGAGAATTGGGGTTTTATTCCATGTGTCATGAGAAACTATTGGAAGGTTTACAGCATTAAAGTGACACGACTTAATTTACATTTTTAAAAGGTTAGCTTGGTTGTTGTATAGGAAATAGGCTCTAGGGAAGGGAAAGTAGACCCAAGGAGACCAATCAGATCGCTGCAAGGTCCAGGTGAGAGATGACGGAGGCTTAGTCTAGGCTGGGGGAGACGGAGGTGGAGAGAAGTGCTTCTTGTTTAGTCGCTAGGTCATGCCCCACTCTTTGTGACCCCATGGACTGTAGCCCGCCAGGATCCTCTGTCCCTGGAATTTTCCAGGCAAGAGTACTGGAGTAGTTTGCCATTTCCTCCTCCAAGGACCCAGGCATTGAGCCTGCGTCCCTTGAGTCTCCTGCATTGGCAGGCAGATTCTTTACCACTCTACCACCAGGGAAGCCTCAAGTGAATTTGGGATAAACTTTGAAGGAGAGTTGACAGCCCTTCCTGACGGATTGGGCATGGGATGTGAGGAAAATGTCAGAATAATTCCCTACCCCTGTGTACTCTCTCTATGACCCTGTTCTCCCCATCCACACATGGTCTCTCCTTCTCTCTCAGTAGACAGCTTCCTAATTGTAATTTTCAGCCCAGGTCTTTTTTCTGAGCGTTATCCCTATGAAGCCAACTGCCTTTTGAAATGTTCTGCTTGGATGTCACCAGACCTTAGACTGAACATGCCCCAAACTTAGCTCATTATTTTACCTTTTATTTTTTTTTATCATCAATTTCCTCAGTTAAGGATGTTACTTTTCACTCGATCATGTAAGTCAGAAAGTAGGGATTAATTTTAGACTCCTCACTTTCCATGTGCAACTGGTAACCTGGAAAACATCTTGTAAACCTGTATTTCCGATGGACTTCCCTGGTGGTCCAGTGGTTAAGACTCTGTACTTTCTAATGCAGTGGGCCTGGGTTCAATCTCTGGTCAGGAAACTAAGATCCCCCTTGCAGAGTAACCCTTCCCCCCAAAAAAGAGCTGTGTGTTCCTTTCTGTTTTCATGCCTTCTGTCCTTTCTTTTTTTAAGATCTTAAAAAATGTTTCTGTATTTATTTCTGGCTGTGCTGGGCCTTGATTGTTGTCCAGAGACTCTCTCCAGCTGCAGTGAGCAGGAGCTGCTCTCTGAATAAGGGGTGTGGGCTTCTCATTTCATTCTAGAGCACCGGCTCTAGGCGCATGGGCATCAGTAGCTGNTGTTTCTGTATTTATTTCTGGCTGTGCTGGGCCTTGATTGTTGTCCAGAGACTCTCTCCAGCTGCAGTGAGCAGGAGCTGCTCTCTGAATAAGGGGTGTGGGCTTCTCATTTCATTCTAGAGCACCGGCTCTAGGCGCATGGGCATCAGTAGCTGTAGCCATGGGCTTAATTGCCCCGTGGCATGTGGACTCTTCCTGGATGGGATTGAACCTTGTGTCCCCTGCATTGGCAGGTGGATTCTTAACCTCTGGGCAATCAGGGAAGTCCCAGCTTTTTTGTTTCCACTTGTACCTAAGAGCCTTCCTCTTCAGTTCCATCCACACAGTCCCCTGGCAAGGGCCATATACCCTCTATCATCTCCACCCGCTTCCACTGTCCATTTCCCTGGAATTCCCAAGTTTTGCCTAGTCCAGACCTCATGGCCCTTGGGACTCAGTGAAGGACAGCATCTCCAGTAAGGCTTTGGCTGAAGCTGATACCCAGATGTCCTATGTTTAGGAGCCCACGTATGTGCTTTAAGTTCACAGCACAAATTACCAAATATGGATGTTAGCAAGCTTCCTTCATAATCACTTGTGATTTCTACACCACTTCTATGACCCCCTGTCCTCTTTCCCTACTTTTCTTCACTTATAATTTTCTATTTTTGGACAAGGGGGATGGGGAGCGGCAGAAAGGGAAGAAAAGAATTTGAAAAAGAGAGAATGAACCAAAGAAGAAAGATAGGGAAGCAGGGGGAATGAAGGAAGAAGCAGAAGGGAAAGAATAGAAGAGAGAAAGAAAGGGAGAGAGAGACAAAGAAAAGAAGGAAAAAAGAAAGAAAGAGAGCCTTCAATTAAGTAACCACACATGTGTCTGAGGCATACATCTGCAGTATCTCTACTTAAACAGCAGGGACCTCATGGCAGATATTACACATTTAATTGACTAAAGAAACCAATCATAGAACAAAGCCCCTTTCTTTGTGAGATGTCATATGATAACCCAAACACAGTAGTTGCTGTTTTTCTCCAGACACTATCAACCACAGCCGTCTGTCTTGGTCCTAGACTGTTTAAAAAAAAAAATTTTTTTTTCTTTTAATGTGTATCAGTCACAAGACCAAAGTATCCTCCGCTGCAACAATGGCCGCCCTGTGGAATTCAGCTGGGCTCTCCCAGCCCACAGCCCACTCCTGGCTGCCAGATGTCAGCCAGCCCAGAGGTTCTCTTTCATCCTCACCCACCGCAGAGCCATTTTGGTCTGTGCTGTGGTGGGGGCTGACAACCCTTTGCAAGCTCCACCCCACATCTGAGGGAGGCCTAATCTTTCCTGAGGCCCGCTGTGGGGAGGGGGAGGGTAAAAAGCAAAGCCTCCTGGGAACGGAGATGCAGTGGGTTAGATTTGTTCTCAAAGTTCAGCCACTGCTGCTTATTAAAAGGCTTATTTTCAACCTAAGAATCCATTCCTTACCGTGAAGGAAAACCAGGACAGATCTCGCTGACAGCTTTAAAAGAAGCACCATGAGCTGTAGACGTGGAAGGGAGCACACATGAGTCCTCCTCCTGTGGGTCTTCCCTGGTGGTCCCCTGTTCTACTCTCCAGGCAAGAGGCAGTTGGACGACTCCACACCCCACCACGTCCACCACCTCCTTCATCCCTTTCTCTCTGGATGCTTTCTTGTTCTCCTCTTCCTCCTTTTCCTTCTCTTCTTCCTTCTTTTTCCCTTGCACACTGCAGATTTAGAATAGCCATGGGACTCCAACAAGGTGGTCAGAAGACTCATCCCCACAGAGATGCTGCCCAGAGGGCCCCAGAACGGCCAGCCCCACTTCTGCTCTGTAAGAAAATGCAACAAAAAAGTTTCCTCGTCTGCAAAATGGAGATAATAGCACTTGGTTCATGTGAGGGGCTCTCATCATGCTTCGTTCACAGGGTCAGCACAGAGAGTTCAGGGGTAGGATGCTGGCTGCAATCTGTAGCATGTAGTAAATGCTCAACGAATTCAGTCATTTAACAAATATGATTAGACACCTACTAAACCCCAGGCTCTGTTCCAGGTGCTGGGGGAACAAAACAGACAACAACAAGATTCCAGTCTCACGGAGTTCACTTTCTAGGAGGAAGAGAGAAATGAGAAACAAGTAAGTAAAATAGGATGTCAGATGATGCAAAGGTCTGTGAAAAGAATAAAGCCAGGGAGGCGAAACGAGTGCTGGAGTGGGGAGATGGAAGGTGGGATTGCAGTTTTAAATTGAACAACCAATAGTGATGTTAAAATAAAGCACTGAAGGAGGTTAAAGAGCCCAGCCTGTGGGTGTCTGGGCGGGGGGGACAGTAAGTGCAAAGGCCTTGAGGCCAGAGTGCACCAGGTGCGGTTGAGAAGCATCCAAGAGGCTGGTGTGGCTGCAGTTAAGTGGGGATGAGAGAAGAGTTGGAAATGAGGTCAGAGAGGTAAAGGTACGTGTGTGCAGGAGGGAGCAGTGGGTGGCAGGCAGTGCAGTCATGTAGGGACTTGTTGACCATTGTAAAAACTTGGGAGAGTTTTATGGAGAGGAGTGATACAATCTGATTAAGATTTTAATAGCAGTGCTTGGGCTGATGGGTTGAAAATAAACCAGAGGGGTCAGAATGGCAGCAGGGAAACCAGTTAAAGTCCAGTGCAGTAGTTCCAGTGAGAGATAGTGGTAGCCTTGACCCAGTGGTAGAAAGGAGGTGATGAGAAGTACGTTGGATTCGAGATATATTTTTTTAAGGAGAAGCTGACAGAATTTTGATGATGGATTCCATGAGGAGTGTGAAAATAAGGAAGGAGTTCTAGAATGTCTGTAAGATTTGGGGCCTGGATGAAATTGCCCTTTTGAGTGAATGCTATGAATTTTGTTTTGGACACGGTGAGAGACTATTGCCTCAATAGTCCCAATGAGTCACGTGTTGAGGCTTGTACACTGGAGCTTGCCCTCTTCGAAGACTGTCTCAGACATGTAAGAAGCCCAGGCTGCCCTGCTGCAGAGGCATAGGGAGGACAACCAAGAGCTCCAAATAGTGGCCAGATACAGAAGGGAGGGCATCTTAAACCATCCAGTCCCAGTGAAGTCTCCAGAGCACTTGAGTCTCATGAATGACTCATTGGTCCAGCCACTAAGCTTTAGGGTTTCTGATGAGCAACAGTTAACTGGTACGATCTTGTGAAATTTGAAATGTCTTATGGGTGGCATGAATGGTAAAGAACCCACCTGGCAATGCAGGAGACGTAAGAGATGCAGGTTCAATCCTTGGGTTGGAAAGATCCCCCGGAGAAGGGCATGACAATCCACTCCAGTATTCTTGCCTCGAGAATCCCATGGACAGAGGAGCTGGGCAGGCTATGGTCCATAGGGTCACAGTCAGGCACGACTGAAGCAACTTAGCACTCAAAATCGCGTCAGTTCAGTTCAGTTCAGTTCAGTCGCTCAGTTGTGTCTGACTCTTTGCAACCCCATGAATCGCAGCATGCCGGGCCTCCCCGTCCATCACCAACTCCTGGAGTTCACTCAAACTCACGTCCATCGAGTCGGTGATGCCATCCAGCCTTCTCATCCTCTGTCGTCCCCTTCTCCTCCTGTCCCCAATCCCTCCCCCAGCATCAGAGTCTTTTCCAATGAGTCATCTCTCCGCATAAGGTGGCCAAAGTACTGGAGTTTCAGCTTTAGCATCAGTCCTTCCAAAGAACACCCGGGACTNTCTGTCGTCCCCTTCTCCTCCTGCCTCCAATCCCTCCCAGCATCAGAGTCTTTTCCAATGAGTCATCTCTCCACATAAGGTGGCCAAAGTACTGGAGTTTCAGCTTTAGCATCATTCCTTTCAAAGAACACCCAGGACTAATCTCCTTTAGAATGGACTTGTCAGATCTCCTTGCAGTCCAAGGGACTCTCAAGAGTCTTCTCCAACACACCACAGGTCAAAAGCATCCATTCTTCAGCGCTCAGCTTTCTTCACAGTCCAACTCTCACATCTATACATGACCACTGGAAAAACCATAGCCTTGACCAT
>SJYA01000470.1:562757-678788 GCA_006410615.1 Neotragus moschatus
CCTACAATAAGCTGAAGCAGTGTAAGTTACAATTTATTAGCTGGTTGCTATGGGTTACACCAGTGCTCCACAGATATTCCCTTCAGAAATAGTAACATTTAATGTAATGTAAAACAGAACTACTGTATCACCACTTGGTTAGCTTCTGCTGGCTTGCAATATTATATCCTTCCCTGCTGAGACTGAAGCCTCGGGAAATTAGCTGGTGCCATTATTTTATTACGATGATGGGTGTCTGCCCTACCCCTTGTTTCATGAAAAAGAGAGTTTGCAAACCAAGAGTATCGGCAGGATCTGGGATGCTAACTTGCAGGGCCACACAGTGTCTGGAGACAGAGGGTCTGTTTCATCTTCCTGTTCATTATTTAAGGCCGTCTTCTCGAAGCTGAGTCCCTGTAAGCCCAAGGCCACTTACCATTTCAGGGAGGCTAGCCGTAACTACTGATGGGTTTTATTTAGTTTGCCATCTGTATAATATTTGTAGCAGACTGATTAACAAAAATTTGTGGGCTAGTAAATTTTTAGGATAATATTTAGCTGTGAGGGTGATTTATAAGGAAATTGTTAGGAGATGGCAACCCCGACTAGAGTCTTAAAATAAACCCAGTATAAGAGAGAGAGGTATTTCCAGGTCACCTACATTCTCTTTTCTTCCTTCTGTCTCCGTCAACCACCCACCTCATGACTACCCCATCCAGAGCACACCTTCTACCAATTGCTTCTTGCTTCTGCTCACGGAGCCATGTCTCTTTCACATGTGAGTTAGTGGGTCGAAATACGATTGTGTAGGGTTTGCTTCTGCAGGAAGAGTGCTGGGATGGTAGAAAGAACATGGGATCTAGAGCCAGACGCGCCTTGTTCGAAGCCTGACTCTGCAACTTTCTGGCTGCATGACATTGAATAAGTCCCAACTGTTTGGAGCCTCAGTTTTCATATGGCGAAACAATATTTGCCTTGAATGGACATCCTTAGGAAGAGAGGGGGAATGCATATAAAATCACTCAGCGTGGTGCTGGCTCATTGTTCGTATTTTAAAAGTGGTCCCACTTACTGTTTCCTGTCTCTGGAATGCGGGATATTATCGTTCCCTCTGCCATACTGTCCATCTGGGCAACTCTTGCTTTTTGTTCAAGACTAGTTCGCATACAACCTCTTCCGTTGTCACCCTCCCACCTCCTGCTTTGAGATACTGTATTCCTCCTGCTCTCAGCTCTGAGTGGCACCTCATGTACCCCTGCTGTACCAGGTGCCTTCCAGATTGCCAGTCTGTTCACAAGCCTTGCTCCCCTGGGCTCTAGGCTCCTTCTGGATCAGGACCTTGCCTCATCCATCTCTCTTTCCAGCATAGAGGTTTACTTTCTTTAAAAAAAAAAAAAAAAAATTGTGTTATTTGGCTGCACCAGGTCTTAGTCGCAACACGCAGGATCTTCGATCTTTGTTGCACCATGCAGAGTCCTCAGTGGCAGCACACAGCATCTTTAGCTTCGGCATGAGATCTCGTAATTGTGGCATATGGGATCTAGTTCCCTGACCGTGGATCGAACCTAGGCCCTCTGCACTGGGAGGTCAGAGACTTAGTCTCTGAACCATCGGGGAAAAACCCGGCACAGAAGTTTTCAATGAAGTTTGTTGGTTGTATGGCGGAGGTAAGGAAAAACTAGCTCTTAATTCGTGTTCACTTGACACTCCACCTAGAGCAGCCACTAAGACCAAGGAACAGCACATGCGATAGTCTCTATGGCTCAAAACCCTTTGGCACGGAGTAACAAAAGATGCTGCTTACCATGACTTAAAAATGAGAATATTTATTTTGCCCCAGAACAGGAAGTTTTGTTCTTCAGTAATGCCATGGAGGACCCTGGGCCTTCAGCTGCAGAAGGCATGGTATTTAGATCAAACAACAGGATCTGCTGCTCTTTTTTAATGAAGCAAAAACCTTTTTCAGAGCCTCCGGCCCTCAGCTAATAGACTTCTGCTCAAGTTTCTGGTCAAAATTCTGTCAGTTACCCGTCTGAAGCCAATTCCTGGCATGGGTTAAGGGACACCATAACAGCTCATAACTCACGTTAGTGAGCAGCGGAGGCTGTCAAACAACACTGAGGTTCTGCGAAAAAGGGAGAAGCACAGGGGCAAGGTTATTGTGGATAAGCGACCACGGAGCTGCTGCAGAGGTGTCCATTCGTTCATGTATTCATTCGACAGATGCGTGTTAATTGCCTACCACGTACCAGGAATGGTGCTGGAAGCTCTGAATAGTTGTGAACAAGAAACAAAAGACTCTCCCTGCAGAGCGCTACCATTCCAGTGGGGAACAGGACAGTGAACACGTCAAGAGACAAACAGGAGACTTACAGATTGTTGGGAGTGTCAACAAAGAAATAAACAGGGCGGTCGAGCAGAGAGACAACAAGGGTTACCGTAGCCTGGGTGGCAGGAAGGGGCCTCTCTGAGAAAGTTAGATCTGACGGAACAGGGAGCACAGGTCGGGGGAAAGTCAGAAGGAGAAGTGGTCCAGGGAGAGAGACTGCAAGCGTGAAGGCTCTGAGGCAGGAGAGAGGTGACTGTGTGGCTGAAGCGAGGTCTGTGCCTAATGCCCGAGCAAATGTTCTTCCTGGAACCCAACCCGGCTCTCCCCCCTGGCTGGAAACAGATCATTGGCAACAACTCGGCTTCCCAAAGCCTCTCCTGCCCAGACTTGCAGCCCCTCCCAGGCCAGAGGCACAGCTGCTGAGGGCACAGGACAAAAGGTTCAGGTGTGGGCTCCACCTGTGAAGTGACTGCGATGAGGGACCCACCCGGGGCGTCTGCCTAAACTCTGTAGCAGAGACTTCCTTGGCCACATCTCCCTGCAGACATGAGGACGGGGCATGAACAGATAGGGGCAAGGTAAACCTAGAACTGCTTTCTGTGTCTCCCACGGGCTCACAGGCTCCCCACTCGTGGCAGGGCCGGCCCAGCTGCTCTTCCCACAAGTGGAGGCAGGACAAGGCTGCTGCTGGGTGTGCCAGCTCCGCGCCATGAGGCAGTGTTGGTGTAGGGATCTCTCTCACCTTTCTGTAGATAGTTGTGCCTCTGACCTGGCTTCAGGGCTGCTGCAGGGAAGGGTGGGGCTCAGATCACCCCATTTCCACAGGTGGGCCTCCTGGAGTGGCTGAAGCTCCTACTCCTTGCCCCCTATTCCTTGGAGCAGAGTTTCAGGAAGCCAAACGGGCTTTTGGCCCAAGAGACCAGACACGAAATGAAACCTGTTTTCCAATGGCATTCTTCTGGCTTTTCCTTCAAGTGGGATTTTTGACTATAGGATTGGGTTTAAACACTGAATTTCAATTTTGTACACACACACCAAGAGGCCCTGGGGCAGTGGGGGCGTTGGAAATGAACACCAGCCTAAGTCCTCTACCTGCCAAGCGTTCGATTAAGCTGCTTAGGTCTGTTTCCACCATCCTGTCTTTCAAATATTTATGTGGCAGATTATAGGCAAGCTTCAAAGGCAAGGAAATGCAAATCTGTTCTATAAATCATGGAATAACACAGCTGCTGTCTTCCTCGGAGTGACAGCTTACGAATGCCAGAGTTTCTGCCTGTGGAAGGGTGGTGGGAGATGGGTTTCTTGCCCTCAGCCAGGCCTGGTGTGTGTGTGTGTGTGTGTGTGTGTGTGTGTTGGAGATGGCAGAGGGAGTGGGAAATTCTTTGCCTTTTTGTAGAATACCAGGTTTTATGTGTGTGTGTGTGTGTGTGTTTAATTTCCCAGCAGGGAAGGAGCTAACTCATTCCAGAAACCCTAACAAACTGCCAAGGGATAGAAACTCTCCAGGGATCTGAGGCACTGAGGAACCTAGAGATGGGGGTGGCTTTCAGTTTTGGGGGAAATGTACCTAAATGGGCTTCCTCAGGGGCTCAGCAGGTTAAAAAAATCTGCCTGCAATGGAGATACAGGAGACGTGGGTTCAATCCTTGGGTTGGCAAGGTCCCCTGGAGGCGACAACCCACTCCAGGATTCTCACCTGAAAAATCCCATGGACAGAGGAGCCTGGCAGGCTACAGTCCCCGGGGTCACAAAGAGCTGGACACGACTGAGGCACTAAGCACATATGTACCTAGAATATGAAGTGGGAGTGGGGAAAAAATCAACAAGCAACAACTCCGAGAATTCCAAAATGAATTTAATTTAGTCGAAATGAGTCAAATGGAAACCGTGCATCGCAAATAGTCGTGCACATTAAGCTCTGCCCCAGGGTCTTAACAATCTGCCAGGAGACGCCCAGTGAGCTGAAGATTAGACTTTTGTGGCTCTTTTTGTCTGTTGCCATGAACACATGGATTTGGTACACTGGTGTTCAGTGACACATTCACGTCCATCCAGACCAATGCTGGGGTTTATGGTCCTTGTCCTGAAGCTGGTTCTGGCCTGGTGTCACGCTGGGGAAGCACCTGGGGAAGGCTTCAGTCAGCAGGGTGCAGAGGCCCCAGGGAAGTGATGTACATGAGGAAACGTGTTGGGAAAATGTTTGCTGGCTATTAGTCAGAGTTCTGCTGAAAGTGACTCAAACTCACTTAAGCAAGAGGGGAATTTTCAGGGTCACAGAAGGGAGGGTTTAATAACCAAATCATGGGGAATGAAAGGGGCTGTAGCTGGGTTTGGGAATAGCTGGAAGAGTTGGAACACTGCCAGAGCTCTGTTCTATCACCTGTCTTTAATTTTCCTCTGTGCTGGTTCTAACACGGCTGGCAACAACCAGCAGATTCTGTACCTAACACCTTTACCACTATAAAAACAATTATGTACAAATTACTTTTGCCATGATCAAGTCCCATTTCAAGTCACCTCGTGCATGCATGCTACATCTTTCCAGCTGTGTCCAACTCTTTGCGACCCCATGGACTGTAACCCGCCAGGCTCCGCTGTCCATGGTGTTCTCCGGGCAAGAATACTGGATTGGGTTGCCAGGCCCTCCTCCAGGGGACCTTCCCCACCCAGGGATTGAACCTGCACCTCTTATGTCTCTCGCACTGGCAGGTGGGTTTTCTATCACTTCCACCACTTGGGAAGCCAAAGTTATCTCAGAGAAGAAATATGACTGACCCAACTGGGATCCAGTGTTCATGCCTGGACCGATGAACTGTAGGGAGGGGCATGGGGTCATATAAAAACACGGCAGTTCTTATGGACCTCATATTGATAAGGAGAGGCCTTTTTAGCAAAAGGAATGGATAAGCTTTTGACAGACAATCTGTCAACATGACTACAGCCAAGAGAGGACTGGAAAAAAGACCAGGGAAGATAATGTGATGAATGAATTATACATTGGAATTCCACTAACCGCCTACTTGAAGGTCAGTATTCCATAGGAATACTTAAGGCACTTATGCCTTAATGCAACTAAATCCTTCTGATATAGCTCTATTTTTTTTTTTTAATCCCTGGTTGCCCTAGATCCTCCTCTTCTCTGCATTAAGATTTTCTTAAGACTGAAGGCCCTTTACAGTCTTGTCCTAGAAGAGACCATAGAGTCCTTCCTTCCATGCATAAAAATCACTCCCTATCTCAACCTTCCCCTTATCCTCCAGAAGAAATCTACACATAAATTTCTACTAGCTACCCAAAGCTTGCTCCTTGAACCAGCCATATCAGAATCTCCTGGAAACTTCTTAGAACTGCAGAAACTTGGGACTTGTCCCAAAACTACTGAATCAATCTATGTTCCAACAGGATGACCTGGCAAAGTTCATGAAACTGAAATACATTGCTTTAAGCAAATTGATCACAGAGCCTTTCTGCTCTTGACCGCTAAATAAATATTTCTTCACAATTGTCCCATGAGGTCGAAAGCAACTGCATCTAAAAGCTCAGACTCACAATAACACTCAGCCTTACTTTTCTCAATCCCTGTGTTTCCTAGCTATATCCAGTCCATCTCCAGTTGGCACCCATTCATCCCACTGTCTCATTGGTCTGCTTTTCCTAATCACCTAGAGCAGGCTCCAACAATTGCAAATGCTGCTCATTTATAGGGCAGGCCTAGGGACTTCCCTCGTGGCCCAATGGTGAGAACTCTGTTCCTTCAANTTTCTCAATCCCTGTGTTTCCTAGCTATATCCAGTCCATCTCCAGTTGGCACCCATTCATCCCACTGTCTCATTGGTCTGCTTTTCCTAATCACCTAGAGCAGGCTCCAACAATTGCAAATGCTGCTCATTTATAGGGCAGGCCTAGGGACTTCCCTCGTGGCCCAATGGTGAGAACTCTGTTCCTTTAATGCAGGGGAGTGGGTTTCAACCCCTGCTCAGGGAACCGGATCCTGCATGCTGCAACTAAAACCCAGTATAGTCAAATAAATAAATAAAATAAAATAAAATTAAATTAAATTAAAAAACAGGCCTAATAGTACTATGCCTAATTTACATATTTACATACTATACACATTTAATGTGCAATTATTTTCATCCTGCTAAGAGCATTTTCAGCCACAGCTTTGTGAGCAGCTATAAGGGATATTGCAAACAATATATTGTTAATTATAAGGTATCATAGTTTACAATTTATATTCTTCAATACAATAGGTGGGATTAAAGATTATTTCTAAAATTATTCTAACCAACCTGCATTCTAATGCACTATAAAAGAAATATACAGAGAAACTGGTGGAATATCTATTGGACCAGGAATTGTATATAAGAGTATGTCTTATATATAAACATCATCTTGGAGAAGGCAATGGCACCCCACTCCAGTGTTCTTGCCTGGAAAATCCCATGGACAGAGGAGCCTGGTGGGCTGTCCATGGGGTCGCACAGAGTTGTACATGACTGAAGCGACTTAGCATGCCTGCATGCATTGGAGAAGGAACCAGCAACCCACTCCAGTATTCTTGCCCAGAGAATCCCAGGGACAGGGGAGCCTGGGGGCTGACGTCTGTGGGGTCGCAGAGTCGGACACGACTGAAGCGTCTTAGCAGCAGCAGCATCACAAGGGTCAGAAAACTCTGTACAAGGATAGATAGTAAACATCTTAGGGTTTGTGAACCATATGGTCCCTGTCACAGCTATTCAGCTTTGCCGTTATAGTGAGAAAGTGGCCGTAGACAATATATCTTGATTACAGTAGCTTTAAAACAAGCCTTGAACTCAGGCAGTTTCAGTCCTCCAACTTTGAATCTCTTTTCCAAAATTTTTTTGGCTACTATACAATTTAGTTTTGCATTTCTGTATGAATTTTAGGTTTAGCATGACAATTTCTCTTTAAAAATCTGCTCATATTTTGTTTGGGATTGTACTGATTCAATTTAAAGAGAAATGACAGCTTAATAATACTCGGCCTTCTAATTCATAAGCATGGTGTATTCTTACTTTTCTCTCATGCATTCTTTATCTATAAATGTTTTCCAAAATGAAAATAGGTCTACCAGAAAAATGTCCCTCACTGAGGAGAGCCCTTGCTCCTGTGGCATCAGGATGGGAAAACCTCGGGCNCACCAGGCTCCTCCATCCATGGGATTCTCCAGGCAAGAGTACTGGAGTGGGGTGCCGTTGCCTTCTCCGGAGCAATCCTTGGGTATAGATTAAATCTAAATCACATACGTATACAAGTCACACTGTCGATGCTGAGGCATTTCAAAGGAACTTACAGAGAATGTAATATGTCTCTTCTGTTACAGTTGCTTTTTCATTGAGTCCTGAGAAAGCCAGTGTTCCCAGGCAGCCCTGCTCTTGTCTGTTCTATGTATTGGGGTTCTGCATGCTTCTTCTTTTGAGATAAATACAGTGGGTCCTGTTGTGTTTAAAGCTTTGAAAACCATTGTTCTGGCACCAAACACCTCTCTCCATGCCCAGTGCTGCTTGTCGCTGAAATGAAAGTGCAAAGATGTATTTGAGTCGGTTTATGCCGGTGAGAATGTGGGAGACTTGGTCTAGACCAGCTGAGCTGGGTGTAACCACTGTAATGTCATCTGGTCTTCTCCTGTCTCTACTCTCACGCCCTGCCATTTCCAATACACACTCCCACCACATTTAACCCACAAAGACCTTTTGGTACTGGGGTCCAAATCTCCTTAATCAGGTTACGAAATCTGGTGGTTAATTTTAAGTGTCATTTTGCTGGGCCACAGGGTGCCCAGATATTTAGCTAAACATTCTTTCTGAGTACATCTGTGAAGGTGTTTCTTGGAGAAACTAGCATTTGAATTAGTGAATTTAGTAAGGCAGATTGCCTTCCCCAATGTGGGTGGGCCTTATCTAATCCACTGAAGGCCCAAATAGAACAGAAAGAAGAAGTGGGAATTCTCTCTGTGTCCGCTTTGACTGTTGAATTGGGATATCAGTTTTCTCCCGCTCTTGGAATCGTCTCTCCTGGTTCTTAGGCCTCAGGCTCAGACTCAGCCTACACCATCAGGTGTAGGTATCCAACTTGTAGACCACAGATTGTGGGACTTCTCGGCCTCCATAATTATATGAATCAATTCCTTATAGTAAATATTTTTATATATAAAGTAAATCCTCCTCCCCCTCTCTTTCTCTCTCTTATTTGCTCTCTCAAGAACCCTGACTAATACACCAAGGTAGAATTGCATCTAGTAAGAGCAACACTGGGAAGACAGCTTAAAGGGGAACTGACGGGATGGCCAGAGCCAGGGTGTATGTAACCTTGGTCTATAGTGGGCATCTGCCACTTGTCCGCTATTACCCTTTCTTTTCTCTGGGACCAGTCATCTGTTATCTAGAACTGCCCCTCCCACTCCTAAAGATGAGGTTCTGTAAGTCCTTTTCTAGTTTTGTTCTTGGTCTCAGGGATGACCCAGTCACTCAGAACACAAACCTGGTGTGTCCAAGGATTTTTTTTCTTAACTGAGAAGCAAGCCCTGCCCTGTCCAACAGCAAAGCTAGAATATGTGAGACTGGAGTTGCTGGGTGAGAGGCCCCTTGAACAGCACAGCTCTGCCTTGCAGCACAAAGACGAGAGGGAGGAAGAGAGCCCTGAGGGCCTGGGCCTGCTCTAGTCATCGCTGATGCCCAGCACTATTCCTATCTCTCCCATTTGGGTTACAAGAGTCCATAAAGTTTCTTCATGCTTGAGCTGGTTGGAATTGAATTTCTGTCTGCCTTTTTTTTTTTTTTTTTTTTAAAAAGAGACATCCTAAACAAAGCACCAGCTAGGGCAGCAAAACCATAGAACCTGATAAAATAAAATACATGGAGACAACAAGGAAAATGGAGAAATGTATGATAATTCTCAGAAAAAAAAAGAACAGTGAGAATCAAATTTGCAGTCTTGGAAGTCTGTACCTCACGGTAGAGAGAATGGGTACTGAAAAAGATAACCTTGAAATCTGAGCCCAGAAAGGCAGATGTGACTTCACTGGTTTCATGACCTTGGAGGATGGGACAGGATGGGATAGGGTAGGGCGGGGTGGGATGGAAGCAATGGGAGAGCTCTGCTCTTCAAAGTGCTTGTAGGCAGGGGAGTAAAAGGTGAACGCACCACACAGATAGGAGCACACCTGCGTGGATATCCACAAACCACGAGTGCAGAGAGAATGATGGAAAAGAGAGGAGAGGAAGAGGGTGCAAGGGTGGCATGAGCTCTGGGCTGTGCAACCAGAGAGAAGAAAGGAGGACTTGCTCCTAAGAAGCTTCACAGCCTGTGCGCTGAGCTGGGGCTGGGGGCGGGATCGGGGGCATGTCTAGCTCCCTGGAAGCAGGGATCAAAGTCTTGGAAGCCTAGCCAGCCAGGCCAGGAAACAGCCAGGTACGCACTGGGAGCAGGAGATACACTAGATGCAAAATGGATCGAATCAAGGGTAGACAGATGCAGACTCAAGGCCAAGCTAAGGGCAGAAGCCAGGTGACAGGAGGGAGTCAAACCTAGAGAGTAAGACGCAGTCTGAGGGAGGAACCCAGGAGCAGAGGCCAGAACCTGGAACTGGGTGAGCCTGGTGGGTATGGCCGAGGTGAGCGGTCACAAGCCTGCAGACAGAGAGCCTGACATCGAATTCCCCCTGGTGGCCATCTGCTGCTGGGCTGTCACTTTCACGCCTGTTTGTTCACGTGTGGCGGTACTGCCCTCGGGGCTCCAAGGCCTGAGCAAGCCTTCTGACAGCAAGACAGGGGAGGGATAGTGTGGGAATCTCGCTCTCCTGGACACAGGATGTCGGATACGTTCTCCTCGAACTGCTGACAGCTTCATCTTTCCTAATTTGAGGAAAGAAGCGAGAACAGCTCTCCTGCACCTGACTCTGGGCACCCTGCTATGCAGAAGTGCAAGCGACAGGGTTCCCGAGAGGAGCCGGCCTTTGCAAAGGCCTGGCCAGATGAGGGCTCTGAACCTGTCGGGAAAGCAGATTTTAGAAATGTCCAAAGAAGGGCTGGGTAGGTCTCTGTGGGCAGAGGCTCTCAGTGAGCAGACAGCTCAAGAGGAACAGGAGGCTAATTGGGACCAATTTTATTTTTTAACAGATGATGGCAAGAAAGCAGAACTCCTCAACTTATACTTTGCCTCCAAACTCTCAGCCAAGAAGACTGATGTCCAGACTGGAAAAGATAGAATTAATGCTGGTTAGATAGGGATTCCCAGGTGGCTCACTGGCAAAGAATATGGCTGCCAAGCAAGAGACACGGGTTTGATCCCTGGGTCGGGAAGATGCCCTGGAGAAGGAAATGGCAACCTGCTTCAGTATTCTTGCCTAGAGAATCCCATGGCCAGAGGAGCCTGGAGTGCTACCTCCATGGGGTCACAAAGAGTGGGATATGATTGAGCAACTGAGCATGCGTGCAGAGGGAATGAAGCAACAGAGAATTCTATGAGCAGACTTCACATGCCCACTAAATACCTAAATGCCCCAGTGGGATGTAGCCCCCTCAGAGTGCTCCTTAGATATTTCTGAGATGCCCAGAGTGCCTGGATCTAAATGTTTGTCCACTACCCCAAATCTCTGCCTGCTGCTAATGATACTCATAGATACTGGCCATCTGCAGGCCACAGCTAGTTCATTCTACTGCTGCTACCATCAGGCAAGCCTTCAGCGAGGGATGCCGTGCTCCCTTCTGCCTCCCCACCAAAGCACAGGACACAGCATTCCCTACATGCCTTCGAGCAGGACAGAGATTGATCAGTCCTTCCTTTAGAACACGAGCTGCACACCGGCGGGGAGCTCTGTCTGTTCTGTTTTCCCCACTTACGCATCCCCAGGGTCTAGAACAGTTCTGACATAGAGATGGAGCTCACTAAATCTCTAATCTCAGCAAGTCTTGACTACACACTCCAAAGTATAAGAACTAAGTGGAGAAAAACTAACAACAGTTAAAAGATGCTGCTAATTTCACGGTTCTCAGGCCCAGATTTAGGAGTTCTTTTGTATAAATAACAACAAAAGTACACCCCTCCCCTGCCTGCCTCTGCCATAAGCAAGTCATGGTTTGCACATAGAAGATACTTTCATGGGAAGTAAAGGGTGTGTGTGGCTGATGAAACAGAAAGAAAGTCTCCCCTCTACCCTCCCCAAGAAGGAGACCCAACAGTGGGCATGGCCTATGGGCCCGTGGATCAGTAGGTGGTACCTTTGTGAAGAAGGCTGCCTTCTCTCAGCAGGGGCACCCCACACCAAGGTGGATGTGGCCCTGTTCTTGGACACAGCTTCGTGTCACCCCTTGGTCAGGCTCTTTGCTCCATGGACAAGTTGCTTCGTCTCCTTATGTGGCTCCCATCCTGCCGCCTGGCAGGAGTCAGTGCAACTGCCCATTTGCAAGTGCCCTGGAGTCAGGCCTGCTCTGCCTGGAATCCACCCAAAGCCCAGAAAGAGCCAGTCTCCCTGTGCTCATTTCCTGTCCCAGCACCTGCTGTCCTCTGTGATTGCTGATGGCCTATCCCTTCCCCTGGAAAAGCTGGCCCTCACACCAGGCCTGCCATCTTGCCCTGCAGTGACCAGTGGCACAGTTCCATCAGAACCAATAATCCAAGAGGTCTGGAGGACAGCAGTCTCCAATAATGCCATGTGAAGGACAGGAATGATCCACCCCAGTTATGCTGCTTTGGGCATCCTTAGTTCTCTTCTGGGGAGAGAGGACTATTCTGCCTGAATGTCCCTTGCAGTCCTCTGGGCCTCAGCTCCTCACAAATGATTGCTCAGGGAAAACATCCTCTCAACTCCTCAAGAATAAGCAACTACTGTAATTCATTGCATTCATACAGAATTAAGAAATATTTTCCCCTTCTGTGAAAGTCAGGTCATAGCAGCTCAGCTCTGGCTCCATCATATATCAAAACGCACACTCTCAAAATAAAGCATTAATCATCCAAACCTAAAACCATATCCAGATTAAAGATGACTTTATAATTATTTCAAAGAGCACACACAGGGTACTTGTTTGCATGTGTTCATTACAAAATGACCCACCAGGTGTGATCAGATGGATTCAATTCACCATCTTTTTCTGGACCAAAATGGGTGCAGGTTTAAATGACAATTGCCTCACATTCTACTCACATGGTTCTCAAAAAGAAAAAAAAAAAAAAAAAACACAAAAATCAGTAGATTCCAGTTTCAGCCAGGACACACTCATGAGAAAGAAATAACTTCGGGGAACTAAAAGACCTTCTTACTGTTAGAAATGGTGCCAAGTTTCTTGGCCTGAAACCATTTAACCTTTGAATGCTAAGAGGTCTTGCCAATGTCATTGCTGAGTTTTGTAGAGAACAAAACTGGGTGACTAGACCCAGGCAAAGGTCCTGAATGCAAAAAACAGAAGCTGAATTCTGAGAACCACAAATGGTAAGCAACTTGGATCTTGGGTAGTATTTATGAAAGAATTGTTTAAAGGGAATTTATGAGCACCTATAAAAAGGAAGCAGTGAGCACCAGGAGCCAGTATAGATTCACTCCTCTTGTGAAGGCGTAGTAACCATTTTTCTCTTTTTGAGAGGACTATCAAGGGGATTCTGAGCCAGGATCTGTGTTTCAGGAAGACAGCAAGACTGTCCACACCATACCTGACCCCGTAAATTAGAAATTACAAATCTGTGGTCTGTGGTTCCCTATGTTTGTCTCTGCCCAGCTTTTATGATGCTCTTGATGCAGGTGCCGATGGTTAGAGACGCGGGAGGGGGAGATTGTTTTTTGTCCCAGTTTCCTTCTGCCCTCCCACTGGTGGTCACGTGAATGGTTATGCCTCCCCGTGGGAGGTACGCATGGGTGGACATTCTCCCTTCTTCCCAGTCACTCAGGCTTGGCCAGGACACTTGCTCTGGCAGACAGGGTGCAAGCAGAAGTTCCCTTTGCAACCCAGGAGCACTTCTAGGACCCGGTCTGCTCTTCAGCCTGAATGCTTGAACAAAAGGAAACACGGAGCAGAACCATCCCTGCAGATAAGTAACAAGGACAGGAGTGAACCTTTAGGGGACCTCTCTGGCAGGCCAGGGGTTAAGACTTTGCCTTCCGATGCAGCGGGTGCACATGTGAAAGTGTTAGTCACTTAGTCATATCAAACTCTTTGCGACCCCATGGACTGTAGTCCACCAGGCTCCTCTGACCATGGTGTTCTCCAGGCAAGAATACCGGAGTGGGTAGCCGTTCCCTTCTCCAGGGGATCTTCCCCACCCAGGGATCAAACCCATGTCTCCTATACTGTAGGTGAATTTTAGTTTTATTTTTTTTACCATCTGAGCCACTAGGGGAGCCCAAGATGTCACATACCTCCCTGCCAAAAAACCAAACATAAAACAGAAACACTATTGTAACAAGTTCAGTAAAGACAAGAAAACAAAGGAACCTTCACTGTTACAAGCCACTGATACATTGAGGGCTGCCTGTTAGCACAGCCTAACCTAGAAAAAGTGACTGAAGAGATAGCCCATGAGAATCTGAACCTTGCACTTCCTTAAAGAATCAAAATATCCAATATGGCCTCTGGGGCCCCATGGCAACAAATGACTAGAGATGAAGAGAAGCTCCCCTTTTGCATAGAGACCAGTCACCATCTGCCCACTTGACTCATTTGCATGACTTGTTGGCCCTTCTAAGGGTCTAACTCAAACTCCTATGCCACCCTTGTATAACAAGAGCCACAGAGAGTTAGGCAGACGCTTTACCGTCTGAGCCACCAGGGAAGTCCTTGTAATAGCCAGTCCCGAGCAATAAGGCCCCGTTACAGGCACTTGCCGCATGTTCCACATGGCGTCCTTTGCTTCCGGCCTCACTCACACACCTACCCACAGCCTGGCAGCTTCTCCAAGCTCCTCAAACCAGAAGGCTTGCTCATGGGCATAAACCATGTGAGGAGCAAGGGCTGACTTGACCCTCCCCTAGCTTTCATGAGTCGTTGCTGGAATCCTTGAGCACTGCAGTTCACCCACTGTTCAGCTCCAGTACTGGGAGATCCCATCCACCCTCCTCCCATTCCTGGAAACTTTGGCAAGTGCTTCACAGCAGCGTGTGTGTGGGAGTGAGCTCAGGAGAGGACAGAAATGAACATACCCAGAGTCCTACTGCTGTGTGGATGCTGCCACATGGAAGCCACCAAGTGACTGGGAGCAAACCAAGAGTCTTGAAGATCTATTGCTGACATTTGGGTGGTTATAGCTACCCTCTGGCGGCTTCCCAGGTGGTTCAGTGGTAAAGAGTTCACCCACCAAAGGAGGAGACACAGGTTCGATCTCTAAGTCAGGAAGATCCCCTGGAGGAAGGAATGGCAACCTGCTCCGATATCCTTGCCTGGAAAATCGTATGGACCAGAGGAGCCTTGCGGGCTACAGTCCACGGGGTCACAAAGAGTTAGACACAATTGAGTGGCTCAGCTCACACAACTACTCCCTGCAGACTTTCCCTGTCTTCCCTGGCCACTCCTAACTGGAGAATGCCAACCCAGTGCATCTGAAATGCAGTTGCATCATCTAAATGTCTCCTCTCTGGACACCTCTAAGGTGCCAAGACTCTAAACACTTAGGTTATGACATGGCAGACCTGAGGGCCCTGGGGACATCCCAAATATCCTCTGTTCAGACAGATCCCGAGACTCTGGGCACATTCACGCTGCTGGCTTGTGGCAGGAATGCCTCAAGGTCCCCCATCCCTGCAAGGTCCCTGCTGGATGGCGAGGGAAGGTAGTATGTAGAGCTCAATATGGATTCAGAGATGCCCCTGCCTTTCCCTGGAACTCCTGGTTTTAGGAGACTAGACCCAGATGGTACCCACCCCCTCCCCTGGCACAGGGAGGGAGAAACAGCTTCTCGGGCTCCCATTGGTTAGAGCGAGGCCATGTGGTCTGTGTTGTCTTCCAGCTGAGAGAGGCTGGGATCCTGGACCACCCCAGGGCATCACTGAGTAGCTGCCTCACCTGGCCTCTAGTCTCACACCCTTGCCAAGCCCATTTACAGGCTGCTGCCAGGAGGAGCCTCATAAAATGCACCGCTGATTACACCATTCTCCAGTTTGGCCTTCTCTTATGTGGTTCCCATGCTTTCCGGATATAGTGCAAGCTTCTTAGCATAACAAGCAAGTCTGTTCATGGTCCGGCCCACAGGCCTTTCTGCCCTCTCCCACTCCCACTTCCCTCCTGCCCCTGAGCTCACACCACAGCAGACTGTTTAGGGCTCCTCACACCCCCGAGGCTGTGGCAAGTCTCCTATCTTCTATACGGCAGAATCTCTTCTTCCAGCTTCTCCCAGCCAGTTCCTTCACATGTTACCTCCTTTGGCAAGCTTCCCAGACCCCACAGCCTAATTTTGATACCCATCCCCTGAGATGCTGAGCACCCTGGGCTCTCTGCGACAGAGCAGCCCTCACAGTGTGCTGCCACCTGTCCTCACCCCCACGAGAGTAGGGGCTCCACACATTGTGTCTGCATTTACTTTGGCATCAATTAATACCTTACTCGGGCTTCCCTGGTGGCTCCAGTGGTAA
This sequence comes from Neotragus moschatus, assembly GCA_006410615.1. Lineage (NCBI taxonomy): Eukaryota > Metazoa > Chordata > Mammalia > Artiodactyla > Bovidae > Neotragus > Neotragus moschatus. The sequence continues at coordinate 578,645 of SJYA01000470.1, forward strand.
AGAATCTGCCTGCAATACAGGGGACATGGGTTCGATCCCTGGGTAGGGAAGATCCCATGGAGAAGGAAATGGCAGCCCGCTCCAATATTCTTGCCTGGAAAATCCCATGGACAGAGGAGCCTGGTGGTCTATAATCCAAGGCATCACAAAGGGTTGGATGTGACTTAGTGACTAAAACGACAACAATAATTTACTCAGTGTTAAAAACTGCAAAAGGAATCATCCCACATCCTTTCTTCTCCCCTACTCCACGAATAAAAACCTTATTGTTTTACCTACTGATCCTTGAGATTGTTGGTCTGTTCATTCATTCATTCATCAGACATTTATTGAGCCACTATACTCCAGCAGGCACTGCGGCAAGCCCTGAAGACACGTGGCACTGAGCGGTAAGCTAGAGAACAGAGGCTGTGTCAGAGGACGGCGTGTGCTATGACGTAAAATAAAACAGGGCAGAGAGTGCTGCGGTGGCAGGTGATTTGCTTTCATCACCCGAGAAAGCCTTTCGGTTAAGATGCTGTTTGAACAGAGACCTGAAGGAAGTGAAAAACCACATAGATATCTGGGTAAAAACTTTTCAAGCAGAGGGAACAGCAAGCGCAAAGGCCCTGTGTTGGTCCAGGTGATGCTGTCATGACAAACAAACCTAAAACTCCACACTAAATGGATGGCGCAACGAATGCTCATTTCCTGCTCATGTTCCAGTTCCATGTTAAGCTACTGGTGATGGGCAGTCTTCATTTGCGTCCAGAGACTCAAATGCCTTCTATTCTGTGGCTTTCCTGTTTCCAAGGGTCTCGAAGACCACTCCATTAAGGGGTAGATGGGGAATGCAGAAGGCGCAGACCATTCTTAAGACCTGAACCCACAGTGGAAGTGGCAAGGACAACTTTCTATCACTTTCTATCAGAGAGAACCAGTCAGGCGGCCACCCCATGGATGCCAGGGGTCTGACTGGGTTGCCCTCTACTGGCAACAAGGCACACTGCGGACAGGCATTTTGGGGCCAGCTGGCCACCCCTGGTTGAGTTGAGAAACGGGCTGGCAGTTCACAGGTGAGTACTCTTGCCTGGAAAATCCCATGGATGGAGGAGCCTGTTAGGCTGTAGTCCATGGGGTCGCTAAGAGTCAGACACGACTAAGCGTCTTCCCTTTCATTTTTCACTTTTATGCCTTGGAGAAGGAAATGGCAACCCACTCCAGCTTTCTTGCCTGGAGAATCCCAGGGATGGGGGAGCCCAGTGGGCTTCCGTCTATGGGGTCACACAGAGTCGGACATGACTGAAGCGACTTAGCAGCAGCAGCAGCAAGGAGACTGGTGTGGCTGGAGCAGAGGAAGCCAGGTTGAGTAAGGTGGGTGGTGGTGGTGGGGGGGGAGTCTGGCAGGTTGTCCAAGGACTTTGAACTTGACTCTATGAAATGGGCTTCCCAGGCAGCACTAGGGTAAAGAACCTGCCTGCCAATGCAGGAGACATCAGGATGTGGGTTCAAGCCCTGGGTCGGGAAGATCCTCTGGAGGAGGAAATGACAACCCACTCTAGTATTCTTGCCTGGAAAATACCATGAACAGAGGATTCTGGTGGACTACAGTCCTTAGGNACTAGGGTAAAGAACCTGCCTGCCAATGCAGGAGACATCAGGATGTGGGTTCAAGCCCTGGGTCGGGAAGATCCTCTGGAGGAGGAAATGACAACCCACTCTAGTATTCTTGCCTGGAAAATACCATGAACAGAGGATTCTGGTGGACTACAGTCCTTAGGGTCGCAAAGAGTCAGACACTACTGAAGCAACTTAACATGCGCACTTTCTATGAAATGGAAGCCCTAGGAGGGCTTTGAGCAAGGCAGGGACAAAAAGGGTTTATGTTTCAAAGGGACATTCAGACCACAGGGTGGCAAATAGACTGCGGGGCACTAGGGGGATGCAGGTAGATGGGAAGTTGGGCAGTCACACAGGGGCAAGGTGATGGTACCCTGCACTAGGTGGGGGGCAGGGTCAGTGAAAATCCTTCCAGAGAGACATCCAAGCAGGATAGGATTGAGACCTCTGATTTATCCCAACTCCCGCCTTCTAAGCCAGGGGAAGGAGCAGACAGTATTTTAGGCTTTATAGATAGTATCTGCAGCAACTACCCAGCCCTGCTATAGTAGCAAGTTGATATAAACAATGTGTAAACAGGAGCTTCCCTGGTGGCTCAGGCCGCCTGCCAATGCAGGGATGTGGTTTTGATCCCTGGCACAGGAGGATCCCGTGTGCCTTAGAGCAACCAGACCCGTGTGCCACAACTGTTGAGCCCATGCTCTGGAGCTGGGGAGTAGCAACTACTGAAGCCCTTGAGCCCTAGAGTCTGTGCTTCACAGTGGGAGGTCCATGTACAGCAGCTGGAGACTGGCCCCCGCACACAGTGGCTAGGGGCAGGAAGGTAGGGGGGCATGTACAGCAACGGGACAGCCAAAAATAAATAAATAAAATTATTTTTTTAAAAAAGAGAGAGAGAGAAAGTTCCAGGTCAAAGACTAAATAAATCATTTCAGGCCTATAATTAAAAGCAAAGACAATGTGTAAATGAATGAGCATGACGAATCTCCTGATAAAGTTTTATTTGCAAAAACAGGAGGTCAGGCCACGAAGCTTCCTGAGTCTGATAAACCAGTCACAAATGGCACCATTCTTCTCCTGGCACACCTTTCCAGTCCAGGTGTTGGTGGTGGCTGCAGAACATGGCTGAGAACTCTGTCACTGCTTAAAGTCTGTGCGACAGCCACTCCCAGTGAACTGAATTTCTTATAGTAACACTATGGCAGAGGAATGAATCACAGCTTTCCACTGTCTTTAAGCAAGTTCTCTCTTGACAAAGGAAATGGCGTTTGGCAAGACCTTTTTATGATAGTGCAGGCTCATCAGCTATTCTTCTCCAACTAAATACCTTTATTATGTGTAATTAAAGCAGCAACTGAGAAAAGATGCAAATGTGTTCCTAAAAATCTGACTTCGCAGCAGCTGGGAGCTTTGCAACCTTTTAAAAGAGCAGGTTTAATGAAAGCACATTTGGCATGTGACAAAATGAGAGGGGGGGTGGGAAGAAGAGCTAAAGAAAGGAGGGGAAAATAAGGAGGCTGCAGCTTAGTGCTCAGGAATTCAGGCCAGTCTAGCAGTCACCTTGTGAGCTGAGCTGACTGCAAACTCCACCCTAGGCCGGCTCTGCCCTCCACAGTGGCTCCTCAGCCCCAAAGTTAAGTGCTGTAGCAGCACAAAAATCACACACCACCACTTTTCCAACTTGCACCGGTATTTTCCTCTGCAGAATTTCTTTTGTTCTTTGCAAGGCTAAGCTGTATGTGTAACAAGATGGGGCAACAGAAACAGGAAAGGAGGCCAGAGAAAGGATGAGAATATACCATCACCTTATTTATGATGAGAGCTGAAATCCAGGAATGACCCAATTCCTGTGGCCCGAGGTGGTCCAATAGAACTGTCTGTGAGGTTGAAAATGCTCTGCATATTCACGATCCAATATGGTAGCTACTAGCCACATGTGGTTACTGAGCCCTCGAAATGTGGCTAGAGGAAACGGCGTTTTCAATTTAATTCCATTTAATTAATTGAAATCTAAATGTATCTATGGCTGGGAACCACCGTTTGGGACAGCACAGCTGCTACTGTACGTGTATGTGTGTGTATGAGGCTCCAGAGCCAGACAGACCTGGGTTTTGATCCTGGCTTCCCACTTGCTAACTGTGATTGAGCAAGATGCTTATTGCCACTAATCCTTGGTTTCCTCATTTGCAGGCTGAGTAGTGTTGCACCTACCTCATGGAGTAGCTGTGAGACTGAGGTGAGAAGGTGGAGATAAAGCACTTCACACAACATCTGGCAGAAGGTAAATCCTCAACAAATGCTCACTATTTTTGTTATTCCCTAGAAAACTCATTAAAGGACCCACAACCTCCTTCCAGGAATTTCAGAAAGGTATCTGGACTGATCATCCCCATTGAGGCTTCTTGTTATTGACATCTACAAACCTGCAGAGAGCTGATGGCCACCGAAGCAGACCTCTTACTACCTNCATCTGGCAGAAGGTAAATCCTCAACAAATGCTCACTATTTTTGTTATTCCCTAGAAAACTCATTAAAGGACCCACAACCTCCTTCCAGGAATTTCAGAAAGGTATCTGGACTGATCATCCCCATTGAGGCTTCTTGTTATTGACATCTACAAACCTGCAGAGAGCTGATGGCCACCGAAGCAGACCTCTTACTACCTTGAATTATCTTGAGAGTTCCTTGGGGAGGCAAATACCGTAGCTTTTCCCACTCAATATTTGAGCGGCAGTATGCCCAGCTAAAAGGACATAGTATCCCAGCCTGTCCTGAAATTAAAGATGGTCAATAAGATGTAAGCAAATATTGTTAAGTGCGACTTGCAGGAAGTCTTAAGAAGGCAGCTTGTATGTGCCCTTTTGTCATTTGTTCTTTCACTCTTTCTCCTATTTCCTTTCTGGAAGGCAGACATGATGGCTGGAGCTCCAGCAGCCTTGAAGAAATGCCCTTGTAGATAGAAGCCTGAACTACTAAGGATGGCAGAGTGAAAACAAAAGAGGCTTGGGTTCATGAACACTATGAAGCTACCATATCAGCTGGGGCTCCCCACCTCCAGATTTCTTTTATGTAAAGGAAAACTCAGTATTATGTTTACGCCATTGTTCTTTTTCTTTTCTGTTATATCAGGACCTAATAACAGCTATGGCTAATTATTCCTGAGCAGTGATTAATTGTGTACGTCCAGGTTTTTATGGCATGAACAGTCAGTGCAAAACAAACTTTACAGCCACAGGTTCTGCATCTGTGGGTTCAACCAGCCATGAATCAAACATTTTTTAATTCCAGAAAGTTCCAAAAAAACAAAACTTGCATTTGCCTTACAATGGCAATTACATAGCTTCTGCACTGTATTTACAACTGTTTACATAGCATTTGCATTGTATTAGATATTATAAGTAGTCTAGAAATGATTTAAAGTATATGAAAGGGAGGATGTACATAGGTTACATGCAAATACCAAACCCTTTCATACAAAGAACTAGCGCCTCTGCAGATTTTGGTGTCCACGGGAGATCCTGAAACAAATCCCCCTTGGATACCGAGGGACAACTGTGTCTGATGAAACTGTAAGAGCTGGAGAAAAATCAGTTCAGTTCTTATTCCTCTATCTTGCCTGCAGGGGGCACTTAAGCCTGAGAGTAACATTAGAAATCATATAGTCAATTTTTTTTTTTTAATCATCAAGCCTGTTTATTACTTTTTTCTTCTATGGATCCTATGTTTCAAAATAAAATTTTCTCTACTGATTAAATGCAATTGGTTTAGTCATCATGACAAACATTACAACCGTTGTGGATATCTGCCATTTGGGGGGCTCTTCAACAACGGATCCTGTCTCTATATTGGGGGGATTTTCCTAATACGATGGAGTCTCTGAAGACCTGATGCAGGCAAGCATCCAACAAGTATCCCGGTCCTCTAGCAGCTGGACACAGGCCCAGAAAGTCTGAAATCCAGCCCACAGGATGGCCTCGCCTGAGACCTTGCATCTGGAGTGACGCAGGGCAACCACCACGGTTTAGAGTCCACCCCACAGCATCCTATGCCCTAGAATGGTGCTTCCTACGTGTCAGTGTCTGACGTCCAGTGGCACCCTGGCTGGGCTGCTTCTTTGATGGGATCTTAGTCCAGCAGCTCGTTGCTCAGCTTTCTCTGGCTACTGCCCATTTCCAGAGCCTGGCTCTTCCATTTCTTCTGGAGCTAGCTGACATCTTTCCGATGCACTTATTTTTTGCTGTAGTCAGTCAGACTCGGTTTCTGTTCTTCACAACAAAGAATCCTGACCGATGCACACGCTGAGCAACATGACTGTACCGCACAGAGCTGACATCGCTCTACCTAGATCAAGGGATGGTGCTTACGTGAGCCAGGGCAGCCTTAACTGGGTAAATGCACACTTAAAAAAAAAATTGTTCATTTATTCTGTTTATTTCTCTACATCGGGTGTTAGTTGTAGCAAGGCATGTGGAATCTTAGTTCCCCAACCAGGGACTGAACCTGCAGCCCTTGCATTGCAAGGTGGATTCTTAACCACTGAACCACGAGGGAAGTCTTGCACGCTTGCTTTTGAACTCTTAAAAGCATTCAAAGTAGTTTTCTCCTTTTCTCCATTTCTCCCACTGTGGATCCCTAAGGACTAGGAACTCCAGCCTGGAAACCACTAATGTATTTTCTCAACTTACAGATACATGGAGAATTGAAATGAATTGCTCCATGTGTCAAGCTGCAGAAGAACTTCCCAGGGTCACTAGCCGTTCATTCACGCACCATGCTTGGCCTGTGGGCATGAGTTTTCAAGGAACTCAGAGTGAGGCAGAAAGGATGAGTGATTTGAGTGAATGCAAAATCCTACCCTTCTGAGGAAGGACTTTGGGGAAAACAAAAAGGCTCAAGTAATCTGGAAAATGGCACGTGAAGATGTTCAGAAAGACACATGTAGATGACGGTGAGAACAGCAGTGTACGCCTGGGGCTTCAGAAATTCAAGCCTGCTGGGTAGAAGCTGCAGGTATTATCTTCTGTTATGGACCAGATGAGAAGATCTGTCAGAACAGGGTGGAGTCCAACAGCAGAACCCAAGATAAAGTTTGGTAGAAGCTTCCTAAATCAGAGAGTGAAATAAATATATGGGGTGTTCTGCTTCAAGGATGTGTCATCAGAAGAGTTTGAGGGGCTTCCCTGGTAACTCAGATGGTAAAAAATCTCCCTGCAATGCAGGAGACCTGGGTTCGATCTCTGAGTTGGGAAGATCCCCTAGAGAAGGGCATGGCTACCCACTCCAGCATTCTTGCCTGGGAAATCCCATGGACAGAGAAGCCTGGCGGGCTTAAGTCCATGGTTCACAAAGAGTCAGACACAACTGAGTGACTAACACATACACACACACGCACAATCAGTAATGTCTGAATTTGCAAAATAGATTTTTGAGAGGATTATTCTCTTTTAAAAAGGATTCTCCACTTTAGAGACAGGAAGAGGTATCTATTTCCTGGGTTGCAGAGATTTTAGTTTGGTTAGTTATTTTTTCCAACAACATTTGAGGCAGCATTATTATTCCTGACTCATGGATTAGAAAGCAAGGCCCATATAGATTGAATAACCAGTAAAGGTTACACAGCTTGTGAGATGCAGACCCCGACCTGGGTAGTTTCATTTTCTGGCTCCAAAGGCCCAGTGTTTCCCATTCTACCAGGCCGCCTCCCACTGAGTGCCTCAAAATAATGACACTTGAAATGCATTTGGAAGGCACTTCTAATTGAAGAGACTCAATTTACAAAGATTAGATTTGCACACAATTTTGAGAACACATCCATCACACAAAGCATTATGCAACAGTGTAAGGATAAATAGCATGGATCCCATACAAAAAAAAAGAGGAAAATAATAGAGGAAGTGTGGTTAATTAATGCAGTAGGAACTGAAACAGAAGCAGAAGGAGCAGAAGAACATGCACTCCCGGAAAATGATACAATAAGCAGCTTCATTAGGAAGACAATTTATGGGGTAGGAGAGATAATAGCAAGAGAGGAAAATGTAAAAACAAATTAGCCTACTAGAAAACACTGATTTGAAAATATTTTACCATGACTGATTTGGANAGCAGAAGGAGCAGAAGAACATGCACTCCCGGAAAATGATACAATAAGCAGCTTCATTAGGAAGACAATTTATGGGGTAGGAGAGATAATAGCAAGAGAGGAAAATGTAAAAACAAATTAGCCTACTAGAAAACACTGATTTGAAAATATTTTACCATGACTGATTTGGAAGGAGCCTCTTGGAATCTGTGGAACTCCTGCTTTCAGAGATGTTAAAAAAAAAAAAAAAATAGGTCAGCTTTTTGTCTCTGGGTTGGACAGCTTTAGGTGTGATCTCTTTAGGGAACAGAACCAGCTGGATGTTTTCAAAGGCTCCCCTTTAGTTTATGATTCTAAGGTTCTGCTTATGGGCGCTTTCTATGACTGTCTTTTTTTTTTTTTTTTTAAGCTGGTAACTCGGTGGCTTTATTTTTTCCCCTCTAAATTCCCTACAGGGCTTTAACTAAATCAGACCACATTTGGAGTCTTGAGTCACCTTCTGGGCACCACATTTGAAAAGAGACATTGACCTGATCTGCCTCCAAAGAATGGAAGCATGACAAATGGGTGGAAGTTGCTCGGAGATAAATTCCAACTGAATACAAGAAAACCCTATCTCCTGCTATCAGAGCCCTCTGACAACTGAGCTGGCTGAATGTTCAGACAGTTTGCTCCCAGCAATTGGAAATGCTGAAGCAGAGGGTGTTTTAACAGCTGTCAAGTTGCTCTGGAAGAGATTGTTGTTTTTTTTTCCACTAAGTTTCTTTTCAATTCTAACAGTGTGTGATTGATTGATCATGTAACTCTTCAGTATGTTTTGCCAAGTCGATAGCTCCTTTTAAAGTTCCTGTTCTTGAAGAACAAGCCCCTCAAACTCTTCTGATGACACCTCCTTGATCATTAGACTCTTGTCTTCCCACCAGTGCGTCAGTGCATGCATGCATGCTAAGTCACTTCAGCCACGTCCGACTCTTTGAGACCCTGTGGCCTGTAGTCCATCTGGCTCCTCTGTCCGTGGAATTCTCCAGGCAAGAATACTAGAGTGCCTTGTCACGCCCTCCTCCAGGGCATCTTCCAGACCCAGGGACTGAACTCATGTCTCCTATGTCTCCTGCAGTGGCAGGCAGGTTCTTTACTGCTAGTGCCACCTGGGAAGCCCGTCTTCCCACCAGAGGGGGGATAAAAACCAAGCTGGTAAACACAATATAGAAAGACAGTGACAGCCAGAATTTCGGGGTTTTATTGTCTGACTGTGCCTCTCTCCCTCCGCTGGGAAAGCAGTGGCCATGAGAGGTCCTGTTGAGGATCAGAGTGGAGGCCTGGAGGCCACCAGGGCATCGCTGGCACCTCCAAATGGTCCTTGGCAAGGTCCACACACAGAAATGAGGGGAGCTGAGGCAGGGTGGGCCACCTTGGTTGGGAGCACTTGTTCCGGAAAACACAGAAGGACAATGCAGATGATGGGGTGCAGTTTATTACACTGGTGAGCCCAAGGCAGAGCCTCCTCTTAGCCAAGGACCCGGGCCGGTTTTTGTGAAAACTTTATATACCCTAAGTGTATAAGTTTCCCTGAAACTAGTCAGAACAAAAGGAAAAGAAAGATACAATCAAAGTGATTTTGGAGCCCCCAAAAATAAAGTCTGACACTGTTTCCACTGTTGTCCCTGTTTCCCCATCTATTTCCCATGAAGTTACGGGACCAGATACCATGATCTTAGTTTTCTGAATCATGGCTTTAAGCCAACTTTTTCACTCTCCTCTTTCAATTTCATCAAGAGGCTTTTTAGTTCCTTTTCACTTTCTGCCAAAAGGGTGGTGTCATCTGCATATCTGAGGTTATTGATATTTCTCCCGACAATCTTGATTCCAGCTTGTGCTTCCTCCAGCCCAGCATTTCTCATNTCATGGGGTTCTCAAGGCAAGAATACTGAAGTGGTTTGTCATTCCCTTCTCCAGTGGAGCACATTCTGTCAGACCTCTCTACCATGACCTGCCTGTCTTGGGTGGCCCCACAGGGCATGGCTTAGTTTCACTGAGTTAGACAAGGGTGTGGTCCTAGTGTGATTAGATTGAATAGTTTTCTGTGAGTATAGTTTCAGTGTGTCTGTCCTTTGATGTCCTCTCACAACACCTATTGTCTTACTTGGGTTTCTCTTACCTTGGGCATGGGGTATCTCTTTACGGCTGCTCCAGCAAAGCACAGCCACTGCTCCTTACCTTGGACGAGGGGTATCTCCTCACTGCCGCCCCTCCTGACCTTGAACCCACGTGGAGTAAGTAGCTCCTCTAGGCCCTCCTGCACCCGCGCAGCCACCACTCCTTGGACATGGGGTTGCTCCTCCCAGCTGCCGCCCCTGGCCTAGGATGTGGGGTAGTTCCTCTAGGCTGCTCTTACGCTTTCACAGCCTGGCACTCCCAGCCGCCGCCCCGACCTCAGACGTGGGGTAGCTCCTCTCGGCCGCTGGCCCTGACCTTGGACATGGGGTAGCTCCTCTCGACCGCGCCCCCGACCTCAGATGCGGGGTAGCTCCTCTTGGCCGCACATGTGCGCTATCACAGCTGCCTAGGTAGTTAACAGTGGACAATTATCAATAGGCCTGTGGTCATACCCCAATAAGCATAATAGAATTTATGATTCTATTTGGTTATACAGATAATTAGGGTATTCTTTAGGCAATAGAGAGTCTAGTTATGAGCCCTGGGGCTCTTTCATCCAGGGGCCTGGTTTTCCAGTTGGTATGTCGTTTCCATACATACTGGGCATATAGCTCAAGGTCCACAATCTGGCCCAAGATGGAGTCCTGCTTTCAAGATGGAGCCTGTTCTGTCTGTTTCCTCCTTCATTTCCCCCTCTTGACGCTCTTAACTCACAGTATGAGCATCATTCATAAGGATATATTGCACCCTGACTCGCTGACCTCCAATTTGGGAGAATGACATCAACCTTTGGGTTGGTTACAAAGTTCATAATATGTTGTAAAATAAAGGGTCCATAAAGCAGACCTACCAAGGCAACTATAACAATGGTAAATATAGTTTTCCACCAATCATTCTTCACCCAAGATAGGACCAAAGTCCAAAAGGGAATATTATCATCAGACATAACTTTTACCTGACCTTTCCTGTCATCTAAGATGGCTAATATATACGGGAGGGGGCCTCCCATACACAATTCTGTATGGAGAAGAGCCACGTGGGGTCATCCTGAGTCTGAGCAGAGCCGTCGGAAAAAAGACCACCAAGGAACAGTTGGTCTCGAAGATCCACTTTGAGAGTGTCTCTTTAAGTGTCTGATTGGTTCCTTCCACCATCCCACAACATTCAGCTTTAAATATAGCATAGCCCTCTTTGTACTGAAACTATGGTTAGTCTCAAGATGATACCAGCAAGTCCTTGTAGCAGCAGTTGATTGTAGAGCTTCATCTCTGTTCCTTCTTTAAGATTATCTTGGTTTCACAAGGACCAGTGGGGCCCTTTTGTGCGCTCTGCTCTGCATCCTCCGGGTGTGCGTGGTATGCTCTCTTCACCCGCATGTGGAGGATCCAGGGAGAGACACCTGCAACTTTAACTGCACTAGGACTGGTTCAGTTCAGTTCAGTCGCTCAGTCGTGTGCGACTTTTTGTGACCCCATGAACTGCAGCATGCCAGGCCTCCTTGTCCATCACCAACTCCCGGAGTTCACTTAAACTCACATGCATCCAGGCGTTGATGCCATTCAGCGACCTCATCCTCTATCAACCCCTTCTCTTCCTGCTCCCAATCCTTCCGAGCATCACAGTCTTTTCCAATGAGTCAGCTCTTCGCATGACATGGCCAAAGTACTGGAGTTTCAACTTTAGCATAATTCCTTCCAAAGAACACTTCCAAAGAACATCAGTGGCACGACTGATCTCCTTTAGAATGGACTGGTTGGATCTCCTTGCAGTCCAGGGGACTCTCAAGAGTCTTCTCCAACACCACAGTCCAAAAGCATCAATTCTTTGGTGCTCAGCTTTCTCCACAGCCCAACTCTCACATCCATATATGTAGGGCTAGTTAGAACAACAGTATATGGACCCTTCCAATGTGGGGCCAAGGAGTCGTGTTTCCAGTCCTTGACCATACTTGATCCCCAGGCACAAATTTGTGAATCTGTTTCCCAAGGAGGAATGGCACCCTTTCCTGTACAAACTTACTTACCTGATTTATGACCTTACCCGGTTGTTCCATCTGCTGTGAAATCTCATCTCCCCTTACCTGAGGCTAATTTGTTGATCCCTGTTTTATTATGGGAGGGGGCCTCCCATACACAATTTTGTATAGAGAAGAGCCATGGGACTGTTGGGTCATCCTGAATCTGAGCAGAGCTGTCTGAAACAAGTCCACCCAGGAACAGTCAGTCTCTAAGATCCACTTGGAGAGTGTCTCTTTAAGTGTCCAGTTGGTTCCTTCCACCATCCCAGAACTCTGGGGCCTATATGCTGTATGTAATTTCCACTTGATGTTTAAAGTTTTGCTTACTTGTTATACTAAATCAGCTATGAAAGCCAGGCCATTGTCCGATCCAATGCTGGTAGGAAATCCAAATCTGGGAACCATCTCCCTAAGCAGGCACCAGGCTACTTCTGATGCTCTTTCAGTCCGGGTAGGAAAAGCTTCTACTCATCCCGAGAAAGTACATACTGTAACCAGCAAGTAATGGTAGTGTCAGTGAGGTTTCATTTCAGTGAAGTCCACTTCCAGGTGTTCAAAGGGCAGGGTGCCTTTTACCTGAACCCCTGGAGGTTTCTGTCTGTGCCAAGAGGCAGCATTGACCTGTGAGCAGGCAGTGCAGTTCTGCGATTCTGTCCTTTTGACAGCTGTACGGCCTGGATTAGAGCATATAGTTCATCCCGTTGAGTGGACCAGTGTGATGGCAGAGAGCTAGCCTCAGTAATGACTTCTTACATGACTACCGCATATCCCATGACTACCGCATATGCCACGACTACCGCAGTGACTACAGTCCTTGTCCTTCTTTCACCAGGCTGGTGCCATCGGTGTACAGGGCCAAATCTGGGTCCGGGATTGGCTGGTCTCTCAAGTCAGGTCTGCTGACGTATTTCCTTGCAATCATGTGAGGGCCCACTTTCCCCCACAAGAAAGAGAGTAGCCAGATTCAGGGCCCGACAAGGCTCAGAAGTAACATGGGGGTTCTCACATAACAGTCCCTGATATTGAGTAATCTGGGATGTTGACAGCCATTCACAGGGGTCCCCTCGCAGGAGAGTGTTGACCTCATGTGGGACTTTTACAAACAACCTTGGCCGAAAGTCAGCTTGGTTGCCCCCTAGACCAGTAAGGCAACCACAGCGACTGCCCATAAGCATCCCAGCCACCCAGTGGCAACATTGTCCAGCCAATTAGAGATAAGTCACTGGTCTGTCCATATCCCCATCATCTGGGACAACATTCCCATAGCCAATTAGCAAGGTCTGGAAGGCCCAAGGCAGGTGCTGACGTAATTGTACCGGGTTTGAGCTCTGTTACCAGTGGGACTTGTTTTGCAAGCCTGGGGATGGGGGGCTGGCAGGGGGAGTTGTCTACTGCCCAGACCTCAGGGAATTGTTGAGTTAACTCTCTCTCTTGACTGTTTAGCCTGTCCGGTTTCCATTCCGGGAGATTGTGCAACCTCCATTCATCTTGAGGGGTTACTGAGAGGAAGAGTAAATAGATAGTTGAGCCCAGTCAAACAGTGGGTCTTTCGTGGGGGGAAAGGTCACTTGTGCCCCCAATTTAGACAGCAAGTCTCTTCCTAACAAAGGTACTGGGCATTCAGGGATGTACAAAAATTCACGAGTTACTTGGTGTCCCCCATCTGACATTTTCAGGGTAGGCTACAGACACGAAAGCTGCATTTATCACCATGTGAGACTCCGGCTTGTCAGTTGGCATATACAGCCTGTAGGCCTCGCACAGTCTTTCGCAGAACTCAGAGGGTGATTCGCTTTCCCTTTGAATCACTTCGGAGGGCTTTGCGATGCCCATAGATCTTCGGGCCCCTCTCTTGAGATCTTGTAAAATAGCCGCCCAATATCTCTCCCGGTGGCCCCTCGCTTCCTCTGTGTTACAGTCCCCACTGGGCCTCTCATTGGGGGTGGCTACTTCTGCCCACCGCTGCGGGTTTGCAGTACCCTCACTCGGGTGCCATCTCTCTTAATCATTTTCTGACCTCTGTTAGGATCCTGTGTCGGTGCTCAGTGCTGAAAAGGGAGACTAGTAGTTGGATTATGTCATCCTATGTAGGGCGGTGGGTTCGAAACATAGTCCCCATTAGTCTACTCGTGGCTTGTGGCTCCCCTGAGTACGTGGAGCATGTCTTTGCCAGTTTAATGTATGTGTAGAGGAGGCATTACCTGCCAGATCCCAGAGGGAGAAGGGGGATGGGCGTGTCTTCACCTGCCGGTCAACACAGCTGAACCAGAACACCACGTGATCCAAGACTGTTTCTCCCTTAACTTTGGAAAGTCCATTCTGCCTTGGTGGGCTTGATCAGGTGCGGATGAAAATGCAGATGGGTTAAACATCCCACGTCCCAGGCCATCTCTGGAAAAGCCAATTCGTACTCATTTATGTAACTCCTTCCTTCGAGCCTGACAATTCCGAAGGGGTCAAGAACTTCATAGCAGATGGGACGCCTCCTTGGGGAGGGCAGAATATGAGCACACAAAAACCAAGTTTCTTCTCCTAAAAATCCCCTGGCAATTGCTTGGTTAATAATTTTCCCCGAGATGGTGTGGACACCACCTCCTAAATGACCTCACAATATCCCTTCCTAAGCCCTAACATGCTCATCAACCTGTGTACCAAGCAATCGTTGCCACCTGCCTAGTCCAAGCTCCTGTGGGTCTGTGCCCCTTCTAGTCCCTCCCAGGGGTAGATCAGGGCCCTCTTACCCTGCCGGATGGGTTACTACTCACCTGAGCTCTCAGATCCCCTGCTGCCGTTCACTACCTGCTAACATGAAAGGTCTGGGCATTGAGAAGCAGAATCTTTCCAGAAGGGTGAAGCGCCTTCCCCCTTCTAGAAGATTTGAGCCGCAAGGCCTTGGAGTAGTCCCAAATGGCTCTTGTCTCCTCAAAGTGAGGAGTTTCCCAGCCCATGCAGCAAATGTCCTCGCCACTCGTTCCAGAAAACAAATTCACTCAGAAGGACAATGCAGATCAGTTCAGTTCAGTTCAGTTCAGTCGCTCAGTCGTGTCCGACTCTTTTCGACCCCGTGAATCGCAGCATGCCAGGCCTCCCTGTCTATCACCAACTCCCGGAGTTCACTCAGACTCATGTCCATCGAGTCGGTGATGCCATCCAGCCTTCTCATCCTCTGTCGTCCCCTTCTCTTCCTGCCCCCAATCCCTCCCAGCATCAGAATCTTTTCCAGTGAGTCAACTCTTTGCATGAGGTGGCCGAAGTATTGCAGTTTCAGCTTTAGCATCACCCTTCCAAAGAAATCCCAGGACTGATCTCCTTTAGAATGGACTGGTTGGATCTCCTTGCAGTCCATGGGACTCTCAAGAGTTTTCTCCAACACCACACGTCAAAAGCATCAATTCTTTGGTGCTCAGCTTTCTTCATAGTCCAAGTCTCACATCCATACATGACTACTGGAAAAACCATGGCCCTGACTAGACGGACCTTTGTTGGCAAAGAAATGTCTCTGCTTTTGAATATGCTGTCTAGGTTGGTCATAACTTTCCTTCCAAGGAGTAAGCATCTTTTAATTTCATGGCTGCAGTCACCATCTGCAATGATTCTGGAGCCCCAAAAAATAAAGTCTGACAGTGGAGTGGAGTTTATTACACCTGCGGGCCCAAGGCAGAGTCTCCTCTTAGCCAAAAACCCCAACCAGCTTATCTGAAAACCTTATATACCCTAAGTGTATGTGCCCAAACCTACCTCTCCAAATTCCGTGCAACTAGTCTACACAAAGGAAAAGAAAGATACAATCAAAACTAACCCATGATTCATATGCCTTAAGGCTAGGTAGTTAACAGGGGACAATTATCGATAGGCCTGTGGTCACATCCCAATAAGCATAATAGAATTTATGATTCTGTTTGGTTACACAGATAATTAGGGTATTCTTTTAGGCAGCAGAGAGTCTAGGAACGAGCCCTGAGGCTCTTCCATCCAGGGGCCTGGTTTTCCAGTTTCCATAGATACTGGGCATATAGCTCAAAGTCCACAGTCCGGCCCAAGATGGAGTCCTGCTTTCAGGATGGAGCCTGTTCTGTTTCCTCCTTCATTCCCCGCTCTTGATGCTCTTAACTCACAGTATGAGCATCATTCATAGGGATATATTGCACCCTGACTCTCCGACCTCCAATTTGGGAGAACGACATCAACCTTTGGGTTACAAAGTTCATAATACGTTGTAAACTAAGGGTCCACAAAACAGACTTATCAGGGCTGCTACCTATAACAATGGTAAATACAGTTTCCCACCAATCACCCTTCACCCAAGATAGGACCAAAGTCCAAAAAGGAAGATTATCATCAGACATAACTTTTACCTGACCTTTCATGTCATCTAGGGTGGCTGATATATAGCCAGATAAATCAGGACTATATACACAACATTCCACTTTGATTATAGCACAGGTCCCTCTTTGTCCTGAAACTATGGTTAATCTCAAGAAGATACCAGCAAGTCCTTGTAGCAGCAGTTGATTGTAGAACTTCAGCTCCGTTTCTTCTTTAGGATGATCTTGGTTTCACGGGGATCGGTGGGGTCCTGTTGTGTAGTCCGCTCGGCATCCTCCGGGTCTGTGTGGTTTGATATGCTCTCTTCACTCTCATGTGGAGGATGCAGGGAGTGACACCTGCAACTTTCACTGCAGTCGGGCTGGTCAGAACAACAGTGTATGGAGCCTTCCACTGTGGGGCCAAGGAGTCGTGTTTCCAGTCCTTGACCACACTTGATCACCGGGCACAAATTCGTGAATCTGTTCCCCAAGGAGGAATGGCACCCTTTTCTGTACAAACTTACTTACCTAATTTATGACCTTACCCGGTTGTTCCATCTGCTGTGAAATCTCATCTCCCCTTACCTGAGGCAAATTTGTTGACACCTGTTCTATTATGGGAGGGGGCCTCCCATACACAATTTTGTATAGAGAAGAGCCATGGGACTGTTGGGTCATCCTGAATCTGAGCAGAGCTGTCTGAAACAAGTCCACCCAGGAACAGTCAGTCTCTAAGATCCACTTGGAGAGTGTCTCTTTAAGTGTCCGGTTGGTTCCTTCCACCATCCCAGAACTCTGGGGCCTATATGTTGTATGTAATTTCCACTTGATGTTTAAAGTTTTGCTTACTTGTTATACTAAATCAGCTACGAAAGCCAGGCCATTGTCCGATCCAATGCTGGTAGGAAATCCAAATCTGGGAACCATCTCCCTAAGCAGGCACCAGGCTACTTCTGATGCTCTTTCAGTCCGGGTAGGAAAAGCTTCTACCCATCCTGAGAACGTCCATACTATGACCAGCAGGTAATGGTAGTGTCGGTGAGGTTTCATTTCAGTGAAGTCCACTTCCAGGTGTTCAAGGGGCAGGGTGCCTTTTACCTGAACCCCTGGAGGTTTCTGTCTGTGCCAAGAGGCAGCATTGACCTGTGAGCAGGCAGTGCAGTTCTGCGATTCTGTCCTTTTGACAGCTGGAGGACATTTCAGCTCCCTTAACTGCATTACAAAAAGAGCTGAAGTGTGACCCTGTTCTGTTTCCTCCTTCGTTCCCACCTACTTGGTTTAGGTAGGGCACCTGCCCTTCCTATTCCAGGTCAGTGGAGCTTTCTCAGGGAGGCCTCCCTGCTTTTCCGGTCCTCCCACCCTGGATCCACGGTCACAATGCCCATGCCTCTCCTTTCCAGCACATCTTCCCTTGACAGCTGTCCTTTCAGTCCTGGGGTGATCTGAGTCTCCTGTGAGCTGCTGGTCTCTGGGAGGGCAGAGTCACGTCTGTGGGCTCAGCTGGCAGTTCCCTGAATAAAGGAAGGGGGAGAAGAAGGTGTATGAGGTGCTGTGTGCTTCCAGGGGCCTAAGGGCCATCTAGACACAGCACGTGGTCATCAACAGGGTGCTCTCCAGTCCTTGAGGTCCCCACCCCATATGCAACTCCCTCCAGACCTCTATAACCACCAAGTCAGGAAGTCCATTGTTTGGTTAAGCCCTGACCTCACACTTCAGCCCTTTTTGTAATGCAGTTAAGGGAGGTGAAATGTCCTAATGCTTGAGTATAGCTAAAAGTTTAATCTATTTTTAAACACTCTCTCTAGCAAGAAACATTTGCACTGCAAGAGAATGTGAGGCAGCCAGAGGAAAGAAACGCTGGAAAAATTTAGAGACGAAAGGGACTGACTTTTGCCACATGCTGTTGGTGCCTCTTGCTCTTACCACTTGGGTTGCTGCTGTCTGAAGAGAGCTCCTTGGCCACATCTCAAACATCCCAGGCATCTGTCAGAAGCAAGCACAGTAAACTTTAGCAGCCTTCCCTGGTCCACCTGAGTAGAGCTGGACCTCTGAATTCCCTTTGCAGAGGGAATTCATAGGGCCTGGACTCCAGCTTAGGCCTGTTCATGCTGATCATGCTCGGCCACCTTGCCGATGGACTCTGAGCTCTGTGTTTAGTGCCTATGGAAACAACAACAGAAGGATAAGACCCCCTCCGGACAGGCCATAAATTTTCCTGGACCTATTGGAGTGTCACCTCGGGCTTATTGATTATTGATCAATTGTTTAACTGTTTGAACACATAATAACCCATGAATGATGGGGTTATTGGGATTGTATTTACCCTTCCTTTGTTTAAGTAAGTCCTGAGGAATTTGGAGTGGTGGGTTCAGACATGTACACATGGGGTATAAAAGATTTTCACAAATGCTGGTCGGGGTCCTTGGCTAAGAGGAGACCCTGCCTTGGGCCCACCGATGTAATAAACTGCACTCCACTATCTGCATTGTCCTGAGTGAGTTTGTTTCCCGGAATGCGTGGCTACAACTCCACTGGGGCACTGCCTCTAGATGTCCACCATGATTGCATCCATCACACAGTATTCCTACGGGGCCACAAACTCTCTGAGAGCAGTGCCCTTGACGGCATACCCTTCTATCTCCGGTACCTGTCGCAGAAGTTGGCGGGATAAGTTAGGATTTCTGGTTGCAAGTTATGGAAATCAACTTGATCACCCCACTTAGGCAAAACAGAAGTCACTCTTGCTTGGCCAGCCCACCCTGACCTTCATGTTGTCGTTAAGCTGCTCAGTCGTGTTGGACTCTTTGTGACCCCGTGGACTGTTGTGTAGCACTGTGCATGGGATTTTCCAGGAAAGAATACTGGAGTGGGCTGCCATTTCCTTCCCCAGGGGATCTTCCCGACCAGGGGTTGAACCTTGTCTCTTGTGTCTCCCTCATTGGTAAGGCAGATTCTTTACCACTGAGCCTCTCCATACTTCCTCCTAATTCTCAGAAACAGGCCAGTCTTGTGGGTGGGCTCTTCACAGAGAATACGCCAAGAAATGGGCACTAAACACTGGATACTCAGCCCTGAAGGACAGAGGACCTGAAGCAGGGTAGGAAGAATGGGAGGGGAGGGGGTCGGCCACACTGAAGACCAGCAACTTAGTTGGGGCCATTACGATGGTTCCAAATTCAGCTTAGGAGCCTCCCCTCCCACCTCTCACTCTTCTCCCTTTCCTCAGCCCCATCAGGTCATTAGACTCAGGAAAACGAGGGCTCCACGCTCACCAGCCCAGCGCACGTGCCGGGAAGGGGCTGACACACGAACCCTAGGTGTTGGATCCCAACAAAGTGCCTGCGAAGTTTGAGGACCATGGGGCCAGACACCTCCTCCCTGCCAGCAGTTACTTCATTCTTTTCTCTACTTGTCCTTGCTTTTTAATTGCTCAATTTCTTCTCTCTGTTTTCCTAGTTAAAGGCTAACAAAGAATGAATTGAGTATTTCAGTCGTTTGTGGTCATCATTAATTTCATGGTCCTCTGCATTTATTAAGCCTTATTTCCCCTTCATAATCTCCTTTCCCCTGATATTTGTAAAAAGCACATCTTATTCTCCTTAATTGCTTTGGCTGGTGTGATCTAATTCTGATTTTTCACCACTCTTATTTTTTTCCCAGGAAGCTTTAACTGATACAGAGTGTTCTCATTTAATTCTCTCCCTTTTTCTCGGCACATGGGAGTGTGTTTCTCTGTGACTCTCTTCTCAGTCTTTGGAGGAAGTGGCACTGATTGTATTTTGCTTCCCCTTTAGAAGAAGTGCTGGGTGGCCTGGGCTTTAGTTATGGGTGTGCCCCCCTCCTTTGCCACCTGTTTCTCCCCTGAAAACCACCCAGGTTTCTCCAGTTTTCCATCTGCAGCCAAAGGGCTGTTTGCCCCTCAGCTGCTGCTGGTTCTTCCCCTGGCTGTTTCATGGCTAGTACAGAAAGCTATGCCTGGGGCAAAGTGGGAGAGGAAGCTGTGCAGTCAGATGGGCCACCAATTAGCAGCTTGGGGCATGGACTGCTGGGGAAGCTAATGACTGGAAGGATACCGCCCACCTAGCAGGGCCAGTGGCCATGGATAATTAAGTGCTTGTTATCAGTGACAGTGAAACATCATTCCTGGTCTAAAAGTCCACCTGAGTGTCGTCCATCTCTCATTTCTAAACTGCAGGCATCTCCGTTTTAAGCTTCTCAGATGCATTTTGCTCGTGGCTCTCATTCAGCATCTATTTTGTTCCGCCTTGGCTTGTGGTCAAGTCATTTGTGTGGGTCCCAGATGACAAAACCTATCTCATCATCTCAGCCCTTGGCAATGTAAACATACTTGGATCCCATGGCCCTCATGTCTATGAACACATTGCTTAAGTTACTCTAGAATTATCTCTGGCCTCCCCTCTCCCTCAGCCTCCACATGTACCAGCTCCCCAGTGTGCATCTTTGCTGTAAACCTCTTCCTGTTTGCTGAGATGTCCTTGCTAACGTCTCCCTGGTTGCAGTACCCGTAGTGGAAGCCATGCTGCGCCCCCTTCTCTCAGCGGCCACTCCTAATTTTTGGTCCTTTACCTGCAGCCCCCCCTGCACCAAGGGGAAGCTAACACCACTCACTGCTCTAGGAAGGGAGCTTGTGGCTCAGCCTAACCCAGTCAACGTGATTCCCTTCCCTGGTCATTCTCATTGGTTTGGTGTGAGCAAAGGACCCTGTTCAAACCAACAAGGCCAGAGAGGGCATCTATTGAAGATTCTTCGGAACAAAATCTCCCTTACTTTTCTGAGCAAGCCTATGGGCCACAGGGGTTGGTGGCCATCTTTACCAGCCTGGGGAAGAGTCCAGCTGAAAATGAGGCCAACACAGGAGAGAATGGCACCAAGAGACACAGAAAGGCTACGAGTCTTGGTTTTAATATTTGAGCTTACAGATCCAAGTGTATTGGACCACTCTAGACCTATGGTGTTTTAGGTGCTAAGTCTTGTCTGACTCTTTTGCGACCCTATGGACTATAGCCCACCAGGCTCCTCTGTCCATGGGATTCTTCAGGCAAGAATACTGGAGTGGGTTCTTTCTTCCAGACCCAGGGATCTAACCTGTGTCTCCTGCTTAGCAGGCAGATTCTTTATCACTGAGCCACCAGGGAAGCCTGCAGCATCCTTACCCTACCTCGAAGCTGTAAATACATCCCACCAGCACTGCCTTCGAGATACATCCATAATCCAGCCCCTCCTTGTGTGTCTGCTGCTCCCTTCCCAGTCCTTAGGCTCAGGCCACTGCAGCACCTGCACGCTGAACCCCTGCCTCCACTCCCAGCCCTTGTGTACTCTTTTCCGCAAGGTAGCCTGAGTGATCCTGTTAAAACCATAGGCCAGATAATACCACTGCTCTGCTCAGAACCCTGGAAAAGCTCTCTGTTCAGCTGCAAGAACTTTTTCTTGACTCACAGGCCTTGCATGACCCACCTGCTCCCCTCTGACCTCATCTCCCACCCCTCCTGCTCTACTTCGGCCCAGTGCATGCTCACTGGCCTTTGACTCCTGCCACAGGGTCTGTGCGCCTGCCGTCCCTGCTCCCTGGGACACCTTCCATCAGGCCTCTGCACAGTTTGCTCCCTCTTGCCCTCACAGGTCTGCTCACCCACTGCCTTTCCAGTTAGGTCATCTCTGGCCAGTCCTCCCTAAAGTAGCCCTTCCTTGTCACTCTGTATCCCCTTGCCTTGCTTGATTTTCCTTTGTATCAGGCATCACTTCCTGAAAAACGACATATATTTGTGGCTATTATTATCTGTATCTCCTCCTTAGCGTGCACATCCTATGAGAAACTTGGGGTGTTCAGTTTGCTGCTCTGCACGCAAGTCTTAGAAAAGCAGCTGGCACATAGGAGAGACTCAAAGCATTGTCAGCTTACTGATTGAATGAGTGACTGACCTAATGACTTCCCTATTATGAATAAAGCATTTTCATTTGACTTGATGCCACTTGTAGACAGAGAGTCTTAATACAGTGTTCAAGTAATATTTGCTTAAAAACTGGACAAATACTTTAGCTTTGGTCAGATTGGAAGTTGTCTTCAAATATTAATAATAACAATATCTGGCCTGCAACATCCCTGTTAAGTCCCAAGTCAGTGTCGCATATGGTGCCCCTTATGCAACACTTATACGTCGGTTTTGCAACACAAACGGAGCAAATCCTGTCCTCCCCCCACATCACAGGCAGAGCGTGGTTCGGAGGTCGTGAGCGACAGAGCAGGGACCAGAGCCCACATTGCCTCGCTCCCAGCCACAGCTCTTCTCAGTTTTGCATTTCTGTCCTCGGATCTGCAGTTTCATAGCCTGACACTCCTCCACAGCCCCGGGGGAGTGCTCAGAGATTCTGGTCCATGCGGTCTCTATTTAGCTAACATTTCCAATTCCCTCTTCTCCGAGAGCCAATAAAACTGAATTTTTCCCTCATGAGATCGTGGGCTCTTCGGAAAAAAGACAAGCAAGCATATGGTCTCGGGAAATCAAATCTGCCTTGTGAGATAAAAATTTTTCTCTCTGTAAGTCAGCCCATGTGTAACATTCCGTGCAGCTGCCTTTTATATGTTGGGAGGCGCGCGGACAGCAGGCGCGTGCTCCTGCTTGAGTGGCCGCAACACATGGCGAAAAATCCTTCCGCAGCCCCTTCTCCTCCGAGCGGTCCCCAATCCCCCCAGCCCTCCGCCCCCTCGCTATTCCCCGCGGATGACATTAGCTCCCTTTTAAATTCCCTTCCCCTCGCTGCACACTTTGATGCTACTCCCCAGCTCCCAGTGGACGTGTGGAGACTTATTCGGTTTCACGTGTAATAGATAAAACAGCAGGGGCTTCTAATAGGAAAACGTTTTCCAGGCTGCAAAAGGCTGCAGAAAACCACAAAGCTGCCAATATGGTTCAGAGTTTATTAATACATACTTGGCACAGTTTTGGCACCCGACGCTGCCCCCTCCCCCGTGGAGACAGAGGAGGGGCTAATTGTATGTTTATAGACACAGCCCACGGTGGAGAAGGACTAGGATATAGCCCCCCTTTTCCCCGGGAGCTGTTCTTTTCTTTTGAACAGTTTTATTGATGTATGATTGATATGCAAAGAACTGCACATATTTAATGTACACGATTTGAGGAGTTTGGACATATGCAGAGATCCATGATGGCATGATCATGGTAACAGACACTGCAATCTAGATAACAGACCTAGCAACACCTCCCAAAGTACCCTTGTGTCCCTTTGTCCGTCATAACAACACTTAACATGATGGTACAGCCACTGTGGAAAATGGGATGGAGATTCCCCCAAAAATTAAAAATAGAACTACCGTGTGATCCAGCAAGTCCCACTTCTGGGTTTATTTCCAAAGAAAATAAAAACACTGACTCAAAGAGATAGCTGGACACTAAGTACATGGCAGCACTATTTACCATAGCAAGACATGGAAGCAGCCTAAATGATGAACTGTAACAGAAAATATATAATTCATATATATGTAAAATTAAGCAAAATATATAATTCTTATAATATATAAGAAGGAGGAGATCCTGCCGTTTGTGGCAACATGGATGGACCTTGAGGGCATTGTGCTGAGTGAGATAGTTCAGGGAAAGACAAATACTGTGAGCTCACTGAAATGTGGAATCTGAAAAAGTCAAAAGCTCAAAGAGAGTAGAAGAGTGGTTGCCAGGAGCTGGAAGTAGGGAAAACGGAGAGATGTTAGTCTACAAACTTCTAGTCATAAAAGGAATACTTTCTGGGGAATCTGACATACAGCTTGGTGACTACAGTTAACAATACTGTATTATGTACATGAAAGCTGCTAAGAGTAGGTCTTCAATATTCACACACACAAACAAACAGATGATGAAGTGAGGTGTTGGAGCTGTTAACTAACTTTACTATGATAGTTATTTTGCAACATTCCCTCATACCTTAAATTTATACAAGGTTGTATGTCAAGTACCTCTCAGTAAAGCTGGGGAAAAAGAACACAGTGGTGAGATCTGCCCTCTTAACAAGTACTAAGATGCACACTCCTGTATTGTGAACTGCAGGTGCTGTGTTGTAGAGCTCATCCTCAGACCTTACTTATCTGATGTAACCGGAACTTCACCCCCACTGAACAATGACTCCCCATTGCCCCTTCCCTCAGCCCCTGGCTGCTGCGTGGTGTTCTCTGCTTCTGTGTGTGACTATTTTAGGTAACTCACACAAATGGAATCAGGCAGCCTTTGTCCTTCTATAGCATAATGTCTGCTATTATCCGTGTTGTTAAAATGGCAGGATCTCCTTCTTTGTAAAGGATGAAAAATATTCCATTGTATGCATATACCACAATTTCTTTTTCCATTCATCTGCTGATGGACACTTGGCTTGTTTTCATATATTGGCTATTGTGAATCACACACTCCCATGTGCATCAGAGCTTGGTCTTTTAAAGGCCTTGCACATAGGCAGTAGACCTCTTTGCTAGAGCACAGTGTTAAATATAACTTGGGTCTTCATCCTTATTAAAAACTCATGTTGGGACTTCCTCAGTGGTCCAGTGGGTAAGAGTCCGTGCTCCCAATGCAGGTGGCGGGGGTTCAATCCCTGGCTGGGGAATTATGGATAGATCCCACATGCCGCAACTCCGAGTCCATATGCAGCAACTAAAGATCTCACCTGCCGCAACGAAGACCCAGCAAAGATAAATAAATATTTAACAAAACAAAATCCCAAAGCTCCTGTCTACAGTTCTCCTGCTCTGACCTGCCTTAAGGCTCATTGTGGTGGTGTTTTACAAGGCTGCTCTTTCTTTTGAGATGCTTCCCATTAAGACATGGCGTTCCTCCTCTGAAATCTGAGCTCTGTGATTCCTTCAGCCATCTGAGTGGTGAGAATGATGTTCTGGGACTCCTGAGACTAGGTCATTAGAGGCCAGGCCCTTGTGCCCACTCCTCTTGGAGTGCTTGCTCTCTGGTGGCCCCTCGCTCTCAGAAGGAATCCCTCACACTGCCCCGGAAAGGGCCACGGGGGTCCTCTGGCCGACAGTGCTGCAGCCCCCTCCCTGGGCAGACTTCAGGCCCACCTCTCCTAGCATCCCTTCCAGTGGAGGCTCCAGACACGCCAGCTCAGGAAGAGGCGTGCCCACAGGTTCTGGGATCAAAACAGCATGGGGGTTGTTTTATGCCACTAAGTTTGTGATGGTTGGTTATGTGTCCCAGGACCCCGTGGCCTCACCTCCCCACACCCCTGTCGAATCTATAGAGTCAAACTGAAGAACAGGCTCCTTTCGCATTGTTTTGACTCTGCAGAAACAACGGGACTTCAAGGAGGACAGCACGGAGTTGCTCCTGCTCTGAACAGAGCTTCCTATGACTGCCTGCCACCTAGACTGTTTCTCCTCCCCCTACCCGCCCCCGCCCCCGTCCACCGCTGCTCCACCCCAACACGTCTGCATTCGCACCCCTCTCCCCAAACAGGCTGCGGTCTCACCCCCCCACTCCCCCCGCCTCACTCCCTCAGGCCTTTACCCAATGCTACTTCCTCAGGGAGACATTTGTGGTCACACTCTAAGAGTGCAAACCCTCCACCCTGCCCACACTCCCCCTTCATTCCTTATTTTCTCCCTCATTTTCACCATTGAAATGCTTATTTTTATGTTACTTATTTCTGTGGTATATTGTCCGTGTCTCCAGTGGAATGTAAGTTCATTGACGGGTGGGTGGGTGAGGAGTATATCCCAGGACCCAGGAGAGTGCCTGGCACAGGGAAAGGAGGCAGGCAATACATATTCATTGAACAAATTCAAAGCTATGTGACAAAGTGTTGGTTTTGCTATTGTCCCTAGAAACAAACTGAATGTGTGCCTGACACAGCAAATATTGGTTACACAAGTTAAGTGGAAAGCATGAAGAGTGGATGGCCTTACCAACTGGGAGGAATCTCATCCCTCGCCCAATCTCCAATCCAGCATCGCTGCCCTCTTTTCAGCCGAACAGGAATGCCTCTTCCCCTCGCACTGAAGTCTGTTTGTATCTGTGCTTCCCTCCTCCTGGGCTTTCAGCCTGGGATGTCCTTCACTCACCCCTCGATGAACTTGCACCCTGTTAGCCTTTTAACGTCAGTTCAGGCATCACCTCTCCCAGCTGGAACCGCTTTGCCCTCCCGTGGACTCCACCTGAGCCTGCCTGTAGCACTGCGCATGGGTACCAGGGCCCCTGGACACCTGTCTCACCTCATTCTTCCGTCTGAGATCCTCGGGAGGACTGGGGTACCATGTGCCCTGCTCACTTTTGTACTTTCACCATCCCCGCCCCTGGGCAACCTCAGACACAGAGGGATATCGGGAGTTTGGGACCATGGAGGACGGGTTGGGATAGGAGAAGATGTCAGGAGAACGCCATCCTCGGATTCTGATACCTATTTCAGTAGTGGCAGAAAGGACAGTTCTTGGATCAGAGAATCTGGGTCACCTCCTGGCTAAGTCTTCACCGAGGAAGCTTTAAATTCTTTAAGCTTTGGTTTATTCATCTATGAAAA
Organism: Neotragus moschatus; assembly: GCA_006410615.1. Lineage (NCBI taxonomy): Eukaryota > Metazoa > Chordata > Mammalia > Artiodactyla > Bovidae > Neotragus > Neotragus moschatus. The sequence goes on from SJYA01000470.1 coordinate 605,355, forward strand.
TGCTTACAGTCAAGGATATTGTGTGGATTGAGAATATAATTTTTTCGAGGGGAAACGTGTAAACAAAAACATTATACAAATACTGTTCATATGCAAAGATTGTGTTCTAACCATCAGCGTGAAATTAGCAAGGGTGCAGTTCAGGTTGTGACCAGAGGGTGGCAGCAGCAGGCAGCTTTGCCCCAGGATCCTTTGGAATGAAAGCAGCCCCAGGAGCTGCTGGATCCTGGTGCTGGGATTGGTGACAAGTTTTCTTTTCTGCTCAGCCCACCTGACTCTGAAGAGATTGCCTTGTCGAGCGGGATCTGGCTGTGCCTGAACTAAGCCCAGAAGCCTCCTTTCGATGATTTCCCCATACGTTTTTTTTTAAATTGGTGGTATAATCACCTTCCAATGTTGTGCTCGTTTCTGCTGCACAAGGACGTGAAATCAGCTGTATGTGTATCTATATCCCCTTCCTGTTGAGCCTCCCTCCCACCGCCCCATCCCACCCATCTAGGTCACCACGGAGCACCAAGCTGAGCTCCCCGTGCTATAGAGCAGCTTCCCGCCTATTTTACACATGGTCGTTTGGGTGGGGAAGATCCCCTGGAGGAGGAAACGTCAATCCAGTCCAGTATTTTTGCCTGGAGAATCCCATGGACAGAGGAGCCCGGTGGAATACCGTCCATAGCGTCCCAAAGCGTCGGATACGACTGAAGCGACTGAGCACACAGTGTGTATACTGTCAATCCCAGTTCATCCCACTCCCCAGCCCTCCCCCCACAGATATCTGTTCTCTGTGTCTGCATCTCTAAAATGGCACAGACCCCCATAAGTTTCTGATGGCCCCTCTCACCATCACATGTAATATTTTCATTCATTACCTTAGCTAGCCCTCATCACAACCTTTTGAGCAAAACTGAGCAACCAGAATGACTGTCCCTCCACCTCCTTGCCATTTCAGACTCATTGAAACTGAGCTTCAAAGAGGGACTGTGGGGAGCACACAGCTAGCAAGTAGGCAAAGTCAGAGCTGTCTTTAAACTGAGTCTCCCAGCTTGAATCCAAGCACATCACCCTTTCTTTCACCTTCCCTATTCAGCTCTTCATGCCACCAGCATTTCCTGTGTTTTGCTGTTTGTTGGAGAAGTATATGGACTTCCGGCCACTGTGGGCTTCTCAGGGCTCAGCCAGCTGCGGCCTCCTTCCTGCTCTCCTCAAGTGCTGGCCCTTCGTCTGTTTTTTCTGTTGTTCAGCCAGCACCAGCTTCTTGTGACCTGGGCTCATGTCCCCAAGCCTGGCAGCTGAGGAGGGCTCTGTTTCACCGCTTCTTAGCTCACAAGCTCACAAGCTCACTGCTGGCGATCCAGCTAAGCAATCCTGAGAAATAAATACAGGGAAGAAGGCTACAAAAATAAAAAGCAGAGAAAAGCAACATGTGCCCTAAAAAAAAATCATAGTTTCCTAGGTCTTGTCAATCTTAAGTCCCCCGCTTTCTTGCTGGACAGTGTTCAGAAGCCCTGAGAGCCTCCAGCTTTCCTGACTTTTTTCTGAAGGCAAAGTGTCTCAAAGTTGTCCCTTCCCTTATGCTCCTAAGTAGGCCCCTTATCCAGAGCGTGATAGCAGATGGGAAAGAAAGCTGATGTTTGTTGAGGGTCTCCTAGGGGCCAGGCACTGCCCTAGATGCCTGACACCCATCACTTCATCTGACTCACAGTCAGCTTGAGAATGTGGAAACTGAGGCTTACAAGCAGGACCTATCTGCCTCGATCTGTATAACTGGTACACGTAGGCCGGCTTGGTTTGGCTCAAAACTTGCTTCTCTGTAATCACGTGATTATACGGCGAGTGACAAATGCGTATTCCATCTTCTCTCAGAGGAATTTACCCCCCGGGGGACTTCCAGTCTCAATGACTCTCATTTCAGGCATCCAGACTTCACACAGGAACTTGTTCCGTGGGCTGATTCTCTCCTGTCTGCCGTGTGGGTAGGAAATGCAGAAGGAAGAGGAAACTCAAGTTTTTGCCCCAGAGGAAACAACACTTGGCAACGGAATTGGGGCTCAGAGATGGAGGCCTCCCACCTTGGAACATACAGGGTGGCTGATTACACGAGGCCGCCTTTGCGAGAACAGCCAGTCGCTGCCTGGTGGTGAGCATAGCATAGCTGTGCGCTGGTGCTGATGCAATGCTGATGTGGGGCCGAGTATCAGCGGGGCCAGGCTGCAAACACTCACACACGTGGCCTTTCTCATCAGCACTGAAGCCACAACCTACCCAGCTTTTAGCATAAACTGCTACCTGCTTGCCTCCTGCTTCACTTTCTCACCTGAGCTTGTGGGAGGCGGGCACAAGCAGAAGAGACGGGACTTAAGTAGGAAAGCAAAGCTGGACTTAGTGACTCCTAAGTTGAGGGGGGAACATGAAGGGTGAGAGGCAAAGATGACCCTGAAGTAGGAAGAGAGAGTGTCCCAGAGCCTGGGGATTAGCCTGCTGACTCGGACAAGGGGGACAGGAACAGCCTAGAAACTCCATGGGCTCAAGACCCTCAACTGAAATGCAGAGAGCAGACCAGATCACTTCCTGAATTTCCTGCTGCTCTAAAATCTGACAGTTCAGCACGTTCGGTTGGGTGTGAACTGCCGAAGTGTTAACAGAATCTGATTCTCTCTGGAGAGCTTTCCCTTGACCCAGCGCAGGGACGGCAGGAGCAGGGACGGAAGGTATTTTGCTAGCCAGGGATAGATCTGTGAACACGTCTTCCACCCCTTCACCTGCTTCTTGCTCTCTTCAACTATTTCCCCAGGAGTATTAGTTTAGATAAGAAGAGTCAGTGAAGGTAAAGCAAGAGAGCTCCCAGAGGGCAGTGAGGATGGAGATGGAAAATTTGGAATGAGTCGTCGGTGGATTTTCCCTGGAAGCTTACACACACAAGGGCAGGAACTGCACCCCTCTTCAGTCCTGGGATTTTTTTACCTAAGCAGAAGGTCTACTTATAATGAAATCGAGATCACTTGAAAAGCAATATATATTCAATTTAGAAATGTCAGAATAGCAACAACAGCCAAGAACAACAGAATAATAGGCATTATCCCACCACTCAGAGACCAACACCCTAGTGAATATTCTTCCAAAAGATACACAAACAACACACCATGCTTTTTAAGAGACAAAAATAGGATTATATTGTTTATTGTGACCTTTTTCTCTGCATATTCAGTTAGTTCATATCATGATTTAACAGATTTCCTCCTCAAATATTTAAATCATCTGCAATTTTGAGTTACAAACAATTCTACAAGGTATAAATTTTAGCCAAGTCTTGTAAGTCTTTCATTACTTCCTTAAGATAAAATCATTCTTGTGGACTTGCTAGGTCAAAATATGAATATTTTTGATGCTTCTAATCCATGCTGAGAATTTGTCCACCAGAAACTCTACGTCTGCTTGTGTTTCTACTGTCCATATTCAAGAATGTCTGTTTTTCCCATCATCAACACTGTATATTTTCATTTTTAAATAAATAATGAAAATATATCTATGTTAACATTTACATTTCTTTGCTTATTAATAAGTCGACTCCATTTTCATAGGTTTATTCAATCGTGCTTCTTTTTTGGTGAGTTGTCCTTTGGCGACCTTGACCCAGTTTAACATCAAGGTGTCTATCTTTTCTTTCTACATTTACATGAATAATTTAATTTCAAGGACATTGACCTTTGTTATATATCACGCAAATAATCTGCCCCTTTCAGTACTTTGTCTTTTACATTTCTTAGGGCTTTTCATGTACAAAGGTTTCAAATTTTACATAGATTTATGGATCCTTTTCTTTTTCAGTTTCTGTCCTTGAAGTCACGCTCCTTCAACATTCAGATTTAAGTGAGATGTCAGTGTTATGTGGCAGCCTGGATGGGAGGGGAGTTTGGGGGAGAATGGATACCTGTATATGTGTGGCTGAGTCCCTCAGCTGTCCACCTGAAACTATCCTGACATTGTTAATCGGCTACACCCCAACACAAAATAAAAAAATTAAAGTTTGAAGGAAAAGAAAAGAATTAAATGAGACATGAGAGGAGCGGGATTGATTACTCTTTCAGAAAGAACAGACACCTGCCCTCCACCTGTCCCATGAGAGCTTAGGAAAATTACCAGAAAGGCCAAGGCAGGGAGCCACACGGCCATCAGTGTGTCGTCTGGACCAGGACTCAAGAGGCTGTGGCCGGCAGCTGGCTAGTGGGTGAGCCACTCCTAGGTGAGGGAGCTGGAGGCGAATTGTTTCTCAGGATCTACAGATGCTTTGGAACAGATGTGTCCTAAGCACCCTTTATTAAAAACACTTTTTTTTATTACAGAATGAATATGTTCATTATCAAAATTTCTAACTTCACCAAAGTTGATAAAATAGTGAAAGTTTCCNTGTGTCGTCTGGACCAGGACTCAAGAGGCTGTGGCCGGCAGCTGGCTGGTGGGTGAGCCACTCCTAGGTGAGGGAGCTGGAGGCGAATTGTTTCTCAGGATCTACAAATGCTTTGGAACAGATGTGTCCTAAGCACCCTTTATTAAAAACACTTTTTTTAATTACAGAATGAATATGTTCATTATCAAAATTTCTAACTTCACCAAAGTTGATAAAATAGTGAAAGTTTCCTTTTTGCCTCCTCCAAATCCAAGTCCTGAAAGGGGTGTGCTGTGAAAAGTTTGGCATGAGTCTTTCTTCCTATGTCTACACTATTATAGTATAATACAGTATAATATAATATATAATATGCTCTTAGGGCTGCTTCATTCTATGTTAACTCAACCAATATTTCATCATATGAATATACCACAATTTTAGTTGTTTGAAAATTTTTATTACCAAAAAAAGCTATAACAAATATCCTTGGACAGAATTTTTACACATTTATTCAAGCGTTTTTGAAGGAGAGAATTCTCAAATTAAAATTACTAGGTTAAAAAATATATATATATTTTAAAGTTTAGTGGAAACTGCCAAATCCCATCCATGGGAAGTATACTTTATACTCCCTCAAGTATTATATGAAGGTGCCTGCTTCTCCCAATATTCCCGTCAATGATATAAATCACTATCTTCTCTAATTTTACCAATTTGAATGTGAAGATGGTGTTTTATGACTTATATATATATAATAGCTATTATATATATATATCTGTAGCATTAGATGTCTTCTCATACCTTTATTGACATTTTTTCTATAATGTATTTCTTCTATAAATTCCTTGTTTGTATTCTTTGTTGATTTTAAAAACCAAATTATTGATTGATGGGAATAATTTATCTAGCTCAATAGTAACACTTTCTCATATATACTATAGCAGAGGGCATAGAAGGCGGGCCGTAAGGTTGAATCTGGCTCTTTGTTAACTCAAGGGTGACTCTGAGTGGCTTACATAGTCTGTTAGTTCCTCTTCTCTTTGACTAGCATAATAAAACCCACCCAAGGCTGCTGTGAGGATTAAAACATGGTAAGAAGACACACTCACAAATATACCTGCTTTGGCAAAGAAGTACATCAGCCAGGTTGGTTTTCTGAATTGTATATGCTTGTCTCTGTGTGTGTGTGTATGTCTGTTTTCTATGTTACCTAAAGAAGCAAAAAAGAGACGCACGTGGTTAAGCTCACAGGGGGTGGATTCCACTGATGTTAACTTGAGTTCCTTTCGCAAGAACACAGAATCGCAGAAGGAAGCGATCCCCAAAGATGAACCTCGCATGTGAACTCTTAGCCAGCTTCCTTCTGATTTTCACTGTTCCCACCAAAGGTAAGTTGGTGTGAGGGTCTTCACTCTCACTGTTAGAAGCTTCGTTGGAGACCCTGAACTGAGCTTAAAAATCAAAAAGGTCACAGCCCTGCTTTTCCTTGGGAGCGACTCACCTCAGCACCTGTCTTGCTTTTTGTAGGTGAAGACCCTGAAACTACTGTCGTCTGGGGTGCGCTGGATCATGACCTCAACCTGGACATTCCTGGTTTTCAAAGAAGTAAGATAGTGGCAGATATAAAATGGCACAAAAATGGAGACAAGATTACGCGAATAAGGAAAGATATTCCGCTTTACGATCAAACGGACAAATACGACATGTTTACAAACGGAACTCTGAAAATTAAAACTCTGATGAGAAACGATAGTGATCTCTACAAGGTAGAAGTATATGATTCAAATGGAGTAAACCTACTGAACAAAAAATTTGATTTGAAGATTCAAGGTAAGTCTTTGACCCCTGAATTCCTCCATCTTAAAATGGGTGCTATTTAGCAAACCAAAGAGTAGCATTTATGCCAGGTCCCCAGCCCAGACGTTGGCCTTGGGGAGCCCTAAGGGAAACCGAATGCATTCCTCCTGCCTCGATGCAAGCTCCAGTCTTGTGGGAGAGATAGACGCCACAGCTAATAGACCCTCATGTCTACACACTTCACCTCTTCAGAGGTGGTGGGGATGCTGATTTGAGTGAAGGGTCTAGATTGACCCGGCACTATTTAGGAGGAGGGGAATCAGTGGGCAGAAGAGGGAAAAGGTGACCATTTCAGGTGGCTGATGAAGGATAAGCTATGAGGCTAGGAAGGGGAGGCTGATTGAAGGGCCCTGGGTCTTCTGTCCAGAGAGACAATTTCAAGCCTGGATGTCCTGAAGGAGTGGTGGTAAGGCAGGAAAGGGCTGGAAATAATGCATTAAAGGGATGAATGGTTTCTAATCTGCTCAACATCAGCATGATCAGAGGTAGAAGGTGTTTTTGCTGGTATCTGTAGAAAATACACAAGGTGTGGCTCTGTATGTCTGTGCGTGTACTGGGAGAGCAGTAGTAGCTACAGAAGATGAAAGATGGAAGACTAGGCAGGGAGCTGCTGCTTTAATCTGGGGGAAGCAGGAAGGGGCTGGTTGCTGCTGCTGCTGCTAAGTCGCTTCAGTTGAGTCCAACTCTGTGCGACCCCATAGACGGCAGCCTACCAGGCTCCCCCGTCCCTGGGATTCTCCGGGCAAAAATACTGGAGGGGGGTTACCATTTCCTTCTCCAATGCATGACACTGAAAAGTGAAAGGGAAGTAGCTCAGTCGTGCCGACTCTTAGTGACCCCATGGACTGCAGCCTACCAGGCTCCTCCATCCATGGGATTTTCCAGGCAAGAGTACTGGAATGGGTTGCCATTGCCTTCTCCGTGGAACCAACTGAGCTACAGTAAAATTTACTAGTACTAAGTCCCATCCCAGACCAATTAACTCAGAGTTTCTTGGCTCAGGGCCTGGGCATTGTAGGTGCTAAACCCCCCAGGTGATTTTAAAGCACAGCTGAAGCTGATAACCAGTGGCCTAGACCAAAGGGTGCCTATAAAATGCCTGAAGCTTGCTTACACTGAGGGTCATGTGTGGAAATAGGATGAACAAAGTGGCTTGAGTTCGAGAGAGAGGGACGAGAAAGTAGAATTGAAATGACATTGAAGTTGCAAGTCCAGGGGTCACTTGGCAGGGCATGGATAACAGTAGAAGAAGAAGTTGAACTTTGCTTGGAGAGGAAGATAGGAACCTGAGCCTGAACACAAGTCAGAGATTTGGTGAGCAAATAAGCATTTCTGCGCTTGACACAGGAAATGCAGCCAAAGGAGGGGCCCCCTCCTCCTACGTAAAGTCACCCTCCAGCCCGGTTCTTGAGCACGCGGTTCTGGTAGCAGCCCCCACCCACAACAGTCACAGACATTGGCAGCCCCCCTGCAGATGACAACTTTCCACACCTAGGCCGGCACCAGAATACAGACGACAGCTCAGAAATGGGGTGAGATAGATGCAGCCAGAATGGGCCTCTGTTGTGGGCTCTGGGAACCACAGATGTCATAACTTTGGCCAAATATCCTGTTTCAAACTTGAGCTTCACATTCATGTATCATTTAGTATTGCCTGGGTAATAAAGGCTACTGGTGATGTGTTACGTGCTTTGCTACAGGCTCTTACTTAAGGATCCCAACAATCCTGAGAGGTATAGTTATTCCCTTATCAACTATGAGGAAACAGGTAGTAGTCTGATGGGAGCAAAGTCAGGATCCAAACCCAAGGCTGGTTTTAGCAAGGATGGTGACATTCTGCCCTCACCTTGCCCCGACCCACCCCTACCCCATCAGCTTTATTGAGATATAATGTACATACCGTAAAATTCACCTATTTAAAGTATATGATTCTATGGCTTGTAGTATATTTACAGAGTTGTACAACCAAGACAACAATCAATTTTAGAATGGTTTCACAACCTCAAAAATAAATTCTCACTCTTTTGCCAAAAGACAGAGATCTTTCCGTGACACAACTGCCATCTTGTTTTGTGTGTGTGTGTGTGTGTGTAAGTGTTACACAGCATGTCAATTTGTGATCCAGTCACCATTTCTTGCCACATGGCCTTGGGCAAATTCTCTATCTGCTCTGAGTCTGATTTTCATGATTATATCCCTATGGGGGTATTCATGGGACAAGGCTTCAGGGAAACAGCTAACCATAGGTGCCTCGGGCCCCTGGGACACAGTACCTGTCTCCTCAGTGCTAGAGCTCTCTCCGTCTCTTTGTTCCTTCAAGCTTCTCTGTTTCCAGTCTTGGCACCCACAACTCCTTAATGAGCGGGCTGCTGCCATTAGCTGAGGAAGTCCGCTTAGAAGCAGACGTTAGTGGAGAAGGAGTTCGTCCTAGCAACCTGGAATCAGAGAGCGCGCATCTGTGAGATGTACCCTCACGCGATACAACCATGCCTCTTGTACGCAGCTGTCTTACAGAGAGCATGTATACAAAGATATGCTTTCAAGTGGCTGCACACTGCTGGATGGTTTATGTCAGTGAAATACTGGAAAGGATCTTAAAGTCCCCAGCAGTTAGAAACTTCCTGATTAAATCAAGAATGCGTGCGTGCTCATTCGCTCAGTCCTTTCCGACTCTGTGATCCCATGGGCTGCTAGGCTCCTCTGTCCACGGGATTTTCCCAGCAAAAATACTGGAGCAGGTTGCCGTTTCCTCCTCCACGGGATCTTCTTGACCCGGAGATGGAGCTTGCGTCTCTGGCGTAGGCAGGCAGATTCTTTACCACTGAGCCACCAGGGAAGCCGTAAAAATCAACAATGTATCATTAAAAAAGATGGTAGAGATGTATATTTATTAGTGTTCATAAAGTAAAGAATCTCATAATAGATCAGTAAAGGGAAAAAGGCAGACTAAAAATTCATATGATCCAATTTTATTTTTTAGAACATTATTTATATATGTATGTATCCATAGAAAACATTTGTTAGATGCATTGAAACAATAATTATTGATGCTGCGTGATAGAATTGCAAGTGACTTTTAATCTTCTTGAAACTTTTTTGATATTTTATCAATTTTTACAGTGATGTGATTTACTTGTATGTTTTTTTACTCGTATTTTTAATTGGAAGATAATTGCTTTACAATATTGTGTTGTTTTCAACTGTACAACAACATGTAGGTTTATAAATAGAAAAAAAAAAAAGGAGTATTTCCATTTTGAAAACACACACAAACTCCTCAACTCAACCCCTAGAGCATGCACTGACCCTGACTTGGTGTACGGGGGTGTTTTTCCATCCTNCAGGTGATTTTAAAGCACAGCTGAAGCTGATAACCAGTGGCCTAGACCAAAGGGTGCCTATAAAATGCCTGAAGCTTGATTACACTGAGGGTCATGTGTGGAAATAGGATGAACAAAGTGGCTTGAGTTCGAGAGAGAGGGACGAGAAAGTAGAATTGAAATGACATTGAAGTTGCAAGTCCAGGGGTCACTTGGCAGGGCATGGATAACAGTAGAAGAAGAAGCTGAACTTTGCTTGGAGAGGAAGATAGGAACCTGAGCCTGAACACAAGTCAGAGATTTGGTGAGCAAATAAGCATTTCTGCGCTTGACACAGGAAATGCAGCCAAAGGAGGGGCCCCCTCCTCCTACGTAAAGTCACCCTCCAGCCCGGTTCTTGAGCACGCGGTTCTGGTAGCAGCCCCCACCCACAACAGTCACAGACATTGGCAGCCCCCCTGCAGATGACAACTTTCCACACCTAGGCCGGCACCAGAATACAGACGACAGCTCAGAAATGGGGTGAGATAGATGCAGCCAGAATGGGCCTCTGTTGTGGGCTCTGGGAACCACAGATGTCATAACTTTGGCCAAATATCCTGTTTCAAACTTGAGCTTCACATTCATGTATCATTTAGTATTGCCTGGGTAATAAAGGCTACTGGTGATGTGTTACGTGCTTTGCTACAGGCTCTTACTTAAGGATCCCAACAATCCTGAGAGGTATAGTTATTCCCTTATCAACTATGAGGAAACAGGTAGTAGTCTGATGGGAGCAAAGTCAGGATCCAAACCCAAGGCTGGTTTTAGCAAGGATGGTGACATTCTGCCCTCACCTTGCCCCGACCCACCCCTACCCCATCAGCTTTATTGAGATATAATGTACATACCGTAAAATTCACCTATTTAAAGTATATGATTCTATGGCTTGTAGTATATTTACAGAGTTGTACAACCAAGACAACAATCAATTTTAGAATGGTTTCACAACCTCAAAAATAAATTCTCACTCTTTTGCCAAAAGACAGAGATCTTTCCGTGACACAACTGCCATCTTGTTTTGTGTGTGTGTGTGTGTGTGTAAGTGTTACACAGCATGTCAATTTGTGATCCAGTCACCATTTCTTGCCACATGGCCTTGGGCAAATTCTCTATCTGCTCTGAGTCTGATTTTCATGATTATATCCCTATGGGGGTATTCATGGGACAAGGCTTCAGGGAAACAGCTAACCATAGGTGCCTCGGGCCCCTGGGACACAGTACCTGTCTCCTCAGTGCTAGAGCTCTCTCCGTCTCTTTGTTCCTTCAAGCTTCTCTGTTTCCAGTCTTGGCACCCACAACTCCTTAATGAGCGGGCTGCTGCCATTAGCTGAGGAAGTCCGCTTAGAAGCAGACGTTAGTGGAGAAGGAGTTCGTCCTAGCAACCTGGAATCAGAGAGCGCGCATCTGTGAGATGTACCCTCACGCGATACAACCATGCCTCTTGTACGCAGCTGTCTTACAGAGAGCATGTATACAAAGATATGCTTTCAAGTGGCTGCACACTGCTGGATGGTTTATGTCAGTGAAATACTGGAAAGGATCTTAAAGTCCCCAGCAGTTAGAAACTTCCTGATTAAATCAAGAATGCGTGCGTGCTCATTCGCTCAGTCCTTTCCGACTCTGTGATCCCATGGGCTGCTAGGCTCCTCTGTCCACGGGATTTTCCCAGCAAAAATACTGGAGCAGGTTGCCGTTTCCTCCTCCACGGGATCTTCTTGACCCGGAGATGGAGCTTGCGTCTCTGGCGTAGGCAGGCAGATTCTTTACCACTGAGCCACCAGGGAAGCCGTAAAAATCAACAATGTATCATTAAAAAAGATGGTAGAGATGTATATTTATTAGTGTTCATAAAGTAAAGAATCTCATAATAGATCAGTAAAGGGAAAAAGGCAGACTAAAAATTCATATGATCCAATTTTATTTTTTAGAACATTATTTATATATGTATGCATCCATAGAAAACATTTGTTAGATGCATTGAAACAATAATTATTGATGCTGCGTGATAGAATTGCAAGTGACTTTTAATCTTCTTGAAACTTTTTTGATATTTTATCAATTTTTACAGTGATGTGATTTACTTGTATGTTTTTTTACTCGTATTTTTAATTGGAAGATAATTGCTTTACAATATTGTGTTGTTTTCAACTGTACAACAACATGTAGGTTTATAAATAGAAAAAAAAAAAAGTATTTCCATTTTGAAAATACACACAAACTCCTCAACTCAACCCCTAGAGCATGCACTGACCCTGACTTGGTGTACGGGGGTGTTTTTCCATCCTCTTCATTCGGGGTCATGCTGAATCTCTGGATGGGAAAACACTTAAGTTCTGCATACCTATATTCTGGGATAGAAATGAAATTCGGTGAGAAAGTTCATGGGGAAGATATGATTGTCTGGAGATCAGGGAGGGAGGACATCAGTAAGAAAAAAGAAGGTATCCACCTGCATGATGAATGGAAGGATGCTGAGAGAGAAAGGGGGAAATCTGAGGAAAGAAAGGGAAAGCAGGGCGAGAACAAGGGCAGAATTTGGTCACAGCTCACAAGTGGTGGAGTACGATCTGAACCTGGTCCAAGTGACATCGAGGCCAGGGCTTTTTCTTCCTTGACACAGCCTTCGAATAGTATCATGTCGAAAAGGAAAGGCAGGGCGTGTGTGATTACAACAGCCACCACCTGTGCGTGCTCAGTGGCTCAGTCATGTCCACCTCTTTGCAACCCCATGGACTGAAGCCCACCAGGCTCCTCTGTCCACGGAATTTTCCAGGCAAGAATACTAGAGTTGGGTGCCACTTCCTACTCCAGGGGATCTTCCCTGCCCAGGGATCGAAGCCCCATCTCTTGCGCCCCCTGCATTGCCAGGTGGGTTCTTTACACTGTGCCACCTGGGAAGCCCCACCACCCATGGGTATCGCCAGAGCCTACCCATGTGCCAGGGCTTTGTCACCGGTCTTTCTTGCTGTGCAGGTGGGGAACGTCTTTCTTATCCTTATCTATGGGTGAGGACCAGTGAGGTGTGGGGAGTAGCCCAGCCGCTCTGGGAGGATGAAGGGGCTCTGTGTGTCCGGAGTTTGAACAGCACAGCTGCTCCCAGGATCTGCTGGGGGAAGGAGGAGGGAGTTTCCATTTGTGACCAAGGCCCCAGGCTATACATGTACCAGTTTCCCCAGGGTCAGGTTCCAAGTTGCTCTTAAAGCATTTCTCCCAACCATCCATCCCCCACAGACTCCTGTGCCATGTGGGGATCACGACATGGTAAACCTCTTAACCGTATAACTGAACTTGAATTTGGGAGGGTGAGTTCCTCTCCTGATTTGCCATTTATTAGTGGGTACCTTTGGACCATCCATTTAACCCTCCCAAACCCTGGTGTACTTCATCTGTAAACAGGAAGAAAAACATCAGCCTCTCTGTTTGTTAGGATGAAATGATATCATATACGTGAAAGCATTTTAAGGTAGAAAGAAAGAAAGAAAGTGAAGTCGCTCAATCATGTCCAACTCTTTGCGACCCCATGGACTGTAGCCCACCAGGCTCCTCCATCCGTGGAATTTTCTAGGCAAGAGTACTGGAGTGGGTTGCCATTTCCTTCTCTAGAAGAGCTTCCCAACCCAGGGATCAAACCCAGGTCTCCCACATTGCAGGTAGACACTTTACCATCTGAGAATATGATGTATATTTTACTGAAATATCTGTAAATATCAGAAATCAATTTATTCTGAATGTGCTGTATAAATAACATAAAATAGAAATGATATTTTTTTAAATTGCTAGGGATCTTTGAAATTGTTTCCTGGTCCCCAGTTGACTCTACTTTCCCGCTCTAAATAGGTATATCTTTTACAAACAGTAAGTTGCCTGACTTGAGTTGGATCTTTCTTTTCTTTTCAGAGATGCTCTCAGGACCTGAAATTAACTGGATCTGTACCAACAAAACTGTGAGGTGCAAGGTAGAGAATGGAAGTGATCCTAAATTACAACTGTTTTTAAATACGCGCAGTGTCAGACAAGTTCAGCAGAGGTTCATCACCTACACGTGGAACAGCAAGGGGAATAAAACGTTCATGTGCGTGGCGAGCAACCATGTCGACAGGAGAGTCCGCACGGAGATCGTCGTGTGTCCAGGTGCGTGGTGGGCGCAGCTCAGGCACCACAAGTTCACGTCACAATCCAGTCTTTAAGGCCGAACAGGCAAGGACTGCTCCAGGGTATGGGTGCTTGGCCTGGGAGGCCGCTTTGGCTCAGGATGAGACCTAAAACCATCCCTCTTTCTCCTGGAAATCTCCAAGGGAAGGCTTAGAGGAGAGAGGGCGCAGTGTTCCATGTTTACCCATCTTGGGATTCTTCTCACAGAGCATAGTCTAACCTCAGGAAATTAAAAAGGTGCTCTTCTGGGAGAAAGAATTGCTGAGTTGAAGAGATAAAAGGAGCTGAAATGGTTATCTCATATAGACGGTCCCTTGCCAGAGAGGCAAAATGACTTGCCCATAGGCTCTCAACTAGTTAGGGACCATGACTGTGACCCCAGGACAATGATGGCGAAGGGAGCAAGAAAGATTCCTTTCTGGAGGGGCAATGGTCAGCACCTCCTATCAGAGCCAGAAGCAGAAGGACTCCTTCTAGAAACCCAGGAAGTGAAGGACTTGGCGAGAGGAAAAGCTTGAGGCCAGGGAGGACTATGAACCCAGGTGGGCAATGTTCTTATTGCCTCAGAGCAGACAGCTCATCACAGAAAGTTCTGAAATTTCAAGAGTCTAAGTTCTTTCCTGGTCTCCAACTTGACATGACTCCCAAAGTAATTTTTGAAAGCTGGCCTACTCTGGCCTGGGAGACTGGGGTCTGGACTTGTAGTTTTGGTCTGTCTAAATATATCGGGATGGCCTGGATAGAGTTCCTTCCTCTTTCTGGGCTTCAGTCTCCTGGGCCACAAAAAAGGTAAGCCCCGTGATCCCCAAGAGTCTGCTCATCTGATACTCCACAATTATCTTTCCAGTGCTGCCTGGTCAATCCCCTGAAAGGAAACTGAGCACACACACACAAAAAAAAACAGTGATCTGGCCAGATTTCCTTAGTTTCGATAGCAATTTTGGCTGGTTAGTGACCGTAGGAAGCAACCCTGAGCTGGTGTGAAGTCAGAAGTAAGACTTTAACATATACTTTGAATTAGTTGGGTAACAAAAGCCCCCATATTTAGCGGCTTAAAACAGCAAGCAGCGTTGAAGATAATCATCTCACAGTTTCTGTGAGATGTTGAATCTGGGACTGGCCTAGCTGATGGTGCTGGCTCAGAGTCATTCGTGAAGCTATCATCAAGCTACCGCCAGGGGCTGCACTCATGTCAGCCAGGTACCAGCACTGCTGAGGGAGGAGCCCCTTCCAAGTTGACTCATGGCGGGCATTTGGCTGCCTCCCGGTATGGCAGCCCCTTCCTTCAAAGCAGCTTGAGGAACAGCAACAGCAGGGGCCCAGCACAAAAGCCAGGGCCTTCGGGCTTTGCACCCTTGGTCTCAGGTCCCATCACTGCTGCTGCGCTCTATGCATTGAGGAGCTGCTCAGGAAGCCCGGCCCACATTTCATCAGAGGCGGTCACACACAGGGAGAAGTCTTGGGAGGCAGGGCTCAGTGGGGGCCATCCTAGGGTCCACAAGTCACATGCTCAGACCAGCATCACGTCACCTCCGGTGAAACCTCTGACTCCCAGTCACCCCTCCATGGCCCCCATCACTAAGGCACAGTGTTTGAGGTAGCCCCTCCTCCACTTTACAAACTCTTATCCCCTTTTAGGATGCTCTTAATTAGAGTTGTCAGATTTAGCAAATTAAAAAAAAAAAAAACAAACATTGTCAATATATTTTTTTGGTCACCCTGCTTGGCATGTGGGATCTTAGTTCCCCAACCAGGAATCGACCCCACACCTCCTGCATTGGAAGCACAGAGTCTGAACCACTGGATCGGCAGGGAAGTCCCTAAAATGACAGTGTAAGTGTGCTCCAAGTGTTGCATGGGACACCCTTATAGTAAAAAATTATTCATTGTTCATTTCTAATTTAACTAGTCATCTCCCGTATTTTATTTTTAGTGATGCTACTCCACGTGTATTTTAACCAGATCCCAGCAGCATAAAAATGTGTGTGCATTAGGGATGGAGGAAGAGACGAAGGGCTTTGGGGGGGGGGCTGGGGTTCAAAGGCTAGACCCTCCCTGTGGTGCAGAGTTGGGGGAGCCAAGTGGGGGAACAGGCACTGGAGAGATGGGAGGAATACCCAGGGTGAGCCTGGGGAGGACAAGGTTGCTCTTGAAGACCCTAAAGCGGATCTGGATGCATCCTCCTAAAAGGCCAAGGCAGAGAGGAGCAATGACACGATTAACCACTTGGCTCAAAACAGATAAGCATGTACTTAAAATCAAAATAGGAGGCGGAGGNGGCACTGGAGAGATGGGAGGAATACCCAGGGTGAGCCTGGGGAGGACAAGGTTGCTCTTGAAGACCCTAAAGCGGATCTGGATGCATCCTCCTAAAAGGCCAAGGCAGAGAGGAGCAATGACACGATTAACCACTTGGCTCAAAACAGATAAGCATGTACTTAAAATCAAAATAGGAGGCGGAGGGAGCGGGTTTAGATACGCAAAAGGACTCGACCACATGAATTCGTGGGCATATTACCTCTGAGAGGGAGTGCAGAAAAGAGCGTGGCTGGATTTAGTGACTGTGGGGACTCAGCTTTGAACGACAGCCACCTCTGAGACACGCTGGAGCCTTCCCCGCAGAAAGCACCCAGAGGCTGTGCCGGACAAATGTGCCAGCAGACTGTGTAAGGCACACCTACATTCCCAAGTGTGCCCAGATAAGGGCATGCTTGGCCTGTCTGAGGACTCTGAGGAGACAGGCTGGCGGCTGCATGGTTTAGCCCCGTGTTCCTCAACTGGTCCCAGGCTTGCCCCCAACCCCCCCAGGTCAGACCCTGGGAAGGCCTTGGCTGAGCCCAAGGTGGATTCTGATAGCCCTGGCCCTTCCTCCAAGCAGGCAGAACCTAAAGTGCCCTTCTGCCTTTCCCAGTCCAGTCTCACAGCAGGTTAGGATTAGGCCTGCATTTCTAATGGAAGCCCCTTCATCCATAGAGCCTAGAAAGTCTGTGTAACAGGCAGGCAAAGAATGGGTCAGAGAGACCGACACTTAGGAAGAAGAGCAAGGATTAACAAACCACTGCAGTCTGAACACCTGTTTAGTTTGGTTTCTGAGCCTCTGGCTTGCTCCCGGGGCCCATCCTGGGCTTCATGTGTAACAGTATCTTCCCAAGAATGTTTGGCTGGAGAAGGATTTCCTTGTGATGCTGGGCCAAGCTCTGTTCATTCTCAGGATGGACGAGTCCCCTGACCCCTGGCCCCAGCTGCTGACTCTGTGGCTGCTATCGACTCCAAAGAGGGAGATGGCCCAGCATCCCTCCCAGGAGACAGCTCCCTTCTGTGCCAGAGCACAGAACTGTCGTCAGGGCAGGCCCCCATCTTTGTGTGTAGTTTCACACTTTATAAAACACTTTCACATCCATTATCTGATTGACTTCCAACAGCCACCGATAATGTAAATTCATTATCTCTATTTTTTCAAAGACAGCAACAGGCTCAGAGAGGTGAAGTAACTGGCCAAAGGTCACATAGCTCCTACCTAGAAAAGCCTGCAATCAAATCCATTTCTCTTAACACAGTCATTGTCATTCTCATTGGGTTATAGCAGCTGAAGGTCTGTGAGTTGAAGATCAATTTCACTGCTGCGGCTAACTCACTGTGTGTCTGAGTTTCCCTCACAGGCCAGGGAAAATCTGGGAGAGGGTGCTGGCTTTGAGATTAGAGAGCTGGGCTGGACACATGAAACGTGGATCCTGTCTTTGGAAAATACCTGGTCATGAGAATGAGGAAAAGGCAGTCATGATGTAGGAGGGCAACCAGAGATGAAGCTGGATAAACAGTGCAGAAACGTGAAGATGAGGGGCTGCTCAAAGGAACCACTCGGGGATTGATGCTGTGTGACCTCAGGCAACTCCCTCTTCCTATCTGGGCCTTGTGCGTGAAACTAGAGATTACATGAGATTTTCTCTAACCTCGTTCTCAGACCTAAACTTCTGTGACATCCTCCTTGAGAGGGGACAGAGCCTTGGCTCACGAAGAATCAGGCATTTCTGGTCTAGAAGAACAGCTCTCGAAGGAGCCTTGTGAGAGGGCTTATCTTGGACCCTGCACTCCTTGACCCTGTTCACCAGCCTCCATGAGCTTAGCCTCCGTAAGGCTGAGAAGTCCCATCAAACTCTCCCATCCTTAAGATGGGAGGCAGGAGTCCTCGAGTCCTTGGCCAGAGCAATGAAACGGCCCCTCTTCCCAGGGCCTCCCATTCATGCTGCGTGTGTTCCTCTTACAGATGAAGGTCTGGATCTGTACCTCATCATCGGCATTTGTTTAGGAGGCAGCGTCTTCCTCATCTTCGTGGCACTACTCATTTGCTACATCAGCAAGAGGAAAAAACAGAGCCGCAGGAGGGATGGTAAGCTCCCCCTTCTCTCCCACCGCAGGCCCGGGTGAAATCCCCGTGGAGACAGCTCATGGGGCTGGCACCGAGTCTGGAAAGAAAAAACTGGAGATGGGTACTTTCAGAATGTCAGGGCCTTCACTGGCGGTTACAGTTTGTTCCATTTTGTGGTTAGCTTGAGTTTAGAAAAACAGAGTCTCAGTGGTGACAATGGGGGAGATTTGAGAAGCTCATTCCAGGTTGGCCTCACTGGAATCCACCCCCGAAGCTGACTTGGTGCAAAGCTGGGTGGACATGCTTTGAATGAGCCATGTGTATCTATGTGGACAGAAAGATTAGCTTCAAAACACCATTGCTATAAACCAACATCTTGTCTTCTCCTGAGGGGGGTGGCCAAGGTGGGTTCAGGACCAGTCTCCTAGGAACACAGGTAAAATTTTAGGACACCGGGGACTCATAGGAGCACACTAGTTCTAAAACTGGGTGTCTCTAGTCCCTTTCCAATTCACTGTTCCAAAAGGAGGTGGCGGGGCTGTGAGTGTTTCTTCCTTGAATCAATCCTGACAACCCACTAAGAATAAAAACGTTATACTCATGAGGAGCTGCCTCAAGGAGCATCCAGGCCACCCAAAGCAGTGTGTTCAGAAAATGATATTTCTATGAACACTGGGATGAGGGTGTTAGGGAGCGATGCTACAGGTGGGACCAGCAGGGAGTGTCCAGTCATCAGCAGGGTGTGAGGCCAGGTGGATGGGTCCTCAGGTTCTGCACAAGCTCACATTCATGGCAGGACTGGGTCTCCCCATGTGGTGTCTCTCCCTGGAGTGGGCCTGGCACTCCCAGGCCAGCTACCTCTGCAACCGCCCAAACAAAGACCTGGTCTGCACCTCCCCAGGTAGTGGTGGCCTTGGGCCACCTTTGGATTTATCTTCCTCACTTTAGACTTCTTTCCTCAGGCCTCCCTCTGGCCACTGCTCCAGCAGGGCCCCATGCTTCCACCTCCCTCTCTCCTGCACCCTCCACCCCAGTGGACCAGAGCTGTTTGTTAGTCCCATAAGCACACAGGGTTTCCTCACTTCTTGGCCCTACTTGGGCAGTTTTCCATCCCCATTCCCCCTGCAAAGGCTCCTTCCCCACTGCTTAAGAGTCAAAGACCACATGCTTGGACCTCACATGCCACCCGGTGGCACAACAACCGTTCTTTCCTGAGGCTGAAATGACCAACATGATGATCAACTCGTTGACAAAGCAGTTGGCTGTGCCAGACCCTAATCTGTAATATGATGCTTTTAAAAATGTATTCATTTTTAACTGGGGGATAATTGCTTTGCAGTGTTGTGTTGGCTTCCATGTATCAAGATGAATCAGCTATAGGTTTACCCATGTCCCATCCCTCTTGAGCCTCCCTCCCTATTTCGATGCTTTATATTCATCATCTCATCCAACTTTCTGCGTGATCGTATGAGACAGATTATATTCATTCAGGTGCAGTTTCAGTTCAGTGAGGTTAACTGCTTTGTCCCCAGTACTGTGGCCAGTAGGCTGAGTTAGGACAAGGGTAAGGTGAACAAGGATCCCCGGGTACAAAAGTTGAGGAGACCTCCACCCCAAGGGTTGACCCTGCCTTTGCACAGCCCCAGGGGTTAGGGCCTCCTTTGGTTTTGCGCCCTGGGTGGCTGTTTGCTTCATCTAGTCCTGGCCCAGCGCTGAGTGACCAGTAGATGCAGTGAGAGAGGAGCACATTGAGGGTGGAGGGATGCCATGCAGCCGTGGAGCAGTGTGGGCCGTGGCTGGTATTGCGGGCATGGGTGTGCTGGGGCCCACAGTCCTGCTATGACGGTGGGCTGCACAGGGCTCTGATGACTGCCTTGTCTGCCCAAGCCAACCTGAGGTGTCAGCCCCTTGGCCACTCCCCTCTCTTCTTCCCAGAACTCATGGGGCTCTTGTCTGCATCTCCCTAGCAGCCCTGGGCCCTCACCAGAGACTGACATAGTGACCTGCAGTCCTGGTTTGTGCCGCTTGTTGACTTTAGGCTAAGAAGAGTGCTTGTGTCTGAGCCGTCACAGGCACTTAGCAATGGTGCCTAACACCTAGAAGATGGGGAATAAGTGTCCTAAAAACAAATGAACAAAACAGCGGGTGACCAGGCTAGCAGAAAGCAAATGGCCAGCTCCAGCTTGCAGTCCAAGGATGGAAACAGGCTTTCCCACGGCTCCATAGCTGGGACCTGGGGCTGGGGCTCAAAGTCCTCTGCATGGCCTCATGGCACCACCGCTGCCTCCTGGAGGCACCAGAGATGGCACAGAGGATATTTTTTTCCCTTTCTGTGTATTTCCCTTTTTGTGCTCATAGCAGAGCAGCGGCTCCTCACCAAAACCCCAACATTTGGCTTGGAGTCTTCGCGTTCAGTCACCCAAGGCCTGGATTTCCAGCAGTCGGAGCAGGCTGCTTGGGCTTTCCTGATGGCTCAGCTGGTAAAGAATCTGCCTGCAATGCAGGAGACCTGGGTTTGATCCCTGGGTTGGGAAGATTCCCTGGAGCAGGGAACGGCTACCCACTCCAGTATTCTGGACAGAAGAATTTCGTGGACTGTATAGTCCATGGCGTCACAAAGAGTCAGACATGACTGAACAACTTTCACTTCACTTGTCACCTGAAGTCACAGGGTGGTAGTCAGAGAGGACACGTGTTTCCTAACATACACCCCTGTGCCAATGGGAGCAGCCTTCCACCCCGGGGAGGGACCCACTTTCTAGCTTTCTAGAGAACACTGTGAGCATGGCTTTGGGCACAGGGAAGGAAATACCTAACTTGTAGCCCAAAGGGGGCCAGAGGGGCCACCAGGGCCCTCCAAGCCTATGGCACCGGAGCATCCGCAGATTTCCTGTGTGATTTTAAAGCAGCAAAGGGAAAATTACATTTCTCTGAGTTGTAGGCCTGTCTTCACGGATTGCTAGCACAGAAAGCAGAAAATCCCAGAGAGGCGAATGACCAGAGAAGGCAATTTTTCTTCCAAGTCCAAAAGCATAGGGCTGGCTTATGAATTTCTGAGAAACTAATATGTTTCTAAGGACTAAACAGCCCCTTGCATATATCCCAACCCCTCTCCACAATGTGGGTGAATTACAGAAGTGGATGAAAGGTAGATCTCAGAGACCCATCTGAAGGCAGGTGGTTACTAACATCCTTCTGACTGTGTGTGTTAGTCACTCAGTCGTGTCCGACTCTGTGTCCCCATGGACTGCAGCCTGCCAGGCTCCTCTGTCTGTGGGATTCTCTAGGCAGGAATGCTGAAGTGGGTTGCCATATCCTTCTCCAGGGGATCTTCCTGACCCAGGGATTGAGCCAGGTCTCCCACTCTAGAGGCAGATTTTTACCATCTGAGCCACCAGGGAAGCCCCTCTCTGACTACTACAGATCCTATTATAAGGGCTCTGACCCTGAATGGCACTACGATGTGATACTTGGGATGACTTTGAGGCAGGGCTGGGGTCTGAGAGCCCTCTCTGTCCCCCGGAGATCCAGGATCAAGTTCTCCAGCGGATTCCTTGCCTCTGACTCCTTGAGTTCTCTGAAGCCCTAGGCTGTCCCTCTATCTTGCTGGTGAGCCTTTCTGTCCTCCCCCTCAAGACCTGGAATCTCTGGAGAGGAGAGGTGGCTCTGCCTTCACATCGCATCCCCCCAGAGCAGCTAGCATATTGTGGTGTACACAGGAGGTGCACTCAGGATTGTTACGCTGATCCTGATTTTTCCTAGAGAACTCTTCAGAGAACTCTTCTTTGACCCTTGCAGATGAGGAGCTGGAGATAAAAGCACAGAGAGCGACCCTTGAGGAAAGAGGCCGGAAGCCTCCCCAGATTCCAGGCTCAGCTCCTGCAAATCCAGCCATGTCCCAAACTCCTCCAGTACCTGGCCATCGTTCTCAGCCCCCTGCTCATCGTCCCCGGCCTCTTGGCCCCCGTGTCCAGCCCCAGCAGAAGAGACTTCCTCCGACGCCAGGCACACAAGTTCACCAGCAAAAAGGCCCTCCCCTCCCCAAGCCTCGCGTTCAGACGAAACCTCCCTGTGACGCCGAAGAAAACTCCTAACTCTGTGCTGCAGCTGTCCTCTTCCTCTCATCAAAAGAGATGAAAATCGGTCCTTTCCCATAAAAGGCACTGTGGAATTTCTGCACTCCGGGTGTGCACGCCCACACCTCCATCCTCCAGCAAGGGTGCTCTCCAACAGACCACGATCACCTCCCCAGTCTGTGAGCCACAACCACCTGAGCCACAGTCTGTGCCTTCTAACGCAGCCACGTGGTCTGACGTCTGGAGTCTCTGGCCCCCTTCCCCGATCACCACTTCACCAGGAAGGGAAAAAACAATAAAAGTGCGCACATGAGGATTGGGTGATAGAGCGCAGATTCCCTCTCAGAGCACATGCCCGTATCAGATGTCAAGCAGTCGTTGTGGCCGTGTCTTGTCCAAGCAGCTTCCTGCTTGAGACATTCTTGGTTTTCTTATGTGCCTGGTGGACACTTGCTCACTGTATTGGGAGTAGCAGTGAAATAAAAGCCTTGACTTGAGCCCAGGTGTCACCTAGTGCTGAATGGGAAAGAGGCTATTTGGTGCAGTATAACAGTGCAACCAAATTTGGCCATCCCAATTCAACCAGTTCCCCTTAATCCACCCCCCAGAACAACTGACATCCACTTCCCAGATTCCAGGTGCAAAGCTGGACCCACGGCCTATTGGTAGATTTGTATAAGGAATTGAAATCTCTATGCACAAACTTCAATAAGAAGCACCAGAAAACATAACGTCATTTGCAGTTTTACTTCCTTGGGTCTTCAGACATGTTCATGGTGAAGCATCCTTGGAAAGAGGGGGATCCATAAAGACTGGAGGTTCCACAAGCCTGTCAGGCAACACGCAGAAGGGGCAGGCTGAGACACATCTCGGTCGAAGCAAACCGGTCTTAAGTGACCATGATTACAATGTCAGGCCCCACCCTCGGCTGGCAGTCATGCTAGTTGTACTTTGAGGGAGGTGGGGGAGAAAAAAAAAAGAAAAAAACAGTTTACAGTTAAGGTTCTAAAACAATAGATGGTGAGAAGGCACCTGGTTGCAGTGTTGGCTCCGTGCTGTTTGCGGTCCCGTCCGCCCGCCTTCTCCCGGCCTCTTAGACTTGTTAAACCCTGTCAAGCTCTGGCAGGAAGCTCTGAGGTCTAAACCGCAAAGTCTCTGTACATTCAGGACTTCCTGTGAGAGCTCACAGAGGGTTGAGCTGCTCTTTTCTCTGAACCAGGGCTTCTATTGTTTTAACACCCAGAGTTAATTATTAAGAATAATGACGAACGAAAGCCCATTGCCTCCTGAAATTCTAACATGGAGTCTAGTCCAGTGACAGTCATCATGAGATCTACCAGGAAGAGAAAGGAAGAGAAAGAGAAAGGCCCCCTTTCTCCTTCCTCGTTGCAGTCCTGTGCCATTCCCTCAGCTATCCTGCCAGAATAACTCCTAACCCATTCCCTTCCTGAAGCCCTCCCCGGCCTTTCCAGCCCTGCGCTCTGCCTTTTCCCCACAATCTTGTGGCATACATACGGTACAGTGCCTATAACTGTTCAATCCCTATATCACTTACTCGTTCAACAAACATTTATTGAACTTGTACTACCTACCAGGCTCTCTGCTAGGTGCTAGAAACACAGACGCGCACACATCTTTGCTTTCAAGGTGCTCAGGTTGGGGGAGGGGTGGACTAATTACAGGATAAATGTAACTGTGTGATAAGTATAGGTTAGAGGCCAATACGGGAGCCCAGAGGAAGGACTTGGAATCTGGACTGGTTGGCAGGACTGGGGGACCCAGAAGGCTTCCTGGAGGAGGTGGCATTTGAATTGAATTGTAATAGATGAGTGGAAAGAACTGCTGAAGGAGAGGTGTAGAATTACCCCTGTAGAGGGAGCAGCTGGGGCAAAGCTCACTCTGACTGTTGAGGTAAATATGTTATTCCTTTATCAACTACTATGTTTCTTCAGTTTAAAGACATGATTGATTTTAACTGGCACCATTATTTACACACCATTTGAAAGAAAAAGCACTCTCAACTGCACTTTAACAAATGCTAAGATACAATCAATTTATAGTTTCAACCCTATTCCTGAGGTGTTAAAATGTGCAAAAAAAATGTGTTTAGAATTAATGAAATGCATAGTTAAAAAGCCTCCTGAGGACTTTGGCCATTTCTCAGCATTGCCCCTACCACTTCACTGAAAATTTCACTGGCCAGTTGATTCAATGGGTGAGTACAGTCTTGATGAAAGAAAAAGAAACAAACATCTGTGGCATCTATTGGGTTGGTCAGCAGGTTTGAAAAACCCAAACAAACCTGCTGGCCAACTCAATACATATGTAAAATACGCTTCCTGGCCTGTTGGAATCTCACGGAAAACACTGGCCTTGCTCGAAATTTGTGCTGATGTTGTGCGACCTCCCACTGACCTTCTCCAGAGTGTGGACTTTCTGAGATGTGGTCAGACCAGCTACAGAATAGCTTGTGAAGCCTGTGGGGGGAAAAAAAAAAAATGATGATTCAGTAGCTTAGGTTGGGGCCCAAGCCTCTGTTTTTAACAATAACAATTCTAAGGGGTTTCCAAGTAGGGAACCACAGGTCTCCTGGTCCTGTGACTGGTCAAACCTGAGGACTTGATAGATAATACAGCACTGTAGGAAAAACAAGAGCCCAGTTAAATAATCCCCCGTAGATAACATCTTCTGCAAGGAACGAAGCCTGGTGGAAAGACATATTTAGGTGATTGGAGACACTGGAACACTCTAGAGTGTCACATGAAGGAAAAGTCCAGTCTTTTTTGATAGATTCCCTGCTCTTCCTAAAAGCAGTCTGATCCCAGCAGCTGGGTCAGTCTAGCTCAAGGGGACCTTGGCTGTGGACTGGCAACTTCATCTCAGTCTTTCCTATGCAGTCTCTAGTGTGGAACTCACCTGTGCTGGCTGGGCTGCAGCCACATGGCTCCTCAAGCTCACCGACGTGTCCCCCACCACAGGGCCATTGCACATGCTGACTGCATTGTCCACACTCCTCACCTGGCTTCTCATCTATCCACACTCTTCTCTCAGGACTCAGATTGAGGGTCATGAAAAAGACCTTCCCTGAACTCTGCTGTGACATGAACCTGATGAGACCATTTCATCTCTGTGTCTCACTCTGTGGTCCTCCAGGTCAAAGGAGAAGGAGGCCCACAGGTATTGCAGCCCAAATGTTTTGACTCTCTCTCACTGGCCTGGTGAGCTTGAGCTATTTACTCAGCCTCTTTGAAGACTGGTTTCTTTATCTCTAAAACGGAGATAACACCTCACGGGGTGGAAATGAGGATTAACTAGAAGTAATATGTGTAAATGTGACTGGCATGTCCTATGTACAGAAGAAATCCAATAACTGTGAGCTTTCTTTCTGGCTTGATATCTGAGATTGAATATGTTGGACAGCAGATATAAATGGCCCAGTTATTGGGAAGAGACACAGCCCATTTTGAATTAATAAATAAGCCCTCTGTAAGGTGATTTGGGCTTCCCTGGTGGCTCAGCGGTAACGAATCTGCCTGCCAATGCAGGAGAAGCAGGACACATGGATTTGATCTCTGGGGTGGGAAGACCCTCTGAAGAAGGAAATGGCAACCCACTCTAGTACCTTGCCTGGGAAATCCCATGAGCAGAGGAGCCTAGCGGGCTATGGTCCATGGAGTCACAGAGAGACTGGACGACAACAACGAGGTGACTTCGTGTGCTGTGATTTTGATTCACCTGAATGAGTTTCGTAATATCTGGCCACATAGGACAAACAGATGAAATTCTATACCAGACATATTAGAAGTGAAAGAACATGATCTCTGAGACTGGCCCACAAAGCCAAGGTTGAGCCACCAGCCACCTGCCACCTTGCTGGCCGCCCTGATGCAGGGCCACGGGCCACCCTGATGACACACCTGGGCACCACTCCACAGATGGTTTAAAACAACAAAATGTGGTTTATTCGCAGCAACACAGAGCAGGGGAGGGGGAGGCAGGGGCGGTCATGATGTTTCTGACAGCCTACCTCTGATAAGGTCTGAGATCTACCCAGGGGTCAGAGCTGGCATCAGGAAGGGGCTTACAGCAAATGCTGGCAGAGGGCAATCGATTCATGAATTGTATCGACAAGTCAAGCAGTCCCAGAGGTCCCAAATGAACTGTGACAGCAGAACCCAGCCAATGGACTGGAGAGGTAAAATCTGGATTGTAGGGTGCATGTATGCTAAATCGTGTCTGACCCTTTGCGACCCTATGGCCCATAGCCCACCAGGTTCCTCCGTCCATGGAATTCTCCAGGCAAAAATACTGGACTGGGTTACCATGCTCTCCTTCAGGGGATCTTCCTGACCCAGGGATTGAACCCATGTCTCTTCCGTCTCCTGAACTGGCAAGTGGGTTCTTTACCACTAGCACCACCTGGGAGCTGCCTTCAATGTGAAAACAGGGAAGGAGTGATGGTAAGGCTGGGCAGTTTCTAGTTGAGGGCAGCAGCTTGACTCATGTGTTAGCCTTTACTCTCTTCTGAAACCCAACAAAAATAATATTAAGCTTAAAAAAAGAAAAGACACCAACCACAAGGACAAAGAGGAGGAAGAAAAATTAGCATAATTAAAAACAGAGAGATCAAAGACATTTCTGCTGAATGTTGCCACCAGGCTCTTCCCCCACCTAGTTTGCAGAAATAAAACAGAGTATTCATGATATTTTCAGGCAGAATATTGGAAAAGATTCATCATATCAAAAAGAATCTTATCAAATAACCTTACTGAAAAAGATCTCATGACGCTGATGTCCAGAGTTTTCCAATAAAACCACCCAGCTAAATGGACCCAGAGTAAAGTCTGAGGTCATTAAGCACCTTCTACTCACAGAGATTTTGGTCTTTACTCTTCCTTCATCTCACAGTCACACCAGGGATTAGGGTTTCAACATATACATTTTGGTGGATATAATTAGTCCATAACAATGCTGAACTGCTGTCTAATGTTCCTAAGGGCCAGAAGGCTCTATGTGTCCTATGGAGAAAGACCCATGTGTTACATAAGCTTCACTACAGCTTGAGTTATGGTGCTGTTGGCCATGAGTTCAGCACTAATGTGGCAACCGTGTATTCTAAATTAGGTGTCTTTGAACAGAGACACACATAAAAACAAAGTTCTATATTGATCACTGGATAAAAATGTGACCAGAGGCTCACAGGAACCCAACCCTGTATTTTCCCTGGGAGCAGAGGTTCAGGATTCGCTAAGTCAGTGTTTGTAGTGGCTTTATAGAACACAACCACTGTGACTAATGATTGGCTGTGTATATGTTTCTTTTTTCCCCTTGCACTGCCCAGATTCACTCCCCTTCCTCTCTCTGCCATCACCAGGCTGACAGGACTGTTGCCCACGATCGCAGTGGTGATGAGGCACCCCAGGCAGGGCCAGGAGAGCATGGATGATTTACAAATTCCCCTGACCTACCCTTTTCTCCTCCAGGTTGTGGACATATATTCCCTCTGGTCCCCTTGCTCACACTCCTGCTCAGAAAGAGCCTTTGGTCTTTTCAGAGGGTTCTGTTTTATGTGAATTTTCCCTATCCATGTTTTTTTCCCTGCAACAGTTCTGTAGTTTGCCAAGAGTTAATTTTGGAGGACGGGACCATCGGCACAAGCTGGTCCACTGGCTTGTCAGAAATACAGTCAGGGAGGATATTAGTAAGATGATGTAAAAACAACCAAGTAGGAATATCAAATATGAAAAATACAGTAGTTGAAACAAAAGACATAACAGCTGGGATAAATAGCAAGATAGAGACAGTGAAAGAATGAATTAAGAAGCTGTAAAGTAAATATAAGGAGATTTAAAAAAATAAGAGAAACATTTAAGAGATACCGGAGATAAAATACCAACAGTCAGATAAAAGGGATTTCACAAGAGGAAAAAAAAAAAGGGAGAAAATGAAGGCTATGATATGAAGCCAAACAGAAAACGTAGTAACCCTCCAAATTAGATGCGTGAATCTGAAGTAGAATCAGTGAAGGCTAAGAGAAAGTTCTGAGATGTTTTCAGAGAGAGAAAGCCACACACATACAAAAAAACAAGCATCGGATTTACTTTATACCTCTCAGTAGCAACAGGATGCGAGAAGATAAAAAAGCAAGGCTATTTTTAAAATGTCGTACGTAGAATTTTATATTCAGCCAAATTGACATTGAAATGTGAGGGTGTAAGAGAAAATATTCTGAACATAACAAATATATTTTCTGACATACAAAACCTCAGAAACTATGCTATACATAGACTCATTTTGAAAAACTTCTAGAGGAAGTATTCAAAAAAGAGGAAATAAACCCAGTAGATGCTGTGGAGAAATGTGGAGTTAGGGTGATCAAAGAACCTAGCAAAACTGTTGAGCCAAAAAAAAAAAAAAANNTGTGTGTGTGTGTGTGTGTGTGTGTGTGTGTGTGTGTGTGTGTGTGTGTATCAGGCTCCTCCATCCATGGGATTTTCTAGGCAAGAGTACTGGAGTGGGGTGCCATTGCCTTCTCCGAAAACTTGATAAGAAACATCCAAATTAATAATTTTGGTTGGAAATTTTAACATAAAAAGTCATAAAGGAGAAAGCTGAGTCTTCAGAAATGAATAGGTTAAACAGAGAAAAAAATAAGCAGTGATACAGATGATCAGAATGTTTCAATCAAAAAGCTCATTTCATCTATACCCAATAGAGTACATATTCTTTTTGAGTACAGATAAAAGGGATTTAAAAAATTAATCACATACTAGACCACAAAGGAAATTATGAGGAAGTCTAAAGAATGAGTGTTATTCAGATTACATTTTTCAATCATAATGAATTAAGTTGAAAAATATTTTTTAAGAGACAGTGAAAAGAAATCTATGTCAGATTATCAGAAAACATTACTTTTCTAGACATACATTATTCCTAGAAAAATAGAAGACATATTGTTAAGTAATTCTTGGGTTAGTACTAAAATCACTAAGGAAGTAAATATGTAAAACCAAATGATAATGAAACTACTACATGTTAAAATTTGAAGACCAGATTTACAGCAGTACTGATAGATAAAGATGTAGTTTTAAATAGATTTATCAAGATATTATACAGGTGGAAAGCAAACGAAGGCTAGTAGTCAGGAGGATGAAAAGAGAATAAGCAAAGAAACAGAAAGAATAATAATAAAAATGGAACAGAAATTAGGGAAATAGAGCTTCCCTGGTGGTCCAGTGGTTACGAATCTGTTTTGCAATGTAGGGCACACTGGTTTGACCCTGGTCTGGGAAGATCCTACATGCCACGTGGCAGCTAAGCCCGTGAACCACAACTGCTGAGCCCTGGCAGCCTAGAGCCCAGGCTCTGCACCAAGAGAAGNAGAAATTAGGGAAATAGAGCTTCCCTGGTGGTCCAGTGGTTACGAATCTGTTTTGCAATGTAGGGCACACTGGTTTGACCCTGGTCTGGGAAGATCCTACATGCCACGTGGCAGCTAAGCCCGTGAACCACAACTGCTGAGCCCTGGCAGCCTAGAGCCCAGGCTCTGCACCAAGAGAAGCCGCCTCAGTGAGACGCCCACGCACTGCAAGGAGGGAGTGTCTCCCGGTCACCACGCCTAGAAAAATCCTGATCACGGCCGTGAAGACCCACTGTAGCCATAAATAAATGACAGTTAAAAGTAAATATTTTTAAAAATTCAATGAAATAGCAAATCACAATAGCAAAACTAGAGAATATTAATAAAAAATAAATGGGTGTTTTAGAAAGACTAACAAGAGGTGGTGAGACCACTTAGGGGAAAAAAAGAGAGCTAGAAGATTCAAAAAAAAAATACAGAATGTAAATGAGGGAATAACTACAGAGACAGCAGAAATTTACAAATTAATAGAGTATTATGAATAACTATACACTAATATTTTTAAAACTAAGGAAATCTGTTACATTTCTTGAAAATTATAAAAAGCAAAATTGACGCAAAAGGCATGAAATTAGAATAAATTATGAAGTGTTTGAAAAACTGGATATATTAGCACTCTCCCTTTAAAAAAATTTCCAGTATATTTTACAGGTGACTTTTATGAAATGTCCATGAAATGCTAATTTCTATCTTATACAAGTAATTTCAGAAAATGGACAAAGAGTGAAAACTGCCCAGTTCAATTTATGAGGTTAATATAATACTGATTTTAAAACTGAATCAAGAGTAATATAAAAAAGAAAGTATGAGTTCATTTCACTTACAAATGGAGATTTTTTAAAATCCTAGATAAAATATTAACAAAACCATCATTATATTTTTTTAAATGTATCATGATCAAATAGAGTTTATCCAACAAACACAGGGAAACATCAACTTAACGTGGCCTTTCTTGATGGTTCAGTGGTGAAGAGTCTACCTGACAAGCAAGAGACCTGGGTTCAATCCCTAGGTCAGGGAAGATCCTCTGGAGAATGAAATGGCAACCCACTCCAGGATTCTTGTCTGGAAAATCCCATGGACAGAGGAGCCTGGTGGGCTACAGTCCATGGGGTTGCAAAGAGTACAACTTGACTTAGTGACTAAACACAGCAGCAGCAACATCAATAAAATTACAAAATAGCTGAAAGGAAAAAAATCATAATTATATGATTAGCATATAAAAAATGGGAAACAATAACAATTGACTGAAAGCTTTAGCACAGTAGGAAGTAAAAGATACAGCCATGGTCACTGACTGGCTCCCCTTGGGTTGATGAAAGCTGACCTGGCTGCATGGTTGCCAAAGTAAAGACTACATTTCCCATCCACCCTTGCTACTAGATGTAGACTACTATTTAGGCTGGCTCTAAAGGGATGTGCTCTGAGCCATCTGGCAGTGCAGAGTCAAATCAAGAATTCACACAGCATTTGACCTGACAAATTGATCCTTGGGTGTATATATCTTAGAGAAATACCTGCACAAGCCCATATCTATTCTTGTAAAGAATTATAAGTAGTCTAGATGGTGACCATGAATGGGTAAGCATATTATACACTGCTTGCGCTTGTATAGGATTCTGTACAATTAGAAACAAAAAACTGAATGAGTACACAGCGGTAAGAAGATATCTTAAAAATTATACAGCTAATGAATTAGTTTGACAGGGGAAAGTAATTATAAAGGGATAGATGAGAGAATATTTCATGGTGATGGAATAGTTCAGTATTTATAGATTCATTGCATAAATCTGTACATGGGACTTAATTGCACAGAGCTACACACAACCCAGAATTCATGTGAAAACCAAATAAAATCAGTGATTTAGTCAATAGGATCGTACTAATATGTAGTTCCTGGTTTTGAAATTGTAATTTTGTTATAAGATGTCACCATTGGAGAAATCTGGGTGGATTTACTAGACTCTAGGTACAATTTTTGCAACTTCCTATGAATCTATAATTATTTTACCACAGAAAGAAAAAAAAAACTAGAAAGAAAGTTGGGTGGATGAGTCTATCGACTACTCCAGAACAATGAGACATTTTTGCAATAAATTATAAGACTAAAGGAGAGGCCAAAGGCAAGCCAGGAAAAGCCATCCATATAAATACTATGCAGAGTCCGGAAGCAGTTGCAAAATTAGGGGCAAAGATGTCAGAGATGTCATTAGATCTTTGCTCTCCTGCTGTAATTTCATTTCCTGACCAAGAATATTATGACATACTTGTATGGCAGAAGGTTGGTATTTGGCTCATAGGGTATGAGACAGTGGAGAGCTTGGTGCTCAGTCATTAACGCTCTGCTCTCTTTATTACAGCAGTGAATAAATCCTAATCTTAAAAAAAAAAAGTTATAAGAAGCTTCCCTGGTGGCTCAGTGGTAAAGAATCCACCTGCTAATGTAGGAGACACGTGGTAGATCCCTGGTCCAGAAAGATCCCATATGCTGTAAGGCAACCAAGCCCGTGCACCATGACTACCGAACCCGTGCTCTAGAACCTGGGAGCCGCAGCTACTGAGCCCACAGGCCCTAGAGCCTGCACTCCGGCGCCACAAAGCAGCCACTGCGACGAGAAGCCCACGCACCGCAACTCGAGAGCAGTTGCGCGGCGCTCTTCACAACTAGAGAAAAGCCTGCACGGCAACAAAGACCCAGCACAGCCGAAAATAAATAAGTAAATGAAATTATAAAACCAAGTTTTAAAAAGCTATAAAATACCAGTGCTGCTTAAGAGACATTCTTATTTCCACGTCCTCTTAGAAAAGGGCAAACGCTTTACTGCCACATTTTGAAGCGCGTCTCAACCTCACTCCACCCTGCCTCTCAAGTACCTTCTCAAATTTATCCCTATTACTAAATTCTAGGCGTGTGGCCTTCCTTCAGTTCTTTTCAATATATTTAAACTCTCACATCGAGGCCTTTGCATATATCAGTCTTGCTTCCTTCTTTGCCTAATTCCTATTTGTCCTTCTAGTTCCAGACTAAATACCCCTCTTCTTGCCTCCGACCCCAGTCATGTTCCCTAATGGGCTAGAGTACCAGGCCTCCATCCTGAATTCCTCACAGCACCATGACCATCCCCTTCCACAACTCTCCAAACACTTTAGACAGTCACTTGCTTACTGCTATCTTCTGTGCTAGACTATGTGTCCTGGGTCTCTCTTGTTTGCCTCAAAGTCACCAGTACTTAGAATGGTGCTTGAAACATAGTAGGTGCTCAATAAATATTTTAAGCAAATTCATCCATTTAACCATTAAAATATATTTGCACAAGCGGAAATGGCAACCCACTCCAGTATTCTTGCCTGGAGAATCCCAGGGACGGCGGAGCCTGGTGGGCTGCCTCTATGGGGTTGCACAGAGTTGGACATGACTGACGTGATATAGTAGTAGTAGTAGTTGTAGTAGTACTGGTTCAGACGGAGAAGGCAATGGCATCCCACTCCAGCACTCTTGCCTGGAAAATCCCATGGATGGAGGAGCCTGGAAGGCTGCGGTCCATGGGGTCGCGAAGAGTCAGACACGACTGAGCGACTTCACTTTGACTTTTCACTTTCATGCATTGGAGAAGGAAATGGCAACCCACTCCAATGTTCTTGCCTGGAGAATCCCAGGGACTGGGGAGCCTGGTGGGCTGCCGTCTCTGGGGTCCAACAGAGTCAGACACAACTGAAGCTACTTAGCAGCAGCAGCAGCAGCAGCAACTGGTTCAGAGGGCTTCCCAAGTGGCTCATCGGTAAAGAATATGCTTACAACGCAGGAGATGCGGGCTCGATCCCAGGGTTGGGAAGACCCCTGGCGAAGCACATAGCCACCCACTCCAGTATTCTTGCCTGGGAAATCCCAAGGACAGAGGAGCCTGGCGGACTACAGTCCATGGGGTCACAAGGAGTCAGGCTTGACCAAGTGACTAAATAACAAAACCAAAGTGGAGGAGTCAGAGGCCTGCCTCGGGAACCACATTGCCTGACCAGAAGTCCTCAAGGTGTAGGTTTTTCTCACAAGAACAGGAGGTTCCTGGTCAGGCCTCATCTGAGAACTAGAACAATGTTGTGTCCACAGATCAGGAGAAGACCAGGACCATCTGTGAGAAGTGGGCAGGTGGCAGCCAGGGAAGATCTCAGAGACCCGAGGCAGGTTCCTCGCCCGTGCTACCTGGTCCCCAGATGGAGTAGCCTTAAGGAAACAGGGAAGCAACCCTGAGGGAAGGGATGGGGAGGGAGGTGGGAGGGGGGTCCAGGATGGGGAACACATGTACACCCGTGGAGGTTTCATGTCAGTGTATGGCAAAAACTACTACAATGTTGTAAAGTAATTAGTCTCCAATGAAAAAACAGGGAAGCCATTTCCAGAAAACAGAAATACCAGTGTGGATATTCATATCTTTTCCCCCTCCACAAGTAGCAGACTGAAAGGTGACCCTCAGAAGACTTTGGGAGAAGGCAGCTGGGCTGAAGAGGTGGGTTTCCTGCCAGAGAGCTGCCCACAGAGGCTCTAGCTGCTTCCTTTTTCTCTGCTTCAAAGTCAGGCCATTGAGACTGACTTTATGAGACGCTGCTGGGGTGAAACATGTGCCTTAAGAGTGCTGACATTAGCAGTAGCCCGATGACAGCAGAGCATCTCACCTCAGGTGAGAATGCTGAATAACCTGTGTGTGAATGAATAGGTCCCACGTCACTGTCTACCAGAGGAGGCAAACCCTGACGGGAAAAGCAAGGTAACTGTAACCTAGATTGGCCACACTGGTCATCAACACCTGCCCTCAGAGAGCTCATAGAAAGACCCAGCAGGACTGCTGGTTAAGACTGTAAGAAGGAAAAGGAACAGGAGCTCCTGTTCTAGGGGCAGGCCTGTCATCAGTGTGTCCTGCTGCTCACTTCCCTGGGGTAGGGTCTTCTGTGAAGCTGGGAGAAGGTAAAGTCCCTTCTATGCTTCAGAGACCCATGTCTCAGGGCCACGCCAGGAGTGCTCAATGGTATGATTTCTAAGGGACCAGGAAGCCCCCTGCTCCCCCATCCCCTTGATGGCTCCCATCCCACTGGCTGACNTGGAAATTTAGTCACACATTCACAACAACGCTTCCCCTCAGCGGGCCATGAGCCATTTATGGAGAAAGCTGGCGCCCTCTAGGAATCTCAGCAGGTGTGTGAAGAACAGAGCAAGGACTACACGAGAGGCTTTCTCCTTCTGCCTCAAACCATGCTCTGCTGGTCCCTGCCTGGAGTGTAGCATTCTTTTAGGGCTCCTGGAGAGACTGGGGACAGGTAATCAACCCTCTCTTCTGTCTGCTGCCCTGCAACAAGGAAGCAGCTGGCCTGGAACTCTGCACAATGAACTGTTATAACTTCAGCCCAGTGACCTGAACCCTCAGGCTGTCAGGACCTCTGAAGAGTGCCCACCATAAGAGTGTGGGATACCTCACACCAGCCAGAATGGCCATCATCAAAAAACATCCACANGGAAGCAGCTGGCCTGGAACTCTGCACAATGAACTGTTATAACTTCAGCCCAGTGACCTGAACCCTCAGGCTGTCAGGACCTCTGAAGAGTGCCCACCATAAGAGTGTGGGATACCTCACACCAGCCAGAATGGCCATCATCAAAAAACATCCACAAACAATAAATGCTGGAGAGGGTGGGGAGAGAAAGGAACCCTCCTACACTGTCGGTGGGAATGTAAACTGGTACAGCCACCGTGGAGAACAGTACAAAGGTTCCTTAAAAACTAAAAACAGAGCTACTATATGACTCTGAAATCCCACTCTTGGGCATATTTCCGGAGAAAAACATGATCCAAAAGGGTACGTGCACCCCAATGTTCTTTGTACACTGTTTACAACAGCCAAGACGCGGAAGCAACATAAATGTCCATCGACAGAAGAATGAGCAAAGATGTGGTACACAGACACAATGAACTCAGCCGTCAAAAGAATGAAACAATGCCACGTGCAGCAAATGGTTGGACCTAGAGATTGTCGTACTGAGTGAAGTAAGTCAGATAGAGAAGGAGAAACATTGCATGACATCCTTTATATGTGGAATCTGGAAAGAAAGATACAAATGAACTTACAAAACAGTAAGAGACTCAGACCTAGAGAATGCACTCAGACAGACTCAGACCTATTATTCTCACAGACCTAGAGGATGAACTTACGGCTGCTAGGGGGAAGGCCAGGGAGGAAGGGATAGTTAGAGAGTCTGGGATGGTCATGTACACACTGCTATATTTAAAATGGATAACCACAAAGGACTTACAGCATAGCACATGGAGCTCTACTCAGTTTATGTGGCAGCCTGGCTGGGAGGGGGCCTTGGTGGAGAATGTATGGCTGAGTTCTTTTGCTGTTTACCTGAAACCATTATAGCACAAGATGGTTGACCAGCTATACCCCAATACAAAAGTAAAAGTGAAAAAAAAAAGGGGGGATCTGTGATACAGCACAGGTGTGGAGGGACAACCCAGTGGCCTCCTAAGGATGAACAGAGCTTGACAGGGGGGAAGGAGGGCAACATGAAGCAATTCTGAGTTTTTACTGGCATTAAGGAGCATATCAAACTGCCTGAAACATTCAAGAAAATGCTCAGGACCCTTCTGAAGCTACCGTGCCTCCTTTCTCTTCAACTTTATATTTTGTTTGCTGGTTCAGATTTCAGTTCAGAGAACTGGGAAATTGTAAGATGTGCTTTTCATTTTGCCTTTCATTCAGTCATCCATTTCTCCAGTAATTTTCTATATGAACATCTATCAGGCCAGGTACTATATTAGGCACTGGGTCTAGAAGGATGAAAAATATTATACTGTGGTTTTCTCAGGATATATGCCCAGTAGTGGAGTTGCTGGGTCAGATGATAGTTTGATTCCCAGTTTTTAAGGAACCCTCCATACTGTTCTCCATAGTGGCTGAATCAATTTACACTTCCATAGGAGGGTTCCCTTTTCGCCACATCCTCTTCAGCATTTGCTGTTTACAGATTTTTTTGATGGTGGCTATTCAGATTGGTATGAGGTGATACCTCATGGTAGTTTTGATGTCCATTGACAGATGAATGGATAAAGAAAATGTGGTCCATATATACAATGGAATGTTGTTGTTGTCTAATTGCAAAGTTGTGTCTCCTTGTGACTCCATGAACTGTAGCCCATCAGGCTCGTCTGTCCATGAGATTTCCCAGGCAAGGATGCTGGAGCGGGTTGCCATTTCCTTCTCCAGGGGGTCTTGCTGACCCAGGGATCAAACCCATGTCTCTTGCATTGTAGGTGGATTCTTTACCCTTGAGCCACCTCGGAAGCCCACAATGGAATATTACTCAGCCATAAAAAGGAATGGATTTGAGGCAGCTGAAGTGAGGTAGATGAACCTAGAGCTGTTATACAGAGTGAGGTAAGTCAGAAAGAGAGAAACAAATATCATATATTGACACATCTGTGTGGAATCTAGGGACTTCCCCAGTGACTCCACTGTAAAGAATCCACCTGCAATGTGGGAGCCAGATGTGGGTTCAGTCCCTACGTGGAGAAGATCCCCTGGAGGAGGGCAAAACAACCCACTCCAGTATTCTTGCCTGTGGAATCTCATGCAGAGAGGAGCCCTGAGAGCTATACAGCCCATGGGGTCACAAAGAGTCGGACACGACTGAAGCAACTTAGCATACACGCATGCGTGAAATCTAGAAAATTAGTACTGATGAACCTGTTTGCAGGGAAGGAATAAAGATGCAGACACAGATGCAGAGAATGGACTTGTGGACACAGCGAGGGAAGAAGAAGGGGGGACAGATTGCGAAAATAGCACTGACAGATATACACTGTCGTGTGTAAATAGATAGGTAGTAGGAAGCTGTTGTGAAACACACGGGGCCCAGCCTGGTGCTCTGTGATAACTGAGAGGGGTGGGATGGGGGATGGGAGGGAGGCTCCAGAGGGAGGGGATGTATATGTAATTATGACTGATTCTCATTGCTGTAAAACAGAAACCAGTACAACATTATACAGCAATTTTCCTCCAATTAAAAATAAATTGTAAAACAGTTTAAAAAGATATAATAGCTGGCCTAGAAAACTCACCATCCAGTTGAGGTGCACAGACCTTTATTTCCCAAGTCTCATCAGCCCTGGGAATAAACAAGAGTGGAATGACAGTATAGTGGAATTTGACTCGGGACATTGGCAAGCAATTGTTGAACATCAAGCCGCACTTTGCATCTGGGAGGCAACCCCCCCTGGAGCTACAGTTATCTCCTGCCTCGCCTCCTCTTTTACCTTTGGCTTTCCCCCACCTCCACGTCCCAGACAGAGCCCTGCCACCCTGCTCCTGTCTCTGCATGGGGAACTTTGGGTGAACTCTTGAACCAGTTTCTGTCGAACCTTTCTGCTGTGTCCTTCAAGATTTCCAGGCTCCCAGATAAAGCCTCGTAGCTCAGGAATCTCTTTTTATCTGAGCAGTCACACTTCCACGGTATCTCAAACACAACATCTACAATTTTTCTGAATCATCTAGTTATCTCACCTGAAGCAATTTCTGTCAAAATACACATGCTATCAGACCTTTTCCTGTTTTGCAAGCAAATTGAGAACAGGAAAGCGCTGACTGGGGTAGAAGAGGAGGGGAGATTCCTGGAGGTTGTGGGACCGACAGGTGAGCAGGAGAGCCAAGGTCAGGAGAACTCACTTCAAACCCTCCTAGGGCCAGCCCTGCAGGGCTGCAGCAGACAGATAAAGGCCTGTGGCATCCACATCTTGCTAGGCCACAGGGAGTGCCTTTAGGTCAAACCAAACTATTTCACCTTAAAAAAAAAAAAGGCAATCATTCGAAGACACAATGTGCTCAGTTGTTCAGTCATGTCCAACTCTTTGTGACCCTTTGAAGTGAAGCCCACTGGGCTTCTCTGCCCATGGGATTTCCCAAACAAGAACACTGGAGTAGCTAGCCATTTCCTCCTCCAGGTCACCTTCCCAACCAGGGACCCAACCTGCTTCTCCTGCACTGGCAGGAGGGTTCTTTACTGCTGAGCCACCAGGGACCCCCAAAGACATAATATGTACCATCAAACATCAGAACGTGACATTTTCTCTGCTAGATTAGTTTCACAGTCCATTCGTCCATTAAACAAATATTTGTTGATCTACTCTGTACAAGGACTGAGGAAGGTGTGAGAAAACAGCTCATTCTCTCAAAATGTTTAATTTCTAGCCAGAGAGGTAATTGGAAGGATGGGGTTTTCTTTTCTTCCTCATCCTCACCCCTTCCCAGAAAATAAACCTCCCAAGGCTACAATGATAAATGAGGTTGTTTTGTTGTTATGAAATCCACATCTTGGAAAGTGACAATCTTGTCCCATGATAAGATACAGGAGATACTCCGGTAAGAGTTTAACATTTGCCTCCTGAGAGATCTGGGGCTTCCCTGGCGGCTCAGACAGTAAAGAATCCACCTGCAATTCAGGAGACCGGGGTTTGATCCCTGGGTCAGGAAGATCCTCTTCCTCTTCTTGGGCTCCAAAATCACTGTGGATGGTGACTGCAGCCATGAAATCAGAAGACAATTGCTTCTTGGCAGGAAAACAATGACAAACATAGACTGTGTGTTGAAAAGCAGAGACGTTACGCTGCCAACAAAGATCTGTATACTCAAGGCCCAGCGGTCACCTATGGCTCTGAGAGCTGGACCGTAAAGAAGGCAGAACGCCGAAGAATTGATGCCTGTGGTGCTAGACTTCTGAAAGTCCCTTGGACAGCAAGGAGATCAAACCAGTCACTCTTCAGGGAGATCAACCCTGATTATTCACTGGAAGGACTGATGCTGAAGCTGAAGCGCCAATATTTTGGTCATCTGATGCGAACAGACCACTCATTGGGAAAGTCCTGATGCTGGGAAAGATTGAGGGCAGAAGGAGAAGGGGGCATCAGAGGGTGAGATGGCTGGACAGCATCACCAATGCAATAAACATGAACTTGGGC
Organism: Neotragus moschatus; assembly: GCA_006410615.1. NCBI lineage: Eukaryota > Metazoa > Chordata > Mammalia > Artiodactyla > Bovidae > Neotragus > Neotragus moschatus. The sequence goes on from SJYA01000470.1 coordinate 644,970, forward strand.
AAACACCAGGAGATGGTGAGGGACAGGGAGGCCTGACATGATGCAGTTCATGGGGTCACAAGGAGCAGACATGACTGGGTGACTGGACAACAACAGTAACCCGCTCCAGTATTCTGGGGAATTCCATGGACAGAGGATCCTGACGGGTTGTAGTCCATGGGGTCATGAAGAGTCAGACACGACTGAGTGGCTAACACACACGCTCTGAGAGATCTTACATTAATTTTAAATATTCCATCTGATGGTCAGCCATCGTAAGGGCTCCTTCCTCAATTTTCGTCTAGCATTCAATGTTCCCCTTCTCCCTTATCCAAGAGCAGGAGATGAAACAGAGAGTAAGTCATATGGAAGCTTAGACACAGGAAGAAATGGGACCTGGGGGTGTGTGCTATGGAGGGAAAGGGTTAAAATAACTGCCTGGGAGGGGAAAAGCAGGTAACAGCAGGAAGCCTTGGAATGGACCCTGCCACCCAGAGATGTGGACCCCAAGTTTGAACAGGGAGATCTGTGCCCGTGAACCAAAGTGAGAACAAATTAAAAGATGAAGTAAACTAACCACTGGGGCCATGAATTCTTTGGATGACAAAGCAGGAGACAGAAATAAAGAGCTGGTTTTACATCCCCTATGACTCCATTGGTGTGTTTGACTCCATGAGAGCTGGATTAGATCACCTTTCCCATCCCCACCCGCCTCCCGTCCTTCCTTCCCCAGCACACTCCTGGACCACAGAAGGCGGGGCAGTGAAGATGGCCACTCCTGGAGCTGACTGGCCAACAGCTGAGAGATCACTCTTGTTTGGCTTTACCACCTTCCATGGCAGGGATGGAGGGATGGTGCCAGGTTACAGACAAACACACGAATATTAAGTAGAATTCACAAAGTGCTTTGTGAGCCCAGAGAAGAGAGATGTTAATTCCTTTGGCTGTGATGAAAGGAAGGCTTGATGGAGGAAGCAGCATGAAAAGGGAGCTTTAAAGGACAACTATAATCTAGGTCTGCAGAGACAGAAGGGGAGGAAATTCCAAGCAGAGGGAGCAGAGGTGAGATGGGAATGGAAATGAGATGCGTAGTCTTTATTTATCAGGGGTGTCATGGGATATCATGCGGAAAATCACTGTGATGACTTATCTCCACGACGCTGACCTCTTTGCATCTTTGTAATAATAACCTTGGCAGGAACTTACATAAAATCCCATCTAGAACTGAATATTCATTTCTTAATTTTNACCACAGAAGGCGGGGCAGTGAAGATGGCCACTCCTGGAGCTGACTGGCCAACAGCTGAGAGATCACTCTTGTTTGGCTTTACCACCTTCCATGGCAGGGATGGAGGGATGGTGCCAGGTTACAGACAAACACACGAATATTAAGTAGAATTCACAAAGTGCTTTGTGAGCCCAGAGAAGAGAGATGTTAATTCCTTTGGCTGTGATGAAAGGAAGGCTTGATGGAGGAAGCAGCATGAAAAGGGAGCTTTAAAGGACAACTATAATCTAGGTCTGCAGAGACAGAAGGGGAGGAAATTCCAAGCAGAGGGAGCAGAGGTGAGATGGGAATGGAAATGAGATGCGTAGTCTTTATTTATCAGGGGTGTCATGGGATATCATGCGGAAAATCACTGTGATGACTTATCTCCACGACGCTGACCTCTTTGCATCTTTGTAATAATAACCTTGGCAGGAACTTACATAAAATCCCATCTAGAACTGAATATTCATTTCTTAATTTTAACTAAGCCACAGATCAAACCAAAACTTGAACACACACACACACACACACACACACACACACACACACACCACTGTACTCCTCAGTTTGAACCAGACAATAGAATTCTGCATAATTTAAAAAGTCATTGAACAGTAATTGTTCACAAGAAAGGTAGGTTTTAAGTTCCAAATTATGTTTCCCTTCTAAATATAATATCACATTTATTTTGGTACTCTGAGTTTGTAAGCCCTCTCTTTATTAGCCCACAGAACTCAATGAGGCGGGACCATGTGTAATGATATTGATTTCTGCATGTAGCTTGCAGAATCAGTCTTCATAATTAAACCTCGTTATTCTGCTATATCCACAGGCTATCAGTCAGAGTCCTTAATTGAAAACACCATCACCTGCTTAGCTAGTTTAAGCAAAAAGGGAATTTATTATAGACTGTTGGGTATCACCCAGACTGGGAGGGCCAGTTGGGCTTAGAAGCTGCACATCTGAGTGTATAACTGATCACAGGATTGTACCAGAAAGACCATCCCCGGAAGCACTATAGTACTCACAGCTGATGCCAGGCACTGTGCGTCAAAAGCTCTGCCATGGTTCCCCCCCAGAGCAGGCATTCTGCTGGTCTTCTAACCAAAAGATACCCCTAGGTATTCCTGCTCTTCACGTTGCTCTTTTCCAAGTTGAATTCTTACCCTGGGGCATCAGACAGGTGGAGTCTAGATAGCATGCCTGTCTCCTACACCCACGTGGAAAGATGGCGAACTGAGCTCTGGCTTCTATCTTAGGAAGTCCACGTCTGCACTTGCACTCCATAATACTGGAAGTTTCCCAGATATAGGAAGCTGTTCAAATAACACGTGCCTTTGTGTGTACTAAGTCGCTTCAGTCGTGCCCAACTCCTCTCTGCCACTTCATGGACTATAACCCACCAGGCTCCTCTGCCCATGGGATTCTCCAGGCAAGATCACTGGACTGGCTTGCCATGTTCTCCTCCATGGGATCTTCCTGACCCACGGGTCAGACCTGCCTCTCTTCTGACTCCTGCATGGGCAGGGGGGTTCTTTACCTCTAGCACCACCTGGGAAGCCCAAGGTGGTCACAAAGCATGGCCAAAGCCCACTACGCATAGCTATGGCACCATGTGCCGTGGTGCTATGTCAATTTTACTGCCATAAAGTTCTCTGTGTTCAATTTGTTTAGCAGTCTGGAGATTGCCGTTTCTGGCAATATTGTGAATGAAATAGTCAGAGAAAATATCCCACTACAAGACATCTAGAAATTCTGGACAAAATGTATCAAATCTCCTCTAAAAGTCATGACTGATCTTGACAAAAAAGGTTGTGAAATACGTACCTGAATGAAGCTGAAGCTGGAAAACTTAGCCATGAGCTGACTCTGAAGCTGTAGCTGCCCTTTGGATATTTACTGATTCCTAGAACTCAGAGTTTTTAGTTTAATGGTTGTATAGGGACTGCATTTAAAGCCTCGAGTCCATCGTAAGGTGAGAGTTGGAACAGAGAATTCCATATAATGTTGACACAATGAAAGAACCTCATTGAGAAGGTATCTATGGAAAAGCTGCTCAAAAGCAAAGGGAGTCATTAAAGGAATTTTTTCAACCTGTGTTGAAGCTGGCCATGGAAAAAGTCTCTCCTAGAATTTTAAGACTTGACTCCGTACTACCGGTGCCTTCGTACGCCAGTAGTGTACCAAGAAGACACAAGATGAGAAATTTAGCAAAGTGCCTCCAGGTTGGAAGTGTCCACCTGTCACTCTCTTTCTTGCCGTCCCCCATATGCCCTGCCCAGTTGCACCACACTTCCCTTGAAGCCTCCCTCCGCCCTCCCATCCTCCACAGTGCTTGCCCTGAAAAACTTTAGCACACACACAGAGAGAGGAATGTGTTCTAAGCCAGTTTCAATTCTCTATCAAAAGGTTCTCTAAGAAAAACCAAATATAGGACTTGTCATTGGGATAGTTCTGGAAATGATGAAATAATCAAAGAAAACATATTGTCCAGAAATTTATGCTTAAGCTAAGTAGAATTTAGTTGTACAAAGACGATGAGGGAGAATAAGAAGAATGAGGGAGATGATATTTTTGTGATTAAAATGATCTTCTCAATATAAATCCTATTTTAAAAAATGTTTGTGAGGATTTCCCTGGTAGTCCAGTGGTTAAGACTCCATACTTCCAATGCAAGGGGCCTGGGTTCTGTCCATCAGGGAACTAGATTCCACATGCCACAACTAAGACCTGGCATAGTCAAAAAAATAAATAAATACAAATAATAATTTTAAAAAGTTTGTGGTACACATTTCTTTGTTCTCTGGGGGCTTTCCTACCCTTCCAGATGGTGCCAGCCCAGAGTTTTAAGGGTGAGGAAATAGGAGATGAGAAAAGAACAACTGTGGCACGTGAAGTGTGATACAACACATTACCAAGGTGCCCATCTGCACAAGGAGTCAGGAAGAAAACACGTTCTCAGGTGGAATTTCCTCTGGATATGTTGCAAGAAAAATCTGTGCCTCAGCGTTTTATTTGGAAGGGAGAAAGGAAGAGAAGATATTATGTGTGGCTCTTGCCATCTCCTGCCTCCCATTGGCCAAGGTTTACCCCGGGGCTGAATTCACTCCCCGTCTGCCTTGGGGGACATCACCAGGCTGCTCAGAAAGCCAGATCCCATGCTGCATGATATACCACTTCATCCAAGTTCCAGAAACGGAAATGTGATGTGGAGTGGATCAGGCTTGGTGTCGGAGATGTCAAAACTATGCTGGTCTTAACCTAGTCTCCAGCTCAGAGATCTTGGTATGGCGTCAGCAGATTGGTGATGCTCATGGGATCACTAGCACACTAGCAACGGGAACAGTTGGGAACACAAGCAACGCCTTTGGAAAGAAGGAGGCAATTAAGGGAATTAGAGAAGATACACAAAGTTTGAGTCCCATGGACTCCTAAAACACTGCGGGAAACATGCTTACCAGCCCAAACTTGAGGAATGGACTTGGAGACATGAGATGCAGTGGAAAGCAAGGATTCAATAACGGTCTTGCAAGATAAGGTGTCTTGTGAGCAGGCACACCGAGCAGGAAGTCTGCTCAGCTTTTATCCCTAGGACACTGGTTCCCTCCCCTGGTTCCTCATAGGCTGAGAAACAGAGTCACAATCTTCCTGAAGTCTTGTATTGGTTGATGGGGCCATGAGTAATACCTGTAGGCTTCTGAGCAGAGAATTTATATAACTGTTTTCCCTATCCCTTTAGTTCTCTGCACAAGTCCAGAATAAAGCCCGTGAAATGTGCCCACCAAACTGTTCTTATGAGGAAGGACAACCAGGAAGGGAAGAGAACAAAGGACTGGCAACGAGCCACCACCTTTAGGAACCTTATACATAAGCTGGGCACACACACACACACACACACACACACACACACACACACACACACTGGGCACACACACACACACTGGGCACACACACACACACACACACACACATCTTTCTATTTAAATATTTTTTTAAAAACGAATATGGATCATTTCTTTTTTTTTCTTATATATTTACCTTTGGTAAGAAAAGACCATATTCTTCTCACAGACACTTTTTCTTTCTTTGAGTTAACAGTGTGTTGTTAGTCATTAAGGTGTGTGCTACTCTTGCGAGCCCGTGGATTGTATTCTGCCAGGCTCCTCTGTCCATCGGATTTCCTAGGCAAGAATACTAGAATGGATTGCCATTTCCTTTTCCAGGGGATCTTCCCCACCTAGAGATCGAACCCACATCTCCTGCGTTGCCGGCAGACTCTTTACCACTGGGCCAGCTGGGAAGCCCAATTTAACAATCTGGGTGGAGATTTAATCTGTGTTCTTGGCCTTAGAACTATTCTCTAACTAAGCCAGATTTTTAAAAAATATTTTTGACTTAAAATTAAAGAAAAAACCCCAAAAGTACCAATCAAGATAAGGTGGGTTGTGCTGTGATAATAAACAGTCTAAAGTCTCAGAGCATGGCATAGCAAAGTTTCTTCTCATTCATGCAACATCCATTAAGGTCCCAAGAGACTCTGCAAGGCACTCAGCCTCCACGAGTGACCCCAGGGATCCAGGCTGAGAGAGGCTCTTCCGTATTTTGCTGCTCCATCTGGGCTTGTGATCTCTTCATGAAATGGCAGAAGAGGAGGATGGAGAGTCACGCACCTGCCCTTAGAAGCGTCCTCCTGGAAGTAATAGAATCACATTAGCCAGCAGTCTTCACACTCAGTCATGTGGTTCTGCCTGGCTTCTATGGAGCAGGAAAGTCTAATCTCTGTGTGTCTGAAAGTGGAGGAGAGCCCTCAGAGAACACAGTCAGGTGTACCGCAAACCTTTCTAAAAATAGAATTTATGTTGAAAAATGTTATTTTAACCACAAAAATATCATCTCCCTTATTCTTCTTATTCCCTCTCATCGTCCTCCTCTGTACAGCTCAACTCTATTTAGCTTAAGCATAAATTTCAGGAGGATGTAAATTTATTTTCTTTGATCATTCCATTATTTCCAGAACTATCCTAATGACAAGCCCTATATTTCATTTTTCTTAGAGAATGTTTTGATAGTCAGTAGGGTTGAAATTGGCTTAGAACAAATAGGTTGGCTCCGAATTGAAAAGGAGTTCAGAATGTTACCAAAAAAAAAAAAAAAATGTTTTTAAGAGGATCAGAAGAAATTGTCAAAATAAGAGTTAGATTTTAGTGTCAGTTAACACTCCCTCTGGCACCTCGGTCAGTATCACCATTTTGTCCTTTCCCACTGTCCTGCCCTGATGTAGAGTCCTCTTTCCTCCCTGGACCAATTAGTTGCCTCTTGACAGTCTGCATCCAACCTGTATCCCAAGATGAGGCCTGATCTTGACACTCCTTTGCATTCATATCTGATTTTCGATATTAGACACTGTCTCTCAGATTTTTTCATTATTTCCTAAGTGTGTTTGTCTCTCTGTCAATACTGAAAGCTCCTGAGGATATAGAAACCTCTCATATATTGAGGCATATTTTCTCCCATCCTTGTTTCCTGCCTTCTCCAGCACCTGGTCCTGAACACTGTGTGTTCACAGTGCACTCAATAAATACTAGATGAATTGAATTCTCTAGACTATACTAATTATTCATTCCGCTCAAGTCCCTGCGTCTATGTAGAATGATGGATTTCCAGACACCAGGACTGAGGGTCAATTCAAATCTCTTGAGAGCCTATTGGATTTACAGTTCCACAGCACCTTCCCCTCTCCCCACTGGTAAATAGAGGGCACTGGATGATGTTCCCCAGGATGGCTAGGCAGCTGCCCTGCATTTTATGCCATCCCTCAGAATTACTCCTAATGGCAGCATGAAAATAAACCCACTTTTTTCTCCATTCTGTCAACAAAAGGGCCAATGAATGTCAAATTAATGACTCATTGAGAGTCCACCACATCCTGTGTCTGACTTTTTGGAGGAAGTGGACCCCAAGGTTTCCCAGAACACTCAGCAATTTCACCACTAAGCACTCTTTCAGATGTTTGCAAGAGTGACAATGTCTCCATTATTATAAGTCTAAGACTTTGAAGGCGTTCTGGTGTGTGATATTTAAATATTATCATGGTTTATTTCTAGTTTGAACTGAAAGGGTAAGTAGATGAGAGGAATGCTATAAGTCTCACCTCTTTATTTGTTCTTTGGCAATGTGGTCATGCAGGTACAAACAAGAAATACTTATTACATAACAGAGGACACTTCTAGTTGTTGGGATCAATTTTAATACTCTATCAAATAAATTGGTGAAACAGCAGTGCCGGAGAGAGCAAAAATAGCAAAACTGCACAAGTCATAACACATACAAACTTTGTCACTGAAATGTGTTGGATAACTCACTGTGCATCGTGGGGACGTGCAAGAACTTCTTTGAAGATGCCAGAATCTTCCAGTGTTGGGTAATTCCACACAAGCTGTCTAACCTGGTTAAGGTATATTATTTAAACTGTGGGGTTTTCAGCATTGTTTGTAATGCTGCGGACTGTGAGTACCAAGTTTTCATTTTTCATAGTGAAGTTCAAGACAAGATGTTGGTATAAATAATTCAAATGAGACAAGAAATCCCTCTGAGGGAGACTGATAAAGAGATCCATCCCACTCTTTAAATATCTCTGTAATGTAACATAGCTGTACAAGCCTGTATCTCTTACTAACTTTTCGTAAGTTCAGTAAAGTCACTGTGGCTGTGTATAGTAACATTGTCACTGGGCTTACAACTACAGAGAGTGTCAGATGAAACTGAAAGTGTGGGATCAATATGAAAAAATGCTAGATTCACTGTTTTGAAGTGAAAAGCACCTTTATCAAAGGCAAAAACTAAGTTTTAGATGAAACTTTGTAAAAGGTCATAGATTAAAATATCCTGGTATCAAAAGTTACCATACAATTAAAATGTATTTTCTTCCAAATAGTGGAGACATATTATCTGAGGGGTCCATTTATTCATACTATCCACAAAGAATAATAATAACCAGTTAAAGAATGACAACCCTTATTAGATATTGTTAATGACTGAACTTTGAAACAATCACAAGACTATTCCTTTTTCAAGCTTCTAGAACAATTATGTAAGGAGCATTGTTAGATTTAAAGGGAGATATTTTTTAAAAATAAGTTTTGTGATTTCTATTCTGGGTAATTAGGATTTCTCAATATTATATCTTCAAAAGAAAAAAACAAATCAATTGACTAACATGAGATTCAACTATTATTTCTAACTTCAGATTTAAAGTCATCAAAACAGCCATATTTTGACTGATTGATTTAACAACACATAAATGGTATAAACTTGAAGTTTAAAAAAAAAAACCTTAAACTGAAAAAAAAATTCAGGATTCTGACAAAGATTTTTAATTTGACAAAAACATTTTTGCTAATAAAAATGTTTCTTTAAGGTGAAACAAATTTTAACTATGAAGTCTTTGGAGTTCTAGGACCATGATTGTTTCATATTGGGATACTTTATGTATAAATAATTATCGTTTAATAGGTAAATCTGTAGAATTCAAAAAGTGCGTGATAAAACAACATTCATGATTCATGTATCATTTTACATTTGCCAGGACACTTTCATATTCCTCAGCTCATGTAATCTTCAGAACAATCCCATGACAGAAAATAGCCTTTTAGGGAGCCTGGGGGGAGATGGACACGTGTATACGTATGTTGTTTCCCTTCGCTGTTCACCGGAAGCTATCACAACATTGTCAGTCGGTTACACCCCAATACAAAACAAAAAGCTTTTTCAAAAAGAAAATAGCCTTTTAGGGCTAGGTGGACCTCAGGCAATGTGCCACAGGACTCAGGATTTGTGCTGGAGTACTTCGGAGTAAGAATGATGAGAGAAATCAGTGGATTTGGGGAAGTGACTCAGGGCAAATGAGGAGTGGACAGTAACAGTGGGGTCAAACAGCTCCTTGACTTTTGTACAGAATTCTTGAGGGGTGTCATGTGGGCATGGCAAGGAAGTTGAAACTAGGGGAGTCATTTTCACTCTTCAGCCCTGGGGGAATCGACATGAATGAAAGCAAACCAGACACACGGAGGAAAGCCACTGTGAGTCGCCCACTGAGAAGCTAGTCAAAGCTGGTTACACTGATGTGGTTTCTCTCGGTAAAGGACTCATCAAAGTATTTCACTCAGAGCTGGGGAAGCTGAATGGCCCCTTGGAGATAGGTGCATGAGAAGACTAGCAGAAATTTCTAGGTAGCTAAGATATAGAAGGAAGAGTTTAAAAACTCCTTGGAATGGAACACATTTACTTCAATGCAAAAGCAGTGCAGAGGAGTCTGAGTGAGAAGTCTCAAGTCTACCAGGGAGACTTTTAGGCAAAATCACAGAACTGTAGAAATCAACATCTTCTGAGCACCTGTGTTATTGTCCAATATCCTTCAAACTTTCCTTTAACCCTATGGAAAAAGCAAGTCTCAAATGGTTTCACTCCCAACATCACATGACCATTAAAGTAGCCTGTGTGGGACTTAAACTTGTTTTTTGTAACTAACACAGGCAGGGGTCTTTTCAGTTCTCTCAGCACTTTTCTGAAATGTTGTAAGAAAAACTATAAAGACTTTTAATGCCAGTGGAGAATAAAGAGTTAACATAGTAGCCTACGACTGCTATCCTTGGAAAGACCTGTTTGCAAGGTTGGCCTTTGACTGGCATCTGGCCAGGAATTTGAATGTTAAACAATTCCCTAGACTGATACAAAACTTTCCCTAAATGATGAGTGGCCCACTGTGCCTGAGGTCTGTGTACCTACTATAGCTTGTGCTGAACACCTGCTTTCCTTCTGGGAGTCTGGAATTCCACTATGTGCTGGGCAGAGGGTATCTATGTGACCAGCCCCCAATCAACACCTTGAATGCTGAGTCTCTAATGAGCTTCGCTAGTAGATGACATTTCACACATGTTGTCTCCAGTCATTGCTGGGAGAATTAAATGTGTTTTGAGTGAATGCACTGGAGAAGGCTCTCAGAAGCTTGTGCTCGGTTCCCTCTGGACTTGGCCCCAAGCGTCTTGTCCATTTACCAATTTTATTTTGCATCCTTTAGCTGTAATAAAGCATGGATGTAACTATATGCCAAGTTCTATGAGTCCCAGCAAATCACCAAACCCAGTGGTGGTCTTGGAGGCCCCTGATAGGCTGCTCCATAAATAGCAAAAATAATAGTGATGGATTTCAAGTCACTGAAATTCTATGTTTTCACATTTAGAGGGTTTTTTTTTTAAAGATTTTTTTTTTTTTATGTGGACCACTTTTAATGTCTTTACTCAGTTCAGTTCAGTCACTCAGTCGTGTCCGACTCTGCAACCCCATGAATCGCAGCACACCAAGCCTCCCTGTCCATCACCAACTCCCGGAGTTCACTCAGACTCACGCCCATCGAATCAGTGATGCCATCCAGCCATCTCATCCTCGGTCGTCCCCTTCTCCTCCTGCCCCCAATCCCTCCCAGCATCAGAGTCTTTTCCAATGAGTCAACTCTTCGCATGAGGTGGCCAAAGTATTAGAGCTTCAGCTTTAGCATCATTCCTTCCAAAGAAATCCCAGGACCAATCTCCTTCAGAATGGACTGGTTGGATCTCCTTGCAGTCCAAGGGACTCTCAGGAGTCTTCTCCAACACCACAGTTCAAAAGCATTGATTCTTCGGCGCTCAGCCTTCTTCACAGTCCACCTCTCGCATCCATACATGACTACTGGAAAAACCATAGCCTTGACTAGATGGACCTTAGTCGGCAAAGTAATATCTCTGCTTTTGAATATGCTATCTAGGTTGGTCATAACTTTTCTTCCAAGGAGTAACCGTCTTTTGATTTCATGGCTGCAGTCACCATCTGTAGTGATTTTGGAGCCCAGAAAAATAAAGTCTGACACTGTTTCCACTGTTTCCCCGTCTATTTCCCATGAAGTGATGGGACTGGATGCCATGATCTTCATTTTCTGAATGCTGAGCTTTAAGCCAACTTTTTCACTCTCCTCTTTCACTTTCATCAAGAGACTCTTTAGTTCCTCTTCACTTTCTGCCATAAGGGTGGTGTCATCTGCATATCTGAGGTTATTGATATTTCTCCCAGCAATCTTGATTCCAGCTTGTGTTTCTTCCAGTCCAGCNCTTTAAGCCAACTTTTTCACTCTCCTCTTTCACTTTCATCAAGAGACTCTTTAGTTCCTCTTCACTTTCTGCCATAAGGGTGGTGTCATCTGCATATCTGAGGTTATTGATATTTCTCCCAGCAATCTTGATTCCAGCTTGTGTTTCTTCCAGTCCAGCGTTTCTCATGATGTATTCTGCATATAAGTTAAATAAGCAGAGTAACAATATATAGCCTTGACATACTCCTTTTCCTATTTGGAACTAGTCTGTTGTTCTGTGTCCAGTTCTAACTGTTGCTTCTTGACCTGCATACAGATTTCTCAACAGGCAGGTCAAGTGGTCTAGTATTCCCATCTCTTTCAGAATTTTCCACGGTTTATTGTGATCCACTGCTCTATGTGTGGAAAAAAACTGTGCATGCTACTGGCTCAGACTTCACCCCAAGCACTTTGCTGGAGCAGCTGTGAAGAGATACCCCACGCCCAAGATAAGAGAAACCCAAGTAAAATGGTAGGTGTTGCAGAAGGGCATCAGAAGGCAGACACACTGAAACCATACTCACAGAAAACTAGTCAATCTAATCACACTAGGACNTTAAATAAGCAGAGTGACAATATACAGCCTTGATGTACTCCTCTTCCTATTTGGAACCAGTCTGTTGTTAATTACTAGATAAATGTTATAAGAAGCACAGAAAGAGAGAAATGTGGCAGAAAAGAAAAAAGAGAAAGAGAAGAGAGGGAATAGGCATGAGAGATAAAGACAGACAGATATTCAGTAGATTCAGATGTGTGTATATTACAGTAAATGGTGTTCTCATGTAATTCCTTATATGGAAAATCATTTGATTTTGGAGCCCAGGAAAATAAAGTCTGTTATTGTGTACACTGTTTCCCCATCTATTTGCCATGAAGTGATGGGATTGGATGTCATGATCTTAGTTTTTTTGAATGTTGAGTTTCAAGCCAGCTTTTTCACTCTCGTCTTTCACCCTCATCAAGAGGCTCTTTAGTTCCTCTTTGCCTTCTGCCATTAGAGTGGTATGCATGTCTGAGGTTGCTGATATATCTCCCAGTAATCTTGATTCCAGCTTATGACCCGTGTGCATGCCTCTGTAACTGTCACCATGTCAGAACTACCAGAACCTACCAGAACTGCCATGAAATTGTTACAGTTGACAATATTGAAGACCACGTTTAGCTGTCCTCTTCTCTTTGAATTATTCTAAGCATTTTCATGTAGTCTTTCTTGTCTAATCTTTTACTATAGCCCTGTCCTCTTGTCTTTCTCCTTGCTTTGGGTCGTCTTCCTAAGATCCTAAGAATATTTCACTTTGGGAAGGGAATGGGAAGTGGTCTTCCAGGTCGAATAGAAACAAAATTCTGAATTTGAAATGGTGAGAGAAAGTCATGTCTATTGCAAAGTAATACCACACCATTTATTTATTCAATCCCTGCTCCCAACATCTAACTTCTCAGTGTTTGCGTCAGTGCCGTACATTATTCAAATTGATGTAAAGCCATGTTTCTTGGCTCTAAATCTTTTTTTCCAGCACCAAACTATGAAAAGAGATCTTTCACTGGAGCAAATCCCCTCTGCACTGCAAAAGCAGTGCCTTTGCCCTTGTGGCTCGCAGGCACCCCTCTGCTTATCAAGAAAACAACAGCTGAGTTTGGGCAGGAGTGAAGGAGGCTTAGGAGACATGGCATCAATGTCACACCCGGGCATTGATGTGACTTTTCTATCCTCTGGGCTCATGGAGCCTAAGAAACTTCAGATTTGAAAGACAAAGGGGATATCAGCAGTAACAGCTTTGAATGTGAAATGAGAAAGATCAGACAGGGGGAAAAAAAAAAGTATCTGCAACCTTCCATCCCCAAATGGACTTGAGTTAAAGAAAAAAGTCAAGTAACACTGAGATTCGAGTAGATATGCATGAATTCTGTACACCCACGATGCATTAAAAATTCACCAGAAATCTTTCATATGCAGCAAGTATTTTATGTTTACTGTATCTGTATGAGATAGTCTTTTCTTCAGACCAGCTCATCGCCAAGTGATTAATGCTTTTAATTAAACATACATCTGCCTAATAGTAAATCCAATAACTACTAATAGTTTTAGGAAATAATAGTTCAAAATTGAAATGACCTCAAAATTTTATGAATGTCATACCAAGATCATTGGTTATCCTGATTTTCTCATTACTTACTCCAACCCACACAATCATAAGTCCAACACACACACATACACACACATGCACAAACACACTCACACGTCTCCACCTAATCCCATAGTTCAGTCGTTTACACAGGCAATTATTTATCTGAACAGCCCTCCAGTGGACACTGGAAAACACAACTCATCTTCCCACACAAAATGTAAAATGACAACTCACAAGATGTAAATGATTTAAATTTGTGTTAGTCTATTAATTGCGAAATTATTCATTGACCCACAGGCATATTTATATATATATTTTTTAAAGAATGAGTTTTTTAAGCAAATATATCATAAAATAAAAATAGACTAACATACACTTTAGGCATTTCTGTTAAGAAGAAATTTTTATTTTAATCCCAAAGATCTCTGTCCCATTGCTCAGTCATCTGTGTTGGTGAAATTTTACTCGCTGCTATTTAGACAACTACCATTGTCAGTGAATGAATGGGAATGAGTTCTGTCCTTAATGGAATGTAATACTTAGAGAATGTGATCAAGGCTATGTTTTGAGTTTTAAAGTCTGTAAATGTCTCTGGGATTCACATATAATGCCATTTGAATTTAGTTTCCCATGGTTAAAACATAAACAGTTTAATATTTCATGAATTTTTTCATTTTTTCCATTATATTTTATAATATAACATTGAAAAACACATCTGCTATGTTTTTGTAGGCCAAATATATGATACGTCTTTAAGTTTTTAGAGATCAAAGTATTAAACTACATGATGTAATGTTCATGTCTAGTATGGTAGCTTAATTTACCAAAATGTAATATTTAGAAATGGTTTTAAATCTCTCTATCAGTGACAAATGAAAAAAAAAAAGTTTAAAGAGAAAAAAGAAAGATATATAAGATATATATTCCTGTGTCCATATAAGAATGCCATGACTTCTTATAAGAAACTTCAGTAAGAAATGCTTTGTCACATTTTTTCTATTTTATCTCAAGATTCTTTTAGTATGAGAGTGTGAGAAGTCTTTTGTATTTCTGATTTGTTTTGAAGCATAATTTTGAGGACCTGGATGACAGAAAAACAGTTATGTCTTTGAAAAAAAATTAAGACATCATACTTTCTCATCAGTTGATCAAGGCATATTCAATTTTAATCACCATTTCCTCCCCCAAAGACCAATTAGACATCTGAGATGTGGAATATTATTGTTCAAATTTCAATCTATATTTCTTTTTCTTACCTATTATTTTCTGGACAATTTGATATATGAGTTACAATTTCAATAAAATCAGCTGCCTATGAATCAAAATAATAATTATTCTAAGCTCAGATTATTTTATCATAGGATATTTTTCAGATCGGAGGCTGAGATAAAAACCAGAAAGTTATCCCAAGCTTTTTAGAACATTCATCCTTAATTTAAAAACTAATCTTTCCCTCCTTATTTGTTGGATTTGCATCACAGCAAAGTATTTGTGTGGAATTAAATGGCCCACTGCATGCTCTTAATACATTTTATCTTTATTTGTACTCTAGGGGAAATATGTAAGATATATGGAGATCAGATTTGTTCATTTTCTTCCACTGGAAAAAAATAGACACTTGAGTTAAGTTTTGTTTTATTGTTTTGCATGACAGTGCAGATGTCCTTAATCAAATCTGAAAATGAACAGATAGATAGATAGATAAAATAAAATCCTTCTAAAGCACTGAGAGGAGATAACAGGGAAAAAGTTTTGAAGCAGCATGTATCTAAGGACAGAAAATGCCTTTAGCAAATACTTCCATAATTTAAAAAATATATTACTGTCTACTGATTTTTTGTTGTCTAGTCACTAAGTTGTGCCCAACTCTTTTGCGACTCCATGTANAACAGATAGATAGATAGATAAAATAAAATCCTTCTAAAGCACTGAGAGGAGATAACAGGGAAAAAGTTTTGAAGCAGCATGTATCTAAGGACAGAAAATGCCTTTAGCAAATACTTCCATAATTTAAAAAATATATTACTGTCTACTGATTTTTTGTTGTCTAGTCACTAAGTTGTGCCCAACTCTTTTGCGACTCCATGTACTATAGCCCGCCAGGCTCCTCTGTCCATGGGATTCTCCAGGCAAGAATACTGGAGTGGGTTGCCATTTCCTTCTCCAGGGGATCTTCCCAACCTGGGGATTTAACCCATGTCTCCCGCATTGGCAGATGGACTCTTTGCCACTGAGCCACAAGGGAAGCTCTACCATACATATATTGATAGCCATGTGCATTTTCTTAATCCATACTTTCCTTATAGTTTTCTGTCTATGGATAAGAAAACTGACTTTTTGAAATAACTTTAAGACAATGAAAGGGTAATATTGCTTTTTTAAAGACAGTACTGGCTAAGCATCCGTGTTTCTATTGAGTCTGAACACACAAGACAGAGCAATTCATAACAATTGTTTTAGTTTATCCCTAAGGTTGATAACTTTCATTTTCTCTCAGGTCATAAATTTTAAAATTGAAGACATAGAGTATAATTTGTTTTCAAAGCAGTGAGTGTGTGTGCACACTCAGTCGTGTCTAACTCTTTGTAACTCCATAAACTGTAGCCCACCAGGCTCCTCTGTCCATAGAGTTTCCCAGGCAAGAATACTAGAGTGAGTTGCCATTTCCTTCTCCAGGGGATCTTCGCGACCCAAGAATCTAACTCTGGACCTCCTGCATTGCAGGCAGATTCTTTACCATCTGAACCACTAGGGAAGCCCCTTTAAAGAGAAGGCTAGAAATCTCAGTTTTATGTAAGTCCTCCTGATTTTTAAACGTGGGTTCAATTGGTTAAGGAAAGAGAAAAATGAAAGGGGAAAAAAGAAAATATGTATGCACAGAATGTTTCATGATGTTGGATTTATAACTAACAGCAAGCCTGATTTTTGATAGGCCTCTTGCAGTGGCAGTTTGGGGCAGAAAGCAATAATATTTTCTTTAATTTTTTTTTTTCCTTCACAAAAATGACCTTGATCTTAGTTCTCATGAAATAAGACTTCACTGTGCTGTTAAGAGTTTTCAGGTTTGCTGGAAACTTCCAAGGTGCCTATCTTTATGATAGGCAGTGATGAGTTGTGACATGTGTCCTGTGTATCAATTGTCAACCCAAGTGACACTAAAATGAAAAGCTTTCATTTGGTACCAGAAACCGCTTTGCTTTAATTTCTATTATTTCAGTGATCCAAAGGGTGTGTAGGTTTGAATCAGGGCTCTTTACCTCTGATCTAAGGGTTTCATCAGACATAAGAAAATAGCTTATAGTTCATTGAATATGGTCATCTTTTTATCACCTTCCCTAATTCTGTGTGTCTTTTCTTTTTACTTATTCTACCTGAATTCTTCTTAGACTCAGTATTATTAGTAAGATGACCTCTGATTTAATATTCTCTGTGAGAATTACAGATCTTTTTACTGTACCCATTTTGATTTACAATTTGCTTTCTCATTTGTCACAAATAAAGGCTAAATGAGACTTCAATAATACTTTCTATTTACCTTTATCAGGTGCTATAATTCATTATACTCATTCTCTAGGAAAAGGTAATGCTGTGTTCATTTTGATTTTAAATGCCAACATATATAACACGTCTAGCTTCTCATTTGACATCCAGAGAACTTTACTTTCTAAATGGATGAACTGGACTCAGTGGCCTCATGCCCTTAATGTTCATAAATCCTAAATCTGTAGGACCTTTTTATATTGTAGGTTTCAGTGAACATTTATAAACTTTACTTGAAATTGACCATGAAAGTATTCATTTTAATACTGATAGACCAGGTAAGAGGGTAGTGTTCATTGGAAAGACTGATACTAAAGCTGAAGCTCCAATACTTTGGCCACCTGATGTGAAGAACTGACTCATTGGAAAAGACTCTGATGCTGGGAAAGATTGAAGGCAAGAGGAGAAGAAGGTGACAGAGAATTGTCAGAGATGGTTGGATGGCATCACTAACTCGATGGACATGAGTTTGAGCAAGCTCTGGGAGTTGGTGATAGACAGGGAAGCCTGGCGTGCTGCAGTCCATGGGGTCACCAGGAGTCAGACACTACTGAACTAAAGATGCTAGTAAGGTAACTCTTGAGTAGACACTGGCTTCTAGAAATCTGCTATTCTCCTGTCTTTGAGCTACTGCAGAAGCTCTTGATGGACACACCAATAAAAATCCTCTTTCTGGTGGAAGAAAGGAGTTGAAGATATAATAATATTAGCAAGAAGATAATTACTGAAGAGTAGATGGGCTTGTAAATATTACTCACTTGAAACATTTATTGAAACACTGTTCTCTACAGACCATTAAATGTTGTACAGTTCCCAAGGAGAAATATGAGATTCCTGAACTTACAAAAATTATAATTTACAGGTGGTGGGGGTAAGGGTTGTAGGAAAACAGGAGAGTGAAATTGTCAGCTCCTGTACTCTTGCCTGGAAAATTCCATGGACAGAGGAGCCTGGTAGGCTACAGTCCATTGACTGCTAAGAGTTGGACACGACTGAGCAACTTCACTTAAGGCCAAAGGATCTCATATACTATATTAAATCTCACAATGCTTCTCATTCCAAAATATGAATGTCAAATGTGTGTTCCCTCCTCATAGAACTTTGTATCAACTTCTCACTTACTGCTCCCAGCAACCCTTTGAAGTGAAGGGATGACATGCCCATATTATACTCAGGGAAGCAAGATTTGAGAAATGCATTCATCAAAGACCACCCAGATAGAAAGCGAAAGGGCCAGAGATGGAGCCCAGGAGTTGCTTGCACACACAGGGCTCCTTCATAGCCACCCTCAGGAAGAGCTACCTGCATGCCTGTCCCAGCAAATGGTTTCCATCAACACTGTCAAGCCTTCCCTTCATTTGGCTTATTGTCTGAGCAGAAGGAAAAATTGCAAGTGTTTTCAAATGTAAAGAGTCCTCTGGCACAAATGTCAGTATCGAACTCACATTCTAGATGTTATAATGAAAACAGATACAACAAAGTACTGATACTCTCAAGATGTACAATTAACTGCTGTCCTCTAATCCTTTATCTAAGTTTATCATAGCACTATCCAAGGTGAAGTTACTGCAAAATCACTTTGGGATACTTATTTAAGATATTTATTCCCAACCATAAGCCCCCAAACTATTTAACCAACATCTCGATGGTGAATAGGACCCAGGAGGAAGCCTTTAAACACTTTCCCAAAAGTGAGGCACACTGAAATCCAGGAAATACAGCTAACTTATGGAGTTTAGGTAGTTCATATCTTACAGGTGAATATCCACTTAATTTTGGAGTGAATATAGGTATGCATTTAAAGAAAACACATTTGGCCAATGACACTGCCCATTTTCCAGTTTCCCTCACTCTGGTGCAGTTGAAGATACTTTCCAGGAATTAGAAGCAGATTGGTTTCCAGATGACTATAGTGGTGATAGCTATTGTTTATTATTGGAAAAAGAAGTAAACTCCTGGATTGCAAATTGAGAAAAAGAGAGGTAGAGTAGTTAGGAGTCAGTGAAGGAAAATTATTGTAAAAATTGATAAATAAGCAAAGCTCTGTAAAAGTGAGATTTGGGGAAAATTAAAGAAAAACAAAACGGCAACCCACTCCAGGATTTCTGCCTGCAAAATCCCATGAACAGAGGAGCCTGGCAGGCTATAGTCCATGGGGTTGAAAACAGTCAAACACAACTGAGCAACTGAGTATACACACAAAGGAGAACAAAAGGAAAATGTTAGAATTAGACCTTTATTTTGAGAGCAAACTAAGACAGTTATAAGAGTAGGTGGAGCTCAGGAGTCGGAATGTAAGATTCATAAAATCAGAATGACATTTTACATCTGGCTGAAGGCCAAAAGCAGCGGAGGGCAGCCTCAAAAGATGTTTTGTTTGTAATAAAACTCATATAGTAATGTAGTTCATTGAAGCACTGAGGTAGGAAGCTTCTGAAAATTATCTGATGATCAAAGGTGATAACTCTTTAAACTTTTGTCATTATTTTGATAATTTACATTTTCTTCATTTAATATAGTCTCTCTTTTTCCATCCTAGGAAGCTATTGATGTCTATAAGGACTTTCATATGTTCATTCCAAAAATTAGTCCTTCACCATAGTTTTATATAATATTTTAAGTTCCTGCAAATCTTAGAATTTTATAGCGATCTTCTATAACTAGACAACACACGAGTCTCAAGGAAATGGTAGTTTGTGCTTTAAATCCTGGAGTGAGCGTAATGAGGAGAAAAGAGTTTAGAATATGAACTAACTTCCTTATGGTTGAGGAATCTGAAAGATTGGAGGAAGAGAAGATTTCACTGATGCATAGTAAAGAGCTTGGTTTTCTAGGTGATCCCCCAGTTATGATTTGGACTGGGAAAGGAAGATGAAGTCTTACAAGGTGTGGAGATCAGAGAAGGGACATGACAATATATGTGAAACTTTGAAAAACTAATAATGTTGGAAATTGAAAAAAAAAAAACAACTTAGTACTTGGTGCCCTTTGAGGGTCTGGAGCAAGGGAGGAAGAAAGAAGTCCCAGTAGATTCAAGCCTGGAGACATAGAAGGGCAATGGGAACAAAGGGAAGTATAAAAATTAGGAGAAGTGTTTTCTTAGGAAAGAGAGTTGCGTTTCAGAGCCACTTCATTCAGCTACTGAGATATTAGAATGGAAAAAGTCCTGGAGCTGCTCAACTAAAGCACAGGGGAAGAAAAGAAGGGAGGTGTGAGGCCAGAGACATTCCTCAGTCATGGCTATGTTCAAGCTGCTCAAGTTCACCATGGTGGCAGATGAACCCCTAAAAGGAGGGTGTGCATGGAGGGAATGGCAGGGAAATCACGGGTCCTTTGCTAGAGGGAAGAAGAAGTCACAGTGAATATAATCCAAAAGGCACAAAGAACAGTGAAGGAGTTGGTGTTCAGTTGCTCAGTCGTGTCCGACTCTTTGCAACGCTATGGACTGCAGCATGCCAGGCTCCCCTGTCCTTTGCTATCTCCCAGAGTTTGCTCCAATTCATGTCCATTGTGTCAGTTATGCTGTCGAACCATCTCATCCTCTGTTGCCCTCCTTCTCCTCCTGCCTTCAGCCTTTCCCAACATCAGGGTCTTTTCCAATGAGTTGGCTCTTTGCATCAGGTGGCCAAAGTATTGGAGCTTCAGCATCCGTCCTTCCAATGAGTATTCAGTATTCCTTTAGGATTGACTGATTTCATCTCCTCGAAGTCCAAGGGACTCTCAAGAGTCCTCTCCAGCACCACAGTTCAGAAGCATCAATTCTTCAGTGTTCAGTCTTTATGATCCAACTTTCTCATCCGTACATGACTGAAAAAGCCATGGCTTTGACTGTACTGACCTTTGCTGGCAAAGAGATGTCTCTGCTTTTCAAATATGCTGTCTAGGTTTGTCATGGCTTTCATTCCAAGGAGCAAGCATCTTTTAATTTCATGGCTGCAATCAACTGTCCACAGTGATTTTAGAGTAGGATTTCTCTTAAATCAGGAAGCATCCTGGAGGGGGGGAAAAAAAAGTGAAGAAATATTCTAAACAGGTGAGGCTTTTAATAGTGCTAGAGGTTCAAGCAAATCCTTCTGGCTGAAATGACAAACACAAAATAGGGAATTATGTGGAAAATGTCCTCTGAAGAAGCCAATCATTGTCTCCGTTTTTTAATTTGATCACATTCAATGTAAGAAAGGAAGGCATGCTTGTGATGTCCCAGTCACATTAAAGGAATTGATTGGGTCTCTGATAACTACAGGCTTTGGGTTCGTAATCAGTTAATTTAGCCAAGCACTCCGTCTCAAGACTGCTGCTTTTGGTTATACTAGCAGATATTTCAGAACATCCCTCAGTGCTCACGCACGTGTGTCGGTTTCCTGGAGGAAGATGATTACGTCCCCCGAATTAATTTTCTCATTCGGGCTCCTAATTAGCAGTTAATTGCTCTAATCTGATGGCTGTGACCTGGACAAGGAATCAGAAGGCAGCCTCGAATTAGCTGGGTGGTTTTCCCAAATCAGAGAGGCACTCGACAGTGGTGTGTCTGCTCTGCTCCTGTTCTGGATGCCAGTGGAGCCACTCTGGTGATTTTAGAGAGAAAAAAGGACGAGGTAATTGGATACGGTCAGGTGTTTCTATGTGATTCAATGTGCTCAGTGGACAGAAGCGAGCAACGGGTGAAAACAAACACCAAACCCAACTGTTTAAGACCGTTGGAAGTGGGCCTCCCACAGCCGACGGATGGAGGCTGTGCGCCGTCTGGAGAGAAGGAAGAAAAGAAGACAGGCTGCGAGCTACCCAGAATGGAAACCAGGCTGCCGTGTCCTGGGAGATGCAGTCAGTGAGCAGAGGGCGGGAGAGCTTCCACTGAAAGCCGTGCAAGGTTATGCCTTGAAGAAGCAGAGTTGCTGGCAAACGAGATCCTTTACTTCAGGGGCTTATACTCCAGTGGGAAAGAGATGGATACCTGTACAATTGAAATACCATCTAATGAATACTGTGATAAAGGTAAGTGGAGAGCATTGTGGGAATAAACAGCAGACCCAACGAAGAGAGCTTGAGGTATGAAACAGTGGAGCCTCCACTCACTCGTACAATAATGGTCACAAAAATGGATAATAGCAGCTGCCCAGTAGGTCGTGCTGTGCTGTGCTAAGTCACTTCAGCCGGGTCTCTGAGACTGTGGCCACCAGGCTCCTCTGTCCAGGGGATTCTCCAGACAAGAATACTGGAGTGGGTTGCCATGCCCTCCCCCAGGGGATCTTCCCAGCCCAGGGATTGAACCCGTGTCGCTTACGTCTCCTGCAGGCAGGCAGGTTCTTTACCACTGAGCCACCTGGGAAGCCCAGTAGGTTACACAGTGCCTTATGGCTTTCAAAGGACATTCAGTATAGACTCTCACCGTCTTTGTTAGAACAGTACCGAAAGGAAAAGTATTATTGGCTTAGCTTTACAATATACTCTTGAACAATGTATTAAAGAGTACGCCGTTAATTAGTATCGTGGGTGATATCATATTTTCTAAATTATAGTCCATGGTTTTTCCACATTGTTTATTTTGTGTTTTGAACATTCACTTGGAGATGAAAAGGCAGAATTCGCCTTGGATTCTGGCTTGTAGATAGTAGATAAGATAATGCATTTGGGAAGACAAAACAGATTGCATATTTGCAGATGGGGCAGGATTAACTAGCAACATGACTCGAGCTATTAGTGTTGACCTTCCTGCATGTGTATCCATCATTGAGACAGTTGATTTCTTTTTAAGTTTCTTAAAAGGCACACCACAGATTTTCTAGCAGCCTACATAAATGTGATTTGATTTAATAGTCAGCAGCCATGGGAGGAAACCCAACAATCAGACAAATTGGAAAAAGAAAAGTGTTATGGGCTGGACTGTGTGCCATTACAATTAAAATGTTGAAGTCTTGACTCCCCTATTACCTCAGAATGTGGTTTATCTGGAAATCGAGCCTTCAAAGAAGTAATTCACTTAAAATGAGACCATTAAATCGAGTCCTAATCTCACAAGGCTGGTGCTCTTCTAAGAGGACACGGCACAGTGGTGAAGAATCCACCTGCGATTCAGGAGAGGCAGGTTCAGTCCCCGAGTCCAGAAGATCCCCTGGAGAAGGGACTGGCAGCCCATTCTAGTATTCTTGCCTGGAAAATCCCATGGTCAGAGGAGCCTAGAGGGCTACAGTCCACGTGGTCACAAAGAGTTGGACATGACTGAGTGACTAAACAACAAGGACTCAGTGGCTCAGAAGGAAAGACCTGGTGAGATGGCAGCCATCCATAAGCCAAGGACAGAGGCTTCAGACGGACTGGCCCTGCCAGCACCTTGATTTCAGACTTCAGGTCCCCAGATTTTTGAGGAACTCAATCCCATTGTGTAAGCCACTAGTCTCTGGTCTATGTAATTGCAGCTGCAGCGATTGAATACAAATGCATTTTCTTTCCATGGTGATAGTCAATAGAACTCTATATGCAAATAGTTAAGTGTTTGCCTACATAATAAAAATCCCTGTTCTTGTAGTGAAAGTGAAAGACGATCAGTCATGTCCAACTGTTTGCGACCCCATGGACTATACAGCCCATGGAATTCTCCAGGCCAGAATACTGGAGTGGGGAGCTGTTCCGTTCTCCAGGGGATCTTCCCAATCCAGGGATCAAACCCAGGTCTCCCGCATTGCAGAGGGATTTTTTTTACCAGCTGAGCCACCAGGAAAGCCTAAAGAATACTGGAATAGATGGCCTTTCCCTTCTCCAGTGGATCTTCCCAACCCAGGGATTGAACCGGCGTCTCTTGCATTGCAGGTGGATTCTTTACCAGCTGAGATACCAGGAAAGAGAAAAGGGTAACACAAACAGGAATAGGCAGTGTATGATGCTTAATGAACACTGGTACTCTCATAATTCTGCAAAAGGGAATAAAATACGTGGTCTGAGCCAGGAGCCAGTGCCTTGGGCTGGGATATCAAAGCAGTGATGAGCTGGTTGATGGGCGTTATTAGCAGCCAGTCTGGTCCAGCTGGTGTAGAGTCAGGGTGACATCCAGTGCCTGCTGTACCAGCCGGCCTCCTGGAGAGGGGCTCAGATAGCAGTGAAGGGGCTTTCACATCAATGGTCAGTTTTAAGTCCAATATAGTTCTATGATAAGTAATCATGAAACTTGAGAAAAAAATTATTTTGATTAGTTGTTCTCACGTTTGGGCAGTCATGCTCTCACTGTGTTACTAGGACATCAGGAACATGCTGATAACTTTTTTAAAAGCCCATACAAAGCAAACAACCAAAAAACAACAATAAATTAACTTAATCTTCAACAGTGAGTTCTTTCTACCACCTAGAAAAGACTCAGAAACAACTTGTTAATAGAGGAAAAAGTCCTCTAACTCAAATTACTGTCAAGTCAAGAACCTTGATGATGGAGTAGGGTATGAAATAAAGTAGCAATATATGTTCTCAGTTCAGTTCAGTCGCTCAGTCGTGTCCAACTCTTTGCAACCCCATGAATCGCAGCACACCAGGCCTCCCTGTCCATCACCAACCCCCAGACTTCACTCAAACTTACATCCATCGAGTTGGTGATGCCATCTAGCCATCTCATCCTCTGTCATCCCCTTCTCCTCCTACCCCCAATCCCTCCCAGCATCAGAGTCTTTTCCAATGAGTCAACTCTTCGAATGAGGTGGCCAAAGTACTGGAGTTTCAGCTTCAGCATCATTCCTTCCAAAGAACACTCAGGGCCAATCTCCTTCAGAATGGACTGGTTGGATCTCCTTGCAGTTGTGTCCAATTCTTTGAGATCCTTTGGACTATCACCCACCAGGCTACTCTGTTCATGAGATTTTTCAGGCAAGAATACCAGAGTGGGTTGCCATTTTCCTTTCTGGGGGATCTTCCCAACCCAGGGGTCAAACCCTCATCTGTGTCTCCTGCATTGCAGGCGGATTCTTTACCCCCTGAGCCACCTGGGAACCAAGCAATATATAATGCGTTTTAATTTAAAGATAGATATGTTTAATTGCAGAATCTGGTTATTAAACTACTGTCAAGCATGGCTTAAAATGGCATTTAAATTTGCAAAAACCTATAGGTCTAATTGCCTAGCACTCAAAAATAGTATCATTTTGCCTTTACATTTGCCTTGTTTTTTTTTTCCCCCTTTTCCTTTTAGCTTATGAGTGAAGCTGACCTTTGAGACTGTGAGTATATGAGTGGAGGCGGTTGTTATCCACTAAAATTGCTGACCCCCTATTGTGTATGTGACGTCCAAGCAGAGAGGAGCTATGCTCTCTGCCTTTGAGTAGTTTCCACATCTAATATGTAATTCAAAAACGATGAAAACTCTAGACATGTCAATGACATATCTGTGTGCACCCTGTGTGTGTCTATGGGGGAGAGGTGTGGTTTCCCGTGCAGGAGTAGTGATTCCACTTCTCATCTCGTTCAAAGAGAGAGGCACGCTGAGACAGTGGGAGGAAGTGGACATGTTTCGGCAGAAGTGGAATCCACCCTCCCCTCTGCAAATAAAGCTAGAGATGATCGCGAGGGCTGTTTATGACATAGATGGCTGGGGCCCAGCCTACACCTCTCACCACCCCACCAGCCCACTGCTTGGCCCCACCAGCGTCCGGTAGCTGCCCCCAGAGCACTTGGTCCTGTGGCTTGCATACACTCCTGGGCCACATGTGAGGGACACATACCTCAGTCTGATGTGTTCACCACTCCATATTCACTGCCTCGAACAATCCAAGATGAACAGCAGGTGTCTAATAAACACACACTGACTCCCAAAGCCAAAAGGGAAATTGACCCAAGAGGGAAATTGACCCAAGAGGGAAATTGACAAGCAGGACCAGGGTAGGGTGAGATAGGAGTGAGCAAATAGATAGGGAACAGGAAGATTATATTCAGGATGTGGAACAATTC
Source organism: Neotragus moschatus (assembly GCA_006410615.1). NCBI lineage: Eukaryota > Metazoa > Chordata > Mammalia > Artiodactyla > Bovidae > Neotragus > Neotragus moschatus. Next base: position 670,966 of record SJYA01000470.1, read on the forward strand.
AAGCCTTAGAATGATTGAAGCGTCCTCAGAAGGGCATCTATTCAGTATCACATAAGATTTAAAAAGGAAGAAAGACCAGTGTCCAAGAGTAAAAAGGAAACCGGCTCCCCAGAGCACAAGCCTGTCCATGGTGTCTCCTGGACTTGAGCCAATGTGGCCGCTCAGTCAAGAAAGGCTTCCTGGGGGTAGGTCATTAGCTGAGCCTCCAGGGATTTGAATAAAAGGGAGAAGAAGGGGCTGCATTCCAAGAAATGGGAGGCTGTGGAAGAGTCCTAAGGACAGAATTGAGTAGGGTATATATTTAACAGAGTTCTGTGAACAGGAGGGGCTTCCCTGGTGGCTCAGAGGGTAAAGCGTCTGCCTACAATGCAGGAGATGCGGGTTCAGTCCCTGGGTCGGGAAGATCCCCTAGAGGAGGAGATTAAGGAATAGTAGGAGTTAGCATAATAAGAAGTAATGGGACTACATTATAGCTCGCTCCTTCCCAGTGACACAGTGCAAACCCTAAACTGTAGGCAGTAAATGTTTGAGAAACTGTAAGTGATACTAATGTGTAGTGATGTGTAGGATGAATTCTAATAGGTAGAACATGGAAAATAGATCAATCAAGAGGCCATCTAATACTTGGGGTGGTTTCACATAGGTTTGACATATGGTATTGCCAGTGAAAATGATGAAAATGAGATAAACACAAGTCATATACATAATTTTAATAAGAACTGTTGAAATATAACTCCTTTTTGGTTAAGTAGTTAAATATGGTGACTCCTTCATGACTGGACTATGATGTCAGTGGTAGAGAACATTCAGGACAAAGAGCCAGTTGGTCCTAGAGGAATACTGACTTTGCTTAGGGACAGGATGCCTAGATCACAATATGATAGCATTCACTAGGTATTAGGAGACAGGATTGAAGTTCAAGCACAAGTTCGGTCTTAGAAATGCAAAATTAAGTTGCAAAGCCATAGAAAAGAATGAGTTTGCTGAAGGACAAACTATGGATCGAAAAGAACATGTACTGAATTTTAAAGAGACACCCATAATCAAGGGGAATTAGAAAGACGGCGAGCAGAGAAGAATGAGAAATAATTGGGTTTTATTAATTCACATGGTGGTTTGATTCTCTGCTTATATAAACATTTATTTAATTATTTCTCTCATCCCAGCTTCTGAGTCAGAGTTCCCTTATAATAATAAATGCTTACCTAAGATTGGCAAAGTCTAATAATAAACACCTAAAAATTTGACAGAGTCTTTTAAGTTCTTAAAAGTTCTGTAAGTTTTATTTCACATCTGTGTCATGATGAAATTAACAAATTTGGAAGCTAAAAACCAGGTCTCAAGGTCCTGCAGTCTCTTGCTGAGTATATGCCCTTGGGCAGATTCCTTAAATTGTAAAATCTGAGGTTTCAGCTATTAGGTGAAGGTGGCAGATACTCTACAGTGTTATTAGATGGACAGATGAGTAAATGTGCTGATAAAGAGGCTACGCCAGGCAACTAAGTATTAGTTCCCAACTCTTCACTATTTCCTTAGACAGTAATGCAACCTTAAAAAGCTACTATAGGGACTTCCCTGGCAGTCTAGTGGATAAGACTTCCCCTTCCAGTGCAGGGGTTGTGGGTTTGATCCCTGGTCAGGGAATGAAGATCCCACATGCCTCACAGCCCCCCAAAACAAAGCACAAAACAAAAGAAGTATTGTAACAAATTCAATAAGGAGTTTAAATTTTTTTAAAGACCCCTATTCTGGATGTTGTTTTTCATAAGTTATGTTTTCTGTTTCTTAGTTTTTGTTCTTGAGGAAGTTAAGCCNATATATATATGTTTAAATGATACCTATTTTGCTTTGATTTTTTGGAATGCTTATACTTTGTTTTCTTTATAAGTGATATTATTATTATGTTAGTATTCGGTAGACTATAGGCATAGTTTATGCATTGTATGATTTTGAGTCATTGGTAATGATCCTGGCTTTAAAAATCACCTTTTCTTATTCATATTTTGTTGCCTTAATATTTGCCATTATAGATTTGTTTCTTTGCTGTCTTATATTTTTTTAATTAAATTATTTATGTATTATCGGAAAAAAAAAAAAGCTAAGGGCTTACTCTGGTGCCACACCCCTTTCAATTTACGTTAAGTGCTGCATGCTTTATTATTTTGGATGTTGTTTTTCATAAGTTATGTTTTCTGTTTCTTAGTTTTTGTTCTTGAGGAAGTTAAGCTTCAGTTTTCTTATCTGTAAAATGCAAAAATAACAGCATGTAACCAATGGACTTATCTGTAAATAAAACTGAGTTTTCCAAAAAATAAAATAAAATAAAATAAAAATTAAAATTAAAAAAAAAAAATTCATCAGGCACAAAAGCTTTGCAGGCAAGTGTTTTCAAACTTTAAATGACCAGATGACCTAGCAGAAAAATTGAATGAAATTCTCTCTTAAACAGTAGGATTATTGGTGATTTTATTTTTATTAATTTTTATATTTGTAAGTGCTCTTTTCAAATATATTCTTGTATTATTAGCATAATTAATACTGTGTATATTAATGTAATTAAAATATATTAAACATTGAGATGAAAAGAAAAAAAAAACAAAACTGATATCACCCCAGACAGTGCTACGCTTAGCTTTTCAGTGACTTCCCCCAATCCTGTATTTCCTGTACAAAGGGTTTTTTTTTTTTTGCTCTCTATTTGACTGGTTTATGTAATATATAATCACGCTTGTTTAGAATTTTGCATCTCGCCTTTCTGATAACATCTTAGCATAAGTATTTTCAATGTTATTGCATAGTCTTTATAATCATTGTAGTGGTTATATAATATTTCACTGTGATCATAAAATGTGGTTTACTTAGCCATTCCTTTATTATTGAATATTTAACTTGTTTTCTATTTTTTGCTATTGTTTAGAATTGTTTCCTTGGGATAAATTCCTGCAAGTGGTGTTACCGAGTCAAAGAGCATGAATATTTTAAAAGAGCTCACTAATTTGAAATGCAAATAACTGGGAGAAATAGATTGATAGGTTTGTTTGATTCCATGTTTCAATATTCAAATAATGAGCCGCTGCTTTAGGTAGGAGAATAGCAAAGGCATCAGTTGTGAGCCATTTTGAGTGAACTGATGTCTGCCTCATGGTAAAGCTGGGGCCTGAGGTCTCTGCTGTGAACCAGGGCCAGTGATGGCACCCATACTGTGCCAACTAGCCATCATTTTTATGGGACATCAGCTCCCAAAGTAGCTTGTTGACGCTTGTTAACAAGCTTTTGTCATTTTTACGAAGCACGTCTCAAACTCCCCTGGTGCAAACATCTACCACTGCTGCCCCGAAGCTTCAATTTTGCTTATGGAAAATTGAATTTGCTTTCTTTTGCCTCTTAGGTGACAGAGTAAGCTCACCCAGAGCAAATACACTAACACAAACAAAGGCAGTTGGGCTGGGTTTCAGAAAGAGCATTTGAGAATGGAGGAGAAGCTTTCAGGCTGTCTTCAGTGGACTTCTTAAGAAGGATATTTAGACCATTTCCAGATCTCTTACCATCATGCCCTGGCTACCCCTGGAGGGAGGCGCATTCCAGCAGAAAGAGCAGGCGCCCTGGGGCAATGGGCACCATCCTAGCCTGCACTGCGGGATGTCCCGCTACGTTATCACAGCAGCATAACCAGGAGGTCAAAACGCCACTTTCTGTCTGTGACAAGAAGGGCAGCATCCCTAGTCCGTGCCTGCTCCAAGGCCCTGCCTGTCTCCTGCCCTGCGGGGCTTACCTTTGCGCTGTGACGTCATGTCCGCGTCTGTGCCTGCCAGCTGCGTCAGGCGGGCTTCCTGCTGGCAAAGAAGCGGGCTGGGGGCGTCTGATCTAGAGCGTGGAGAAGCCACGGCTCGTGGGTCAAGCTAAGACGATAGCTGTCTTCCACTGCTGCTGCTGCTAAGTCGCTTCAGTCGTGTCTGACTCTGTGCGACCCCACAGACGGCAGCCCACCAGGCTCCGCCGTCCCTGGGATTCTCCAGGCAAGAACACTGGAGTGGGTTGCCATTTCTTTCTCCAATGCATGAAAGTGAAAAGTGAAAGTGAGGTCACTCAGTTGTGTCCGACTCTTTAGCAACCCCATGGACCGCAGCCTACCAGGCTTCTCCGTCCATGGGATTTTCTAGGCAAGAGCACTGGAGTGGGGTGCCACTGCCTTCTCCATTGTCTTCCACAAGGGAGCTTTTACAGAAGAAAATAAGGTTGCACTCTAAGGCAGCCAATCGATGAGATTAGTTAGTCCCATGCAGTTATTATTATTTTTTAAAAAACAAATTGCCAATCGTAAAAATTGGGCAAATTCACACGAACAGGTAAGTTTCTTGTTTCTCATTAAAAAATCAAAAGGGTCACCCGAGGCTGCCTTTCCGCAAAGCCCAGTCTGAGCGGCAGTCCCCCTCAGCCTGAGACATCTTTCCCTCTTCGCCGTGGTCCCCATCTGTCCCTGTGTGCTCCTCACACCTTCCATGGAGCCGCTCAGTTGCTTCTCCTGGCCGAGTGCACAGCTGAATTTGCACCTTTGGGGTTGCAGGAGGTGCCCGAGAAGAATCACGGGCTGCGGTATACCTTGCCTTTCTCTTGGATGCCACATGACAGTGTGGCATCTCTCATGCTTACTCTCACTCTGACCAGAGTAAGCCCTCCAGGGCTCTTTGCACTTACTTGTGCAAATCCTCGGCTGCTCACCTGCACCATCACGTAAATAATTCAGTTGACAGTGACAGTGGAATTAACTTCGTGTCATCTCTGGAGTACGGTGTGGGAACTTGCCCTTTTTCATTGATTAACACCCTGTAGGATGTTTCATCCAATGCCTTCGTGTGATGCTAATTTAGAAAGACAGAGTAGCCCAGCCCCTGGAAGCTGATGTCTGTGAGAAGTTGGCGGCCACGCTTACCTCACCCTAGAAGCAAGACTGAGGTCTGTAATGAGGAAGCATCTTCCTCTTCGTCATCACATTTTGCGTTTTATTTTTTTTCTCTGCCGTATAAAGGTGTAATTTTCATTTACAAAATGCTAATGGTCGTTTTAAAATCATACATGGGAGAAGGGACTTAACTGGGAACAAAAAGTCAAAATGTACAGTATTCTATATCCAGCAAGATCCCAGTTTTACAAAAATATCATCTTATGTCCATACAAAAAGTCTGAAAAGGAACAGTTCACAATGTCAATTGTGATTATCTCTAGGTGGTGAGACACACGTAAATTTTCTCCCTTCAACTATATTTTTTTATTCCTTTTGAGTCAGGTCTATTTTGCAGAGGAACATTACCTAGAAACTCTTACAGTGGAATAATTTGAAGTAGCATTCTGAAATCTTTCTTCAAAAGATATCAGCTGTTAGTGTAGACATGAGACTGTACTCTTTATCAACGGAATTCAACGTTCATGAGAAACCATGAGGTAAATCTCTTCCTTTCTCCCTTTGTTAAAGGAATCATGTACTTCCTCTCATGCCTACCAGTCTGAAGTGGGGCCAGCCCGTTTCTCAGACGACACAACTTAGGAAAGCCCAGGAAACAGGGACAAGAGGGGTGACAATATGTCTGGTACGTATTAGCCTGTGATCCTTTTCAGTTAAATGGGAATTCTGCCTCACTCTCTCCCTTCTGGGTTCAGGGAAGAGGGATGCTTAGAATGGTGAAAGGAGTGGAGTGTACGAAAATCACTCATTGCTACAGAAGCTTGGGAGCTAAGCTGTGGCTCTTCTCTTTATTGCTTGTGCCGTGTGACGAAACCTTTCTAACAATGTCGTGAGAAGCTGACGTGCAGTTTCTCACTACATCTCGAAGTGCGACTGCAGTAGCAGAGTTTTTCACTTCGAACTTTTTATGAATAGATGAAAGCGGAAGCGGCTCCCTCGTGTCTGACACTTTGTGACCCCATGGACTGCAGCCCACCAGGCTCCCTCTCTCCATGGGATTATCCAGGCGAGAATACTGGAGTGGGTTGCCATTCCCTTCTCCAGGGGATCTTCCAGACCCAGGGACTGAGCCCAGATCTCCTACAGGAGATTCTCTACCATCTGCACCACCAGGGAATAGATAGCTAATGTTATTTATTGGGCTTCCCATGTGGCTCAGAGATAAAGAATAGGCCTACCAATGCAGGAGACCAGGAGACTTGGGCTTGATCCCTGCATCAGGAAGATCAGGAGGAGGGAATGACAACCCACTCCAGTCCTCTTGCCTGGGAAATCCCATGCACAAAGAAGCTGGGCGGGCTACAGTCCATGGGGTCGCAAAGAATCAGACACGACTGAACGACTGATTGTGCATGCACGTGTGGTATTTTTTTTTTTTACTAACAGGAAAACCAGACTGGAGGTTAAAAAAAAATCAGATTTAACAATATGCATTGAAGGAATTCAGCTTGATATTAATGGCAGGGGTCTTGAAGGGGAGAGTATTCCAGAACCTTTCACTGATTTATTTATTTTACCGAGAAAAAGCACTGCATTGGATCAAACTTAAGCTAATTACCAGAATGTATTTAGACATCCCTAAACTGAGGCTAGGATCTTTATAAACACCTCTCGCACTCTTGTCTGGAGATGAAACAGGGCTATACCATTTAGAAGACCATGTAAATGATTCTCGCCGAATCGCCGAGCGAGTCTGCAATGACTTTACAGGCAAGTCTCTCCCTTGGGTACCAATTGTGTCCTGGTGCCCACAGCGCTCTGTTCGCAGGATCAGCCCTCTGGGTTCCCTCTCCCTGGCTTCATCTCTTTCTCAACCCCTACTTCAAAAAGCAGATGATAAAGGCCATTCTCCCAGGCATATTTTCTAGCTGCAACTATTAGCATTTTCTTCTCATTTTCTCTCTCTCTTTTTTTTTTGCAATTAAAAAAAAAATAGGTAGAGCTCTTTTCCAAATCGTCGCATTCGCCTTGGCTTCGGATGGGGCCACCTGCAAGTCATTCTGCTCTCCCCGTCTCCACAGAGGGGGAGAAAAAGGCAGGCGCAGTGTTTTCTGCCCCTGCCTCCACTTCTTACCCTTGTGTCTCTCGAAGGATGCCCCAGAAACACGCTTGTCACATCTCAAGCAAGCGAGTGGAAAGTGAGAATTAGCCATTTCCAATCTTCCTTCCCCTCTGGTCAGGGAGCCTTCGGTTTTGGCAGCTCGCCTCTGGCGGGAGAGGCGGTTGGGGTCTGAGCAGCGCCTGCCTGTTTGAGGCGGGGAGGCCGGCATGACGCGGAGGCAGACTGAGGTGCGCCAGGGCTGGCTTGTTCTTTCGTTAACTCAGTGACCATGAAAAGCAAACTTTTCCTGACACAGCTTTGCGGCTCACTGCTTTTATTCCCCAGCCCTCTCTGGGCCCAGAACAACTTTTAACTTTACCTCAGTAATTAGCCAGCCTCAGACGGCTGAAATTTAAGTCCCTCTGAGAGGTGGTAAAGCATTTTTAAAGAGCTATGACTGAAAACCATTAGCCTCCACCACATTTTTAGAAGCTTCTGGGACCTCTTCATTTTCTTTCAACATTCTTCATCTTTGAATCTGAAGAAACTGGAGCCTGGGCAGCGTGATAAATACTTAATTCTAGATGGATGGCTCCTAATTTGCCGAGGCCCATCTGTACGTAATCCAGCCAGTGAAGAAAGATGACCCCCCTCCCCGATCCATTTACTGTCCTGTTAACAGTCTAATTCCTAGAAACAGCGGACTTTCAATACTTTACCTTAAGAATCTATTGCTCTTGGGCAAAACGCCAGTCACCCTATTACAAATCCTGAAAAACAGACTGGTGATTAAGACACAAACCACGTTCTACATTNAGGGCA